>CM053594.1:298769829-298814882 GCA_028646575.1 Pseudocheirus occidentalis | reverse complement strand
AACAGAACAAGGGGGCAGGGATAGGAAGGAGAGACATGATCACTGTCACAATATGTCCACTATGAAGATGTCCTGTATAATCACACATCCATAGCCTGTATTGAATTGAGTGTCCTTCCAGTGGGGGTGGGTGACAAGGGAGGAATCGAAAGAATCTGGAATTTAAAGTTCTGCAATACCTGCAACTAGGAGTTAAGAGATACAGGGGCTGGGATAGGGAGACCCTCCCTGCCCTACCAGAAAGTAAGAGAGCAGAGCAGGGGAGGGGCTTTACAGTGGGACTGCTGTTTTACGGTTGGGGCAGGGGTAAGACGGGTTGAAAATTTGTAATTCAAAAATGTAATGAAAATGAATAATATAAACAAGAAAACAAATAATAAATAAATTTTTTAAAAAGTGAAAAAAAGACTCAGTGGGGACATGACAGTTTGACATTGGAGTGCTTTGCCATTTCCTTCTCCAGCTCATTTCACAGATGAAGAAACTGAGGCAAAGAGGGTTAAATGACTTGTCCAGGATTACAGTTAGTAAGTGTCAGAGGGCATATTTGAACTCAGGTCTTCCTGAGACTCTATCCACTGCATCACCTGATTGTTCCAGGGCTGTCAACTGGGGAGGAACTAAATGAATTTTTAACAAAGGCAATATAATATTATTGCACTGTAAGAACAACAAATGTGAAGAATTCAGAGAAATATGGAAAGATTGATGAACTGATGCAGGATGAAATAAGAACCAGGAAAATGATAAACACGGTGACTACAATAACGTAAACTGAAGGAATGCAGCAATTAAATGGAATGCTTTGTGATTATGTGGTCGCAGCCCTAGAAATGTACTAAGAAAATACATGTCCCTCCCCTCTCTGGGGATGTGGGGGCCTGTGGAACATTGTACATGCTTGTCGGAGTGATATATTGGATAGTTTTTCATAATAATTATTTTTCCTCTTTTAAAAAACATTTTATTATTAGAGATGGCTAAGAGGAAGGGAAACCAATGTATTTAGAAATGAAGACGGTATAAAAACAAAGGATATCAATGAAAAATGTAAAAGACAAAAGTTCTGTAGGATAGAACACTGGCCTGGAACCAAAAAGACCTGAGTTCACATCCAGCTTTAGACATTTTTTAGTCTTGTGACCCTGGGCAGGTCACGTAACACCTGATTGCCTCAGTTTCCTCAACTGTAAAATGGAGGTGATAATAGCACCTACTCCCCAAGGTTGTTGTGAGAATAAGAAATGAGATAATATTTGTAAGAAGTGCTTAGCACAGTATTTAGTACAAAGCAGGTACCATATGAAGACTTAATCTTTTCCGTTTGACCCATAATACGGGTCATAAAGTGACCCATACAGAAAACCCATGTGAATTGATACACAGTGAAGCAAGCAGGACCAGGAAAGTAATTTATGTAATAACAACAACATTGTAAAGACAAACAACTTTAAGAAATTGGAGAAGTCTCATCCCTGTAATGACCAGCAGAGATTTCAGAGGATCAGCAATAAAGCCTTTACCTGCCCTTAAAAGAGATATTAGACTCAAGGTAGGGAATGAAACATACATTTTTAGACACAATCAGTCCAGGAATTTGTTTTACTAGACTATATGTATTTGTTAAGAGATTTTCCCCCTCTAATTGAGGGAGGAGGAGAGAAAAGAGAGACAGAAAATAAATATTTGTTAATAAAAAAAAAATTGGTCCATGTAAAGAACGCTCTCAAGGGTGATTGCTCTATGCAGAATTTTGCTCCTAAACAAGGGACTCCATTTCTCTTTCAACAGAAATCTTCTTAAAGTGGAAGGGAAGTTTGAGGTTTAAAAAAAAAAAGATTGCGATTTTCTCAAACCCAAGGCTTGCTTCCCAGAGGAGGTTTTGGTCTTTTTAAAAAAGAAAGATAAAGGAAAATGTTAAAAAGGGAGAGGAACCATTATTTATGACTAGGGTCCTGACCCATTGTGAACAAGAACAGCAGGGCCAAGGTTGACTGAAGGGCTACACAATGCTCCTTTTTTGGAAGAGCCCAGGAAGTGAATGGAGAAGCAGAAGCACGAATAGGCTGCCCTGGGCACAGGTTTCAGACATATGCCAAAGGCACCGTTTTGTTGTTTCCAACTTTGTTCCCAGGGTGAGTTTATGGCCCAGTACATCCAGGTCTAACAAAGGCCTACAGAACCTTTTGTAAGAAACGAGCAGATCTGACCCCAGGCTAGCAAGATATCAAAAAAATAAGGGAAAAAATTATATATATAACATACATACATATACACATATATACACACATACAATTATACATACACACATACACACATATATACACACATACATCCACACACACTTATACATACATACTACACAATGCACACACATGCATATGCACACACGCACACGTATGTACACACATACACGTGTGCATACACACGTGTGCATGCATGTACAAACACATATATGTACAATAGCAATATAAATAGCGATAACATTAATGACTAGCATTTATATAGCACCTGCTCTGTGCTAAGCATCTTACAAATACCGTCTCATTTGGCATTCACAACGACTTTGGGGGGGCCGTTATTATTCCCATTTTACAGATGAAGGAAATGAGACAAACAGAAGTTGACTGATTCATCCACAGTCACACATCTAACAAGTGTCTGAGGTCAGATTTGAACTCGGTTCTTTTGACTTTATACCTGGCGCCCCATGGGCTGCACTGCCTAGTTGTCTTTCTCTTTCTCTTTCTCTAATGGCAAAGAACTGGAAACTAAGGGGGTGCCCATCAATTGGGGAATGGCTAACAAGTGATGGAATACCATTTGTTGTTACTGTTTGGTCGTTTCAGTCACGTCTGGTTCTTTGTGACCCCATTTAGGATTTTCTTGACAAAAAGACTGGAGTGATTTGCTGTTTCCTTCTCCAGCTCATTTTACAGATGAGGAAACTGAGGTCAACATGGTTAAGTGACTTGCCCAGGTCACACATCTAACAAGTGTCTGAGGTCAGATTTGAACTCAGGGAGATGGGTCTTCCTGACTCCAGGCCTGCCATTCTGTCCACTGAGTTACCTAACTGCTCTTCAAAAAAGTAGGTTTTAGGGGCAGCTAGATGGTGCAGTGAACAGAGCACCGGCCTTGGAGTCGGGAGGACCTGAGTTCAAATTTGACCTCAGATACTTAACACTTACTAGCTGTGTGACCTTGGGCAAGTCACTTAACCCCAATTGCCCTGCGCTCCCCCCTCTGAAAAGAAAATATGTTTTAGGTGTTTTATGTATTTTTTCCTACTAGCAGATGAGAAGCACAGAGACAGCGAGAGGAGAGAGGGAGAGAGAAAAAGGCAAAGTGCTTTAGTAGAGTTATTTTACTTAGAATCAGTAGGACTTGTGTTTGAATCTTATTGCCTCTTAACTGTCCCTGAGTAAGTCACTTGTCTTTCTCAGCATCAGCTTCCTCATTTACAAGGTGAAGATACTAATAGCACCTAACTTACAGAGTGGCTCTGGGAATCAAATGAGAACACACACACACACACTCACACAAGCGTACACGCTCACATGCACTCACATACATGTGTGTGTGCACACACTTGCACATGCACACACTTGCACACACACACTTGCACACATACTTGCACACGCACGCACACACACACGCACACACACACACTTTTCTACAAGCTAAACGTCCCCAGTTTCTCCAACACACCGTCACAGGACGTGGGCTCAAAGCACTTCACCATCCTGATTAACCACCTATGAACCCTTGCCCAGCTTGTTAATATGTGATACCCACGATGAATGAAAAACCCAAGAGACAGGATTTCTGGGTATTCAATAATCAATTTGTTAACCAGACTAGCTTATGATCAGTGAAGAGATGGTTAGTGACTTCAGTAACCAAAGACAAAGACGTGAAGAGACTGGAAGCCTTAACCTAATTTTAGAATAAGAGGTGCCTCTGATGGCTGAAAATCAGTCCTGATTGATGAACAGTTCATGAGGAGGTGGGCTAGAAGTTTTCAGCTCCTGCTGCTGAGCACGTGACTTGATCTTGAAAGTCAATCACCTCCAGCAATACAGACAGAGGAATCCATCTCCACCCAGAGTCTTCTGGTTGGTTCTCTCCTTCATGAGCTGGGTCACCCTAAATGCCAATGGAGGGGTAACAAGGAAATGGACTTTTTCCAGGAGGGCAAGAATTCACCTAGATTAGATTCTTGTTTACATTTCAAAAAGAAATAAGAACTCCTAGTTGGGTGGGGTCCTGCCCAAAACTGAGGAGCAGTCCTGGAGAATGAGGGCAATCTTTCCTATCAGCCCTTCAGAGACTGCCTGACTGAGCAACAGAGGCTGGCCTCTGAATGAAGAAATAAAAAGCCTGGATCTTAATTAATAATAGGTTACTAATATAATAGAAAACAATTCTCTCGTACTTCAAATTGGACACGACACAGCCCTGATAGGTTACATTCAAGGTCTAAGGGAGAGTCATTGCGCTATGATGAAAAGAGTGCCTGACAGGGAGCCTGGCAGATACGTACGTGCTAGAACCAGCTCAAACTAGTGCCAGAAAGTTGATTGTTAATCTGGAGAGATGATTGTTAAATTCGTTGCAAGCATTTACATCTTGGAAAAGTGAAATCAAGGCTTGATTCATTGTTCTGTTGTTTGTCTAGACTTAAGAAAGTGCTGAAGAAAATGTTAACAATGCAAATTAAGCTTAAAAGCCTGTGTAAACCTGTTGTTAAAATTTTTTGGCCTGTTCCTGAAACCTAGGAAACTTTGGTTCTTCTTGTCCTGGCTCTATTATTTTTTTAGCTGTACGGCCTTGTGTTGCTAAACTTTTCTGGGTCCTACTTTCGTCATCTGTAAAATGAATAGGTTGAATTAGAGGATTTCTAAGGATAACTCAATTCAGTTCCAAAAATACTTATTAAGTTCCTATTTTGTTCAAAATTAAGGAAAGTATTTTCAATTGTGTCTGATTCTTCATGACGCCAGTTGAGGTTTTCTTGGTGGGGATATTGGAATGGCTTGCCATTTCCTTCTCCAGCTCATTTTACAGATGAGGAAACTGAGGCAAATAGGGTTAAGTGGCATGCCCAGGATCACACAACTAGTCAGGGTCTGAGGCCAGATTTGAATTCAGAAAGATGAGTTTCCCTGACTCCATGCCCACCACTCTATGCCCTGTGCCACCTAGCTGCTCAGTAAGCAAAGCATTAGGCAAGATACAAAATCTAAATGTAGTTTCTTATGAGTGCCAGTATGTTTCAGCAGTAAGATTGTGGTTTTGGACTCAGGAAACCTGAAATCAAAACCAGGCTCTGACATTAAAGTGTTAATAGCTGTATGACCATTGCTAAAGACAAGTCATTCAACCTCTCTGACTCTGTTTCCTTATCTGTAAAATTATAGGATCATACTTTTAGAGCACAAAGGAACTGTCCTGTCATCCCTCATTTTACAAGTTGGGAAGTGGAGATAAGAGCATTTGTACTGCCCACTTCACGGGGCTCTTATGAGGGAAGTATCATATAAGAATTATGGTTGTGTTTGTCCTTCATTTTTGAAGAGGACCACAACATCAGGGAGATGATGACGTGACTTGGAGTTAACTTTAAGTGAGGGTGAGCTGCGCAAGGGTCACCAGCCTCACTTTCTCCTCTGGATCCAGTGACCTGATATCCATCAGGATGAGTGGAGATGATCCAGGAGGCAATGGGAGACCCCGGCCCTTTTAGGCTAAGGTCTTTTCAGGTTTATTATTACTTGGAAGAATAAATGGCCTATTAGAGGAGCGGACACTTCATTGTTGTTGTTTAGTCGTTTTTCAGTCATGTTTAACTCTTCATGACTCCATTTGGTGTTTTCTTGGCAACGATACTGCATTAGTTTGCCATTTCCTGCTGCAGCTCATTTTACAGATGAGGAAACTGAGGCCAACATGGTTAAATGACTTGCCCAGGGTCACATAGCTGGTAAGTGTCCGAGGCTGGATTTAAATTCATGAAGAGGAATCTTCTTGATTCCAAGCCTGGTGCTGTATCCATTGCTCCACCTAATATCCCCCTGGATACTTCATTGCTAGGAACTTGAAATCAGAATTTAAAAAAATTCCTCATGGAAAAGCAATTCTGCTTGGATAGAGACAACTGTAGGAGTTTTCCTCACCCTCTCACTCTTTCCCCCTCTATACATCTTCTCTCTCTTTTTCTCTGTCTCTCACTCTATCTCTCCCTCCCTCTCTCTCTGTTTCTCTCTCTCTCTTCCTCTGTCTTGTCTTATCCATCTCTCTCTCTCTCTCTCTCTTTCTGTCTCTCTCTCTCTCTCTGTCTCTCTCTCTCTTTCTCTCTCTCTCCTTCTCTCCTCTCTCTCCCTCTCTCTGCCTCTCTCCCTCTTTCTCTGTCTCCCTCTCTCTCTGTCTCTCTTCTCTCTGTCCCTGTCTCTCTCTCTCCTCTCTCCTCTCTCTCCCTCTCTCTGTCTCCCTCTCTCTGTGTCTCTCTCTCTGTCTCTCTCTGTCTTTGTCTCTGTCTCTCTCCCTCTCCACCCCCCTCTCTTTTCCCCCACTCTCTTTCCCATCCCCTCTGTTTATCTCTATCTTTCTCCCCAATAGTACTCTCTCTTCTATGGAATTTCTTTCATTCCAGGAATAGTAAGTCCCAATTTCATTATAACATTTCTATGTTATAACGAGTTGGATTTGAGTTGGAAAGGACATTAGAGCTCATCTAACACAAACCCTTCATTTTACAGATGAGGAAACTGAGGGCCTGAGAAATTAGATAACTTGGTAAAGGTGGAACAAGTAAGTGACAGAGTTGGAATTTGAACCCAGTTTCTTCAACTCCTACTCCAGTTAGCTTTTCAGGCATCTCTTTTTGGTGTCTTAAATAAAAAACCAGTCATTTCCCAATACACTCCCTCCCCAAATGAACCCTCTATTGTAAACAAGCAGAACAGCCCGACAGGACCAGTATGTGGAATAGTGCATGGGACATTCTGCTCTCACTGTCCACCTTTCAGCAGAGAGGGTACGCACAATATTTCGTTAACTACAGCAGTTAAATTTAGTCTGGCCGCCTTTCAGGATTGCTTTCATTTTCACCATGGTATTAATTGGTGCTCATTTTTTACAGCTTTTTTCTCTGTCTCTGGTCTTTCTATAGTTTGTTCAGAAATCAGTGTGGGACTCAGTCAGCTAGATTTCCACAGGGTCTAGTCATGGGTGGCTTTCATTAGAAAAAGACCTTTGCCACAGGATGGCAGCAGAATCCAATGTGACTCAGTATTTAACTGGTCCCTCCTGAAGAACCTATTTGCATTTTATCCCCTTCTTTCCCACACAGAGAGCCTTGGGCAAAGTAAAGGCCAGACGTACTGAATCACCACTTTGGCTTGGCAGGGAACAGGATGGAAGTTGGAGGGGAGGGGGTTGGAAGGGGTAGCGGTGAGAGGGGAACTAAAGAGGAGGAAGGCCCCTTGGCACATAGACTGGGGGCTTTGTTCTGTGTTGTTCCCGGGAGACTCAGTCTCAGTTTGTGAATGGAAGTGAGTTGGGTGGTCTCCTCAGAGCAGCTGATTGTGCCCATCACAAAACCACCAAGGGAGAGCCTTTGCCTTTCAAAGAAAGTTGGACAGAGGCTGGCAGGGTAGCTGTGGGTCAGCGCTGAGGCAAAAAGGGGAAATCCATGGGTTAGATGGCTCTTGCAAAATAGGCCTGAGGTTTTCCCATGATGCCTGTCTGCTAGAGTGACAAGCTCCAGGAACTCTTCCCATCAGACAATGCAGTTTATCTCCATAGCCCACCAAGTCCATGGCCAATGGCCCTCTGGGATTGCTCAGACCTGCTTCAGGCAAGAGACTGATTGGCATTAAATTTAATCCCAGGCCCTCACCTGGCTCTAATCTCTCCTCAAGCACACACTTCACTGCCTCTTTACTTTTGTTTTTTTTTTTGGGGGGGGGCGGGCATAAGAGTGGCAATTTCCCAATATAGTCTGTGAGGGAACAAAATCAAATGACCACAGCACACTCTGATTCTTACTTTAACCCCTTGAGAGAGACACCAAAGATTAGCCTGTGCCACTATTTCCTTATCTCAGAAGGGGAATCGCTCCCTACACTGCTGGCTTTTCTCTCTGCTCCTTCTGTTCTGACGCAGGAGAGAGAAATCTAGTCTTTGCACTCATTTTTTCACTTGTCCACCCATCCAGTGAGCATCAGGAGAGATGAGTGTAGGAGGAGGGCACTGACGCTTGCTTATCTGTGCTGGCCGTGACCCCTTCAGTCCTCTGGTCAAGCCTCCTCAGAGTTGTGGGTGTTCAATCCCATCCGACTTAAAAAACATTTCTGCCGTGCAGTTCAGGCAAACTGGCTTTCTTGTTGCTTGTTGTTCAGCTGCGTCTGACCTTCATGGTCCCGTTTTGGGGTTTTCTTGGCAGAGATACTGCAGTGGTGTGCCATTTCCTTTTCCAGCTCATTTTACAAATGAGAAAACTCAGGCGAACAGTGCTAAGTGTCTGAGGCTGGATTCGAACTCATGAGTCTTCCTACTTGGAGGTCCAGCACTCAATCCACTACACCACCTAGCCATTTTCTTCTCAGGATGCAAGACTACAAAGGAAACTTATCATATTGGAATCTAGTTATTAAAATACTAAAAAAAAATCAGACCCCAAGATTAAAAACATCTTGTACTAGAGAGACTTTGGAGATAAATCTGATTCAACCTCATCCCTTTACAGATGAGGAAACAGCAGCAAAGGACCTTCCTTGCCTATGGTCATGTAAATAGGTTCTAAGGAATCCCAAGACTAGGATTAGTTCTAGAATTAACAGTTCCTATCTCCCTCTCTTGGGTCTCTGGGTTGTTGTTTGTTTGTTTGTTTTTTTGCTTTTTGGATGGGGGGAGGTAGGGCAATTAGGGTTAAGTGACTTGCCCAAGGTCACACTGCTAGTTTTTGTGTTAAGTGTCTGAGGCTGGATTTGAACTCAGGTCCTCCTGACTCCATGGCCCATGTTCTGTTCACTATGCCACCTAGACTCTCCGGGTCTCTGTTTTTTCCAACATTTCCTGAAGCAATTGTATAGCCCTGGCTCTGATGGAACTTACATTTCCTCTTGGCAGTGAGGGGGCACAGTAGATAAAGCCCTGGGTCTGAAATCAGGAAGACCTGAGTTCAGATCTGACCTCTGACACTTACTAATTGTGTGACCTTGGATAAGTCACTTGACTTTTTTTGCCTCAGTTTTCTCATCTGTAAAATGAAGATAATAATAGCATCTCCTACAGAGAGTTGTTGTGAGCATCAAATGAAACAACTGTAAATTATTTAGTACATAGTATGTACTATATAAATATTAGATATTATTGTTACATATTATATAATATGCATAATATACATTATATGTGTATGTATATATGTACATATATATTTATATATACACATATATAAATATATATTTATTATATGTGTATGTATATAAACACACATACACACAGATATAGAAATATATTTGTATATTTATTATGTGTGTATATATATACACAGACACATATATTTATTATATGTATATGTATATATACATCCACACGGACAGATATATTCATATATATTTATTATATGTGTATGCATATATACATCCACACAGACATATATAAATATATATTTATTATATTAATTATGTATGTGTATATATACACACACATAATGTGCATGTGTGTATGTGTGTGTATATATGTATGTATGTATGTAAATACCCATTCTTCCCCACCGCCCCTTTTCTATTATGCCATACGCTCTCCTCTGAGAGTATATTTCACACTCTCGGATCCAGAGAGAGAACAGAGAACAAGGGGCTGAGTGACTGAAGTTCAAAGGTTCCCCATCTTGAAATGCCCAGTTCTCAATCTTTCACTCAATCAACAAACATTTAATAAGCATCTACAATGTTTCGAGTGTTGTATTGGCTATTGGGATGTAAATACCACCAGCAGAACAATTTCTACTGGCCAGGAGCCTACATTCCCAACAATACAAGTACACACAAGGCAGCCGGGTGGCGCAGTGGATGCAGTGGTGGGCCTGTTAGGAAGACCTGAGTTCAAATCTAACCTCAGACTTACTAGTAGTGTGGCCTTGGGCAAATCCCTCAGCCCTGTTTTCTTTGATTTCTTCATCTGTAAAATGAACTGGAGGAGGAAATGGCAAATCACTGTAGAATCTCTGCCAGGAAAATCCCAAATGGGGTCATGAAGAATTGGACAGGACTGAACAGCGGCACCAATTCTGAAGTGTCAGATATGACTGAAAAAAATGACAGAACAAAACTAAGTACATATGAAAGAGTCATAAAGGGAGTAAATACAAATACATACAAAGTAGTTAAATCTAAAGTAGTTGGGGAAAGCAGCAGAGGCTTCACTTAGAAGATGATGCTTGAGCTGTGCCTTGAAGGAGAGAGAGATTTACTGTCATATACAAACGTGCCTTTTTGTTTGAGAGTTGGATAACCGAGGAATGCAAATGCTTATTTTCCTAGGGACGTACATTTATTTTGTTTTATTTTTTTGTGATGAATCAGTGTCCTTCTCCTGAGCTTTAGCCAGTGTCCTATCCTCTTAGGAATTTGCTCAGATTTCTGTGTGGTAGTCATCTATAATTGTGACTAAAAAAAAGTATGAATTCATGTAATACTATAAAAATAACTTGTATCTCTGTAATGCTTTAGAGTTAGCAAGGGACATTTCTTCCAGCCATCCTCTGAGGCAGTTATTTCAAGGACTGTGATTGCCATTTTATAGATGAAGAAACAGACTGAGAGTTGAAGTGATTTGCCCATGGTCACCCCGCTTAATAAGTAGCAAGCTTCAGACACCCAACTGCCCCATAATCCTCTCCCTCCTTGTCACATTTCCTGTGACCTGCTGAGAAGAGCTGCAATCAATCCCTTACTCTCCACTTAAATGGCCAGTGCTCAAGTTCAAACATTGATGGCCTCACGTGTGGATGGTTAAAATTGCCTCCTAATGGGAATTCCTCTTTCAAGTCCCTCCCCTCTCCAATCTATACTCCAAGAGCCTCCCAAACAAGACGCCGTAAGCGTAGGTCTGATCGAGTCATGTCACCTTTTCAAGAATCCGGTTGAATATTGGCGCCTCTCCACAGGCCATCTCTCCTGCCTGGGAAGCACTCTGTCTTTACCTTTGCCTCTGAGACCCCTTAGCTTCCTTCAAGGCTCAGCTCGGGTGCCATTTATGTCAAACCCTTTCTGATTGTCTTTGTTGTTGTTGCTCTCATTATTCTCAAATTATCTCATGTTGCTTTATGTTGTACCTTCCAGTAGAATGTCAGCTCTTTGAGGCTCTATGAGGCCAAGGCTTATTTTCTTTAAATATCCCCCCATCTATAACATATACATACATACTTATGTACACATAGAAAGGCCCAATGTACATATAAAATATATACATACATACAAAGAAATGAACATACAAAAATGTATACACATATTTATGCACATACATATTTTTGTTGTTGTTTAGTGGATTAATTTTGTTCAGCTGTGACCCCATTTGGGGTCTTTTTGGCAGAGATATTGAAGTTGTTTGACATTCTCTTCTCCAGCTTATTTTACAGATGAGGAAGTTAAGTGACTTGCCCAGGGTCATATGACTAATAAGTATCTGAGGTTGGATTTGAACCCAGGTGCTCCTAATTCATGGATCAATACTCTATCCACTCCAACATTTATCTTCCCTGTATGTATGTATGTGTGTGTGTATGTATGTATGTATCTAGCTCCTAGCACAGTGCTTTGTACACAGCAGGTCATTAATAGCTAGGATGTTTATTGAATGAATTGCTTTAATTAAAGCCATCTTGCTTGTATGTTGATAGACTAACATGACCTAGTTGTTAACTGCGGCCCTTCCATGCTATTGACATAACTACTCAAGAAGCCAGATGTAACAGTTGGCACAACATTATCCCACTATGTTATAAGTGTTTGGAATCAACTGTCACCCTGAAGACCTTCAACTTCTGGGGAAATTGAGACCATATTTAATCTGTTGGCCTCCTTGAATCAATTTTCTACTTTGCTTATCTGCATTTTGTCGGTCTAAATGAAAATATCTTAAGTATACACTGGAATGACCAAGGAGAAGATTTTGGAAGCTTTCTGCTGCTGATAAAACCCTTGGCCAACTGTTTCCCTGGGGGCAGGCTTGCTGTGGAGGCCATAGCACTGCATTTCCTTCAGAGTGGGTCACGTCTTACCCTGGAATACAGCCATCAATGTCCAGGAGTGCTTGGCTGGTTGCCTTTAAGACTGATTATGCCCATAACTTGTTAAGTTAAATGAATGTCTTAGGGAAGCAGTCCTGGGGTGAGGTCTAATCTAACACGGACTTCCAGTCTCTCTGTTTCCAAGCATAAAGTAGAGCAAGGGGAACAAGTATTTTTTAAATTGGGATTTAAGACCAATGACCATCTTTTTTCCATCCTTCTCCACTAGGGGGGCTTTGAGGTATAATGGAAGGGGCAGTGAACTTGGAGTCAGAGACACATATTTTTTGTGTGAGATGATACAATTGGCAGAATAAATGTAGTGTCCAGAAAGTGAGAGGTGCCAATGACCCATTGTTCTTGGCCTTCTTCAGACCTCCTGTGGACAGATGTGTGCCATTTTGGGTGCTAGATCATGGGAAAGACTGACAAATCTGTTTGGAAGAGTTCAATCAGGGTAGTAAAAGGACTTGAAGTCATACTATATGAGGAATCAGTTGAATGAATTAGGATTTGTTTAAGAATCTGTGGAGAAGATTCATGAACTTGGTTGCAACTGGAGAAAGCTGTAGAAGGGCAGACCAGGAGAATTTAAGGAGGCAACTCTCCTAAATATTAGTGCTGCCCAAAGTAAGATAATGCATTTTAATGCTACAGCCTTTAAAAAAATTTTATAATGCTATTTCATTCCCCTTCTTCCACTGAACTCTATAATAAAGAAAAATAATTGAGGACAAGGTGACTTAGGCAGTGTACTGGACTTGGAGTCACGTAGATCTAGGTTCATAGCCTGTCCTTGATCATTTCTATCTGTGGGATCCAGGGCAAGTCTATGCCTCAGTTTTCTCATCTGTAAAATGATAAAAATGAATTCTATGACCTTTAGGGTCCATTCAAGCTGTAGATCTATGTTCTTGTGAAAATTCACCGAGAATAGTCATTTCCCAACTTAATTCTTTCTACTGTGAGGCTTATTTTAACAAAGTGAGTTCACCAATAACGACAGTATTCAAGTGGAAATTGTGTGGTCATTTGCAAGGATGTTGGAGAAAGGGTTTCTATTCACCTGTAGTTTGGAATGGATGCCCACTGGAGTCCCTGCCACTTGTCAACTGTGCAAACTTGAGCAATTCGCTTCTATGAATCTCAATTTTCCTCATCTGTTGAATGGGGATGATAATAATTGCTCTGCACTATTAGAAATGTGAACTGTTATTTCTATAAATTGACCTCTGTTTTTTGGCTCTTCCATTATGTGCTTAAAGTAAGAGGTTGCATGTGATAGTTTTGCACTAGAGTCAGTATTATTTCCCAGTGAGACATTGGAAGAAGGTACATTCTCAATCATATTGGCAACTGAAAAACTGTTTTGTTTCAATAATGTCTTTTAAAAAATATTGGAACATTAAAAAAGTGCACCCTTAATGAAAAAAATGTGTGTATGTTATTTGGAATGAAAATACGTGTCAGATTTTTTTTTTGTTAGCTCTGAAATGGATTAGCGAAAAAGGCCAGAAAAGATTGTGTGAGTGTGTTTGTGTGTCAGCATCAAGGGAAAAAATGAGAGGAAGAAAGAAAAACAGATGTGAGTCTGAAAATACCTCAACCATCAATAATTGAAATAGTCTTTTAATTAGTTAGGACCATGATGTGATATTTAAAAAAGAAATGGTTAAACTCTAAGATCTGATCCCCAGAGAGGACATGAGGAAATGTGCTAACCTCCTTTCTTTGGAGAGGTGGAGAACCACAGTTGTGGAAAAGGTATCTGATGTAGTGATTGTATTATGTCAGTTGGTTTTTCTTAACTATTTTTCTTTCTTACAAGGGAAGCATTTTGAGGACAGAGGGAGAAAGGATAATGGTATATAATCTGGAAATTACTGTTCTAAAAGCAAAAGTCATTAATGAAATCTTTTATTTTTTTAAGTAAAGAATCGATGTTGGGGTTTTTTTCTTTTTGGAGGGGGGAAGGCACGACAATTGGGTTTTTTAAAATTATGGTCACAACGTTTAAGAGGCAGTAGGGGAGAATAGCTAGGAAGTCAGTCTTGAAGTCAGAGAAATTTGGATTCGAATTCTGTCTCTGACACAAACTGGCAGAGGAGATGTCAACCTTCATCACAAAAGGGATTTTCCTTACTTGGAAAATCCCTTTTTAATGAAATCACAGATTTAGTTCTTATTTCCTGAGAAAGAGTTGAGAGTAATGGTGTCTGTTCTCACTTAGAACCATTGGAACCTTTTCTGCTATGAAGTTTAGGCAAACTGACTTTCTTGTTTGTT
Organism: Pseudocheirus occidentalis; assembly: GCA_028646575.1. Taxonomy (NCBI): domain Eukaryota; kingdom Metazoa; phylum Chordata; class Mammalia; order Diprotodontia; family Pseudocheiridae; genus Pseudocheirus; species Pseudocheirus occidentalis. Next base: position 298,800,298 of record CM053594.1, on the reverse strand, counting down.
GTTCAGTCACCTCTGACCTTCACCTGGAGTTTTCTTGGCAATGATACTGGAGTGGTTTGCCATTTCCTTCTTCAGCTCATTTTACAAATGAGGAAACTGAGGCAAGCAGAGTTAAGTGATTTGCCCAGGGTCACAGCCAATAAGTATCTGAGGCCAGACTGGAACTCAGAAAGATTAGTCTTCCTAACTCCATGCCCTGTACGTTATCCACTAGCTGCCCTTTTAAACAAACTTTGTGGTTTGTTCTGTCATTTTTCAGTTTGTTCTGTGCTTTGTGATCTCGTTTGTTGACTGACTTTAATAGTTGGAAAAAACTCATTTCACCACTTGATGATCATGTGTAGATGCAATGCTTCCACCCAGAATTTTTTAAAAATTACGTTTACTCTTAATTTATGGAATAAAATAAGCATTTCCATAGCATAGTATAATAAAACAAGATGGTTGCATATGAAACTGCAAATCTATTATGTACAACTTGCTATTCCTTTTAAATATATAATAAAGTTATCATATACATTTCTTTTTTCCTTTTCTTCCCTCACCCTCCCTCCACCACCCTAGAGATGGCTTCCATTACTCACAAATTATCTATCTATCTGTCTATCTATCTGTCTGTCTATCTATCTATGTAAAATCATTCTATACATGCTTCTGTTTATTAGCTCTTTCTCTGGACGCAGATAGCATCTTCCTTCATATTTTCTTTGTATTTAATTTGGATATTTGTAGTAAAAAAGACTTAGCTGCTTTAAGTCATTCTTAAAACAATGTTGCTGTTTCTGTTTATAACGCTCTCTTGGTTCTGCTCATTTCACTCTTCATTATTTTGTGCGAGTCTATCCATGTTTTTCTAAGATCACGAAGCTCATCATTTTTTAAAACATAGTAGTAGTCCATCACAATCATATTAAATTAAATGAGTATTAGGCTATCCCACTGAAAAGGGGATTCTTGGTGTTGACATATTGAATTTGATGGGAAAAGAAGGGAAAGAACATTATTGCAAGGGAAGAGAGAAGGAAAGCAGGCAAAATCTTGGGAGACAGAAGAGAAGAAAATTTGGGATAGATTAGATGATTTCCTCTCCTCTCTCCCAACAATTCCCCTGATTTTACCCTAGCATACTTCCTTCTCTCAGTGGCAAGCTCCAATAAAGTCAGAGATGAGCTCAGGACTCCAACCTATGGCCACCCCATGGATCGCTATGTTGGTTATTGATTTATTTTTTCTATCAGAAGCAAGACTCTTAAGTCTTTGTGGTCTTTTATTATCAGCATCACCCCCCCTTTCAAATTTAGTCTTCAAGAGTCCTATCTTGTGGGCTTCCTTCTCTCTTTCTTTATGACATGACTCCATACCCTATTCTCTGTCTATTCATTCATACTCTGTCCTGACTATGATGCCACCAAAATTGCTCAGTATTTGACTGCACAGAGCTTGGCATTATATATTCTCTCCTGGAGAACACTCCCAGATTGATCCTGGAGGAAGCCATGGAAGGGGTGAATGGCTAGCAATGGGCCCTGGGGTCAAGTACTCAGGGTGGTCCTTCTAGAATGAAATGGTGTCTTCCTTAGTCTCAGTTTACAACACAGTACATTCTTTACTTTGGGAATATGAGAAGTCAAACCCTTCAGGCAGAGAAAGGAACCCTCCATTCAATTTCTTGAAAATGAATTTGTCCTTCATCCTTTTGACATAGTTACCAGAACACTATTTTATTTTTTTCTTTTTACATATATTTATTATATTCTAAATATAAGGGGAAAAAAGCTAAGTATTTCCATTATATAGTAGAATAGGAAAAAATGCTTACACATGAAACTGCAGAACATTTTTTTTTCTAATCTAAGCCCAACCTTAGGTCTCACTTCTTCCATGAATCTTTCCCTGGTCCCCCATATTCAACAAGTATTCCCTCTCTTTTTTTAACCTTGAATCTAATGTAGATATTGGTTTAGCACCTCTAGAGCAGTTCTCATAATTTTGCATTAGCATTCTCTATAAATGTGGCACATCCCTCAGCAACATTGGCATGTTGCTCTACCATGTCAAGGACTGTGATTGATCTAAGTTTCCTTTCTCCTTCAGTGACCAAGAGTGTTCTGCATACAACAGACACTTAACGAATGCTCCTGGAATTGAATTGAATTGCCTTCCTATCTTCCATAGGGCAAAATCCATACTCCTTATCCTATTATTTGAGGACCTGCATGGTTCTGCTTTAACCTCCCATTCTGATCTTATTCCACATTACTTCCCTTCCCATGTTCTATATTACAGCTAATTTGGATTATTAGCCATCCTCTGATCTTATTTTATCAGAATACTATTTTCTACCATGAATGAAATTTTATTTTGGTTTCTTTGGTCAGAACTTCTGTGGGTTGTTTTTGTTTGTTTGTTTTGTTTTGTTTGCTGTAAGGTATTCCTTCTGGGGAAATTCCATCTACCAACATAGATCAGCAACTGTTCTAATTCTAAATTCTAGTCTTACAGAGTTGTCTGGGACACTGAGAAGCTAAGTGATTTATTTGCTCAGGGCCACGCAAGCAGTCTGAATGTTTTGAACCCAGGTCCAAATTCCTCCAGACTGTCAGGCCAGCTTTTTAATCTACTCTGCCAAGCAGCTGGTCTTGACTGGGGAAATATTTGATTCAAGTATTAATGAAAAAAGGAGCAAGCTTAAGTAGAAGAGATTGGGGCTGGGAAATGGGAATCTTGGAGAGACTTTTTGGTGATTTTTCCAATATATCTGACAGAACCATTGGAGTCTTGATCACTGTCAAGGCCTTGAGGAAATATGAATAAACTAAAATGAACACAAGTCCTGTCAGGAATTTAAAGATATTGTATCAGAAGGCCCGAGTTCAAATTTTGATTACACTGCTCACTAGCTACATGAACTTGGTCACATTCCCTGAATTAGTGAGGTTTATCTACATAATGGTGGTAGCCTTAAGATGATCTCTAAATTTTATAATTTTAGATTCTTGATAAAGTAACTGCTGGCAGGACAGTGGATTCCCAGGAGATGTTGTGGCATCTTTGTTTCATTTTCCCCCTTCTTTTTTGCAGGGGGGAAGGCAGGGCAATTAGGGTTGTGACTTTCCCAAGGTCACATGGCTAGTGTTGGGTATCTGAGGTTGGACTGAACTCAGGTCCTCCTGACTCCAGGGCTGGTGCTCTATTCACTGTGCCACCTACCTGCCCCCACATCTTTGTTTCTTGGCAATCTAGATGCCTACCCATATGAGATGGCTTTTCCTTCCTGAAGCCCAAAGGGTCACTGAAGGTCACATCTAACCTTTTGAATCAATGATTTTTGTCTCCTAACTCTTTATTCAAAGCATCATACAAACAACAATGCGAATGCTACAGGCTTTGCCTTTAAGGCAACCAAGAGGTGCAGTGGTCAGATACAGAGCTGGGCCCACAATCAGGAAGATCTGACTAAATCTTGCCTCAGACACTTATCATCTGTGAGACCTTGGACCAGTCACCTAACTACTATACGTCTTAGTTTCCTCATCTGTAAAAGAAGGTAATACCTTCAGAGGTTGTTATGATGATCAGCTGAGACACAATCTGTAAAGCACTTTTGTAGACCTTGAAGTTCTATGTGTCAACTATTATGATTATAATGACACTCCACTGGTAGATGGGGGGAAGAGAATAAACATTTATATAGCACCTATTACAAACTAGGCACTGAGCTAAATGCTTTTTATGAATATTATTTCATTTAATCCTCACAACAACCCTGGAGATAGGTGACATAATTACCCCCATTTTATAGTTGCAGAAACTGAGGCAAAGAGATGTTAAGTGACTTTCCCAGGGTCACACAGCTAGGAAGTTAAGTATCTGAGGCTGGATTTGAACTTAGGTCTTCATGACTCCAGGCCCAGTGCTCTATTTACTGAGCTGCATGGGAATGACAACAGCAAAGACAGATTTAATTGGATAGTCATATTGGAAACAACTTTGGGGGGAAGAAGAAAATGGGGAATCATGGGCAGCTCTCTACATTTGTAATCCCATTTTGGGATTAATTGGGTACATCAGAGAAATTTGACTCACAGTAATGGCACATGGACAAGCTCTAGTAAAAGAGAGGTATCAAACACTCATATAGCCGGATTAAAACAGAGGTGGGATGTCTTTAACAAAATAAATAAAAATACAATAGAATATAGCTAATGTTAATATGTGGCTTTCTAACTCAATCTATAGCCCAATGCAATCCTTACACATACTTCATTTCTTCTCCTTTTCTAGTTGAGCTGGATACCATTGCGGAAAAGAATGCTACTTTATTATGCTGTCTCTTCCAAGAGTCCCTTCCTTCCTCTCTGTCAGCCTTACCCAGCCTACCAGAACTATTCCAAAATGGAACCTTTCATTCCACCACAGGACTTATTTCCAGTTATTACCAATACTACTAACTAAAGAAAAATACCACACTGCACAGGTGAGCTAATGTAAAACTAATTTTTTTTTTATTGAAAATACATCTACAAAGTAATGTTTCTCAGTCCACACTGGATGTATCTACCTGCAAAGCCAATAAAGGGTAGAAGGGGATTATCCTAGAGGACCTGATTTCTGTAAGAAACAGAGTTAGTATAAAAAAACCAAAAACCCCAAGATACGTGTTGAACCACAATCCATTTTTCTCCAAAGATGTCATAGAAAGACAGCCACTTTCATGAAATCTTTGCAGTGTATTTTCCAAATAGAGCCACAATACGCATTAAATGTTACTCCATATAGACTAACATTAACTTTTTATATGCACATAATGCAGTGGATTTCTATAAAAATAGTTCTCTAATTACATATCAGAGGATGTGTGTGTCTAGTTGTTCAGCCTCTTAGCAAAAGCAAATCCATCCTTTGCTGCTTTCAGTTATAGACTCAAGCACAGCTTGCATTGTCTGACAGCTCCCAGATGATTGCTTTCACTGGATATTCCTAAGTGGGGGAAGGGGGATAATTGTACCTGTCTCTTGACTCAAAACGGAGGAGTTGCTTTGTTTTAAACTAATGCTCCCTCCTCAAGTCCAATGAACAGCCAATCATTTGTCATTTCTACTGGGAACAAGGATGATGTAGCCAAATATTGTGAATAATTTGATGAGTGGAATTCTAACTCAAAGAAATATCTCATTTCCTCATCTGGTGAATATTAGATCACAAAGATGGTTTGACATGAGAGGCCCTCACTCAACTTTCAACTTCCTCCCCATCTCTAACCACATTGAAAACCTCTTCCATTTTGACTCCTTCAATATGCATGAAAAATGAAAATATATACTGTTGATATTTTGATCTTAAGTCTTCCTTGGGGAATGATTTTGGACTGAACAGAAAACACATCAGAATAAAGAGTATTTTGAATCCCTCCCCCTTTTATTCTTTCCGTTTATATTCCCCAAATGGAGACCCATAATGTCACTCTTTAAAATTCTTTTTACATATCTGAAACATATGCCATCCATTCACTATCTTGCTCTTCATGTTTTTTCTAGTTCCAGTAAAAGCTTGAGCACTCCATTAGTTTTCAGTTTTATTTTCTAAATTACTATTCTTAGTAGATATAGTGGGTAACAATTTCCCCCTGCCTCCCCCAAAATTTCCTCTATTGGGAGGAAAAGGAAGTGCAGCTCGACCTCTCACTCTTTTTTCCCTTACCAAAGTAGAGGCAGGATATTTGGTGAAGTTTCACTCCTGGAATGAACTCTCACTTGGCACAGCTGCCAATGTGGAAAAGATGGCTTCTGATCTACGGCTGGAGAACCACCCTGCCATCTCTGCCTTAGAAATATCCTCCCTTCAAATCTCCCCCTCTAAGAGTTGCCTTTTATTGCAAGATGCCAGGAAGGGACACAAAGGTGGTAGACATCTCATGGCCAGCAGCCCCCCGATCTGGCCTTTCCTATGCACTTAGATGTAGGTTCTGCTATTAGTGAGATGAGACAGGAAGTTACAAGCCAGCTAAAGAGGGATTCTGATAGCCCATCTTTTATCTGGTTGCTGTTATATCAAGCTAAATTTTATTTTGGGACCTAAACTGGATTGTGTTCTATGGATTCAGAAATTTTGAAACAGGAGTTAAGACAAAAAATATATATATTTCCAGCCTCTTCTACCTAATTTTGACTTTCCAGCTTATAAAAAACAAGATCACATTTACAGGGTTGTGTGTGTCATATACACTTGCATTTTTTTTTTGTTGACTTGGTCAACAATCTTTCTGATCTCTTTTTGCACATACCTAGGCAAGACCAGCAGATAACTGTTCGTTTTTTTTCCCTTTGTTTTGAGAAACAGAATGACAATCGATCATACATTTTGGCCCCATCAAAATTTTGTTGATCATTTTTCAATGCTATCCAATCAGGAAGAGAGAGCAAGATAAGGGATTTCTGGAAAATGAGATGCAACTGGATGGAAAAGTTACATTTCATTGTGCTGGTCTACATCTTGGTTTCGCTGTCAATAGGTTTTTCCGTCTCATTTTCCTGGGAGATGAGCTGATAGGGTTTCTTCATTTCATTCTCTTCAATCACAGAATTGCCCATTTCTGCATCTTGGTTCTTCAGCTCATGTCGTGATAAGTGCTCAACAATTCCTGCACCGAGAGAGTCTCCCAGAACATTGGTGGTTGTGCGAAGACGATCCCTATGGAATGAAGAAAGAAAGGACATCAACTGCATTGTCAACAGGCCCACTTTCACGGCTGTTGTTTTTTAAACCAGGCACTTTTTTAGAATCTCTTGCCCAACCCTTAACTTTCTCCTGCTGTACCCAACCTGCTCAGCCCTGCTCAGGCCCTGACATTTAATTTCACCACTCTTGACCAAGGCTGCTGAGCAATGCAGGAGAGAATTACAAAATCAAGCACATGGGTGGGTTCTGTTTTGTTTTTGTCCCATATCCTCAGTGCGTAGCACTTGCCTTGTACATAGTTGGCATTCAATTCAAAAGTCTGTTGAACGTCTCTGACTGCCCTAAAGTTATGATCCACCCAAGGAGCCAGGTGGCACTGAGGCTAGAACAATAGTCTTGGAAACAGGAAGATTCATCTTCTAGAGTTCAAATCCAACCTCACACATTTACTACCTATGGTAACCTTGGGCAAGTCACTTAACACTGTTTTCCTCAGTTTTCACATCTATAAAGTGAACGGGAGGAGAAATGGTAAACCACTACGGTATCTCTGCCAAGAAAACCCCAAATGAGACCACAAAGAGTCAGACGTGACTGAAACAACTGAATGACAAACTGAACAACAATACCAAATAACAAAACCCCCAGATGTTCTCTCCTTTGGGCTGGGCAATCCTTCTAGTCTATTTTTCTCATCCTCTTTACTCTTTTAATCATAACACCTAGTCTAGCCTTTTCATTTCTCCTCGTGCTCTCACCTCTTCCCTCAACGTCCCAGTCTTAGCAAAGAGAATTAAGTCTCCTATTTAGTATCACAGATCAAAGAATATGGAGCTGGGAGTGACTTTAAAAACCACGGTCTCCACCTGGCTCACTTAACAAATGAAGAAACTGAGGTTCCAAGAAGCATAATATTATAGGATCATAGATCCAAGTCTGGACATGATTTCAAGAGACCATTTAGTTCAATGTTGTCATTTTGTAGATAAGGAAATGTAGGCTCAGAGAGGTTAAAATACTTGCTGAAAGCCAAGTTAAGTCATTTGCCCAAAGTTATACAGACAGTAAAATAAATGAGCAAGCTAGGTGGTGCAGTGGATAGAGAGCTGGGCCTGGGGTCACAATACTCATCTTCCTGAGTTCAAATCTGGCCTTGGATACTTACTTGCTGTGTGACCCTGGGGAAGTCACTTAACCCTGTTTGCCTCAGTTTCCTCATCTGTAAAATGAGCTGAAGAGGAAATGGCAAACTACTCTGGTATCTTTGCCAAAAAAAAAAACAAACCCAAATGGGTCCATGAAGAGTCAGATATAACTGAAAATGACTGAGCAACAACAAAATAAGTGAACTGGGAAGACCCACACATCTGACAACAGCTCTTTCAGCTCTTCTCCTCTCTTCCTGGAAACATCTTAAGTGTTGCCAATGCACGTTCTCTCTGCCTTTGGCCGCAAAAATGGAGTTTTTCTCACATTGATCTTTTTGACTCCTCATTCATACTTCTCCCCATACCTAAATGCCCTGCTTCTCCTTTCTCCTATGAACTCCTACTCTTCCTTATAGGACAACTCGAATGCCACCTCCTCCATGAAGCCTTTCATCATTACCCTAGTCGGTCTTCTCTTGTCACTTTGACATTCTACTGTACTTATGCAACATGGTGTATCTATGTACCAGTCAGGTCCCTGATCAGCAATAAATAAACTGCAGGCCAGGCCTATTTCCTTCTGTACCTAGAGCAGGGCTTAACACATAGGCAGTGAATAAAGTTTTGTTTAGTGAATGAATGATAATGAATTTGTTCAGAAAGCTGGTTAATTTATTTATGATATCCCTCTAAATTTGGCTTAAAAATCTTGTGACTCTTTGGTTATACAGGAAGTATTTCTAACTGTAGCTGTTACCCTAAGATTACTCACAATTGACCAGAAGCTATTTAATAACTGAAATAGTTTAGGGGATTCTTTCTTTCCTTTTTTTTTTTTAGAAACTTCCTCCTGACTTAATATTCCTTCTTATTTTCACTTTCTTATGACTCTCACCTTCTTTTATACTTTGGAATTGTTTATAAAATGTTTATTTAAAAACTCCCCCTGGTCTCTATAGTAATTCATTTCTTGTTCAGTGCTGGAATCTCTCTCCCTCTCTTTTTCTCTCTCCCTCTCCTTCCTTCTCTGTCTCTCTCTGTTTCTCTCTCTCTCTCTGTCTCTTTGTCTCTCTCTGTCTCTCTGTCTCTGTCTCTGTCTGTCTCTGTCTCTGTCTCTCTCCTCTCTCTGTCTCTAGATATGGGCTGGGCAGTGGAGAACAAGGTCCAGAGAACTTGGTTGGACTGCCCTTCTCCACTTGGTTGTGTTGCTTGCTTCTTGGGGCTCTGAAAGCCCAGCAGAGTGCCCCATTGATGGGTGAGATGCTTAAGTGCCCTTGGCCCATACTCACAAGAACCAATCCACAGCAATGATGAGGGTGATGTCGTCCGTGGGGAGCCCGACGGAGGTCAGCACGATGACCATAGTGACCAGTCCTGCCTGAGGGATCCCAGCAGCTCCAATGCTGGCAGCTGTGGCTGTGATGCTGTTAAATGAGGCACCAAGTAGAGAGAGAAATGTGTCAGTGTTTGGAAAGAATTCATCCCCAGTGCACAGTAAACACTGAAAAACATTGCTCACGCCAATATGACTAACTTAGGCCTTTCATAGCATAGAGCAAGACTGTTCTAGGAAAATGTAAACCAAACACTTTGATTAGGTGATAGCTATCCTGTTTCATACATAGGGGTGATGCAAACAGAGATGAGGTGCTAGCAATCACACAGAGCTTTTTGATTTCATGTTGGTACCAGAGAAGACACATGCCAGTTTTCATAGACTAGTAGAGAGGAGTACATTTGTAATCTGTGAGACCTGGTTCGAGTCCCAGCTCTGACACACGATCCCATGGACAAAGCATGTAACTTCTTGGGGAACCAACCCATCTTGAATTTATCTAGGAAGTTTCTAATCTGGATGAAAATCATGGATTAAAAAAATAAATAAAAATGAGATGGCTAGGTGATGCAGTGAATAGAGAACCAGTCCTGGAGTCAGGAGGACCTGAGTTCAATATTGCCTCAGACACTTGACACATGTACTAGCTGTGTGACTTTGGGCGAGTCACTTAACCCCAATTGCCCTCCAAAAAAAGCAAAAAAAAAAAAAAAAAGAAAAAAGAAAACAAAATAAAAATAAAAAATAAAAATGAGATAGTCTGGTCTACTGCTTGTCAATGCTTCAGGACTAATTTTGAAGAATGAGCCAATCGAGTTCTGATAATGTCTGATTATCAGACATTATATTGTTATCATATCAGACATTGTTGACAAAGTCAACAACCTTTCCAATGGATAAATGGCCAAAGGATACAAACAGGCAGCTCTCAAAGGAAGGAAGGGCACAGGCATTTATTAAGTACCCACTTTGTGCCAGACACTGGGTTATGCTCTTTACAAATATTCTCTTGTTTGATCCTTGCAGCAACATCGGGAGGTAGATACTATTGTTATCCCCATTTTACAGATAAGGAAATTCAGGCAAACAGAGGTGAAGTGACTTGCCCAGGGTCACATAAGTAGGAAGTGTCCAAGGCTGGATTTGAACTTAGGTTTTCCTGACTCCAGGAAACGTTTTAGATTTTAAAGGTATTAAAATATTTTTTTACAAGAGTTTGTTGCTCTGCATGATGCCTGTATGCATTGTATATTATGATTTATTACTGTTGGAGATTTGTAGACAGTTTCTTATTTTCATATTGAATCACGTTACTTTTGTATAATTCAAGTAAACAGCTGGGTTAATTCATCATGTTTGCTTTTTTAAATAAAATATGAGGGTAGAGTTCATTTTGAAGGCAAGTTGCCTTTATTATAAAATTGAGTTGGTCTTGGTTATGTAATGTCTTGCATGATAACCCTAGCTAGATATTTAACTGTTGACATATTTATTAAAACTTAATTTTAAAGGATTTTTCCCCCCTCTTTTTGTTTTTGGTAAACCATTCACAATTTAAGTGGCTACAAATATTTTGGTGGAGAGAGTTGGGGGCCTTTTGTTTAATTCTGAAAACTAAACGTTAGTCCCTAATCAAGCGCTGTCCAACCTATTAAATTTAAAGATCCCCTGTACCCATTAACAATGTTCACCGCAATTAGCAACACCACTTATTGTGTCTGTTAATACAGTATGCTATTTTGAGTTAGTTACTAAAGGTCTTCATTTGGCTAGATTTATCTTTGAGTTTCCTCAATTTATAAATACTATTTGATCTCATTAACATGTTGAATTTAATTTGTTCATAGTGCTATTTAAATGACATCCCTTTCATTTTGTATATTTTTTTCAAAGTAAAATCTTAAAATACGTCTTCTAGAAAAGGGATGGGTGGGGGGAGGGGGAGAAAAACTGCTCCAGATTGCTTATAATAAAGAAAATGAAAATTAAATTAAAACACATGAGGTTCCACCTCATGACCAGTGTAGATTGGCAAAGATGATAAAAATTAAAAGTGACAATGGTTGGAGGCATCTGGGAGGAAAGGCCCGCTAATTCACTGTTTAGTGGAGTTATAAATTGGTCTAGCCACTCTGGAAAACAATTTGGAACTCTACGCCAAAAGTAACAAAATGGAATTACCCTTTAATCTAGTAATACTATTATGAGGCCTATATCCCAAATAGATAAAGAAAAGAGGGAAAGGACTCAAATATAAAAATAACCAAATGTTCACAGCAGTACTTTTTGTTGGAGCAAAAACCTGGAAACAAAATGGGTTGTTCATCAATTGAGGAATAGCTGAAAATTACAAATGTAATAGAATATTATTGTGTTATAAAATGATGAAAGGGATGAATTCAGAGAAATATGGGAAGATTTGTTATGAACTAATACAGAATAAAGTGAGCAGAACCAAGAGAAGACGTGATGACTATAATATTATAAGGAAAAAAGTCTTTGGAAGACTTAAGAACTCTGATCAGTGCAATAAACAACCATGACTCTAGAGAACCTATGATAAAGCATGTTACTCACCTCCCAACACAGAGATTATGTATTCAAGATGTAGAACGAGAGACGTATTTTTGGACACGGTCAATGAGAGAATTTGTTTTGCTTAACTGTGTACATTTGTAATAAAGGAAAGTGTAAACAAATTAATTCATTAATGTGGGTGAAGGATAGTGGAAGATTGGTGAGAGGGAGTGATTATCAGTGACAGTAAAGCAAACAAAAGAAAAGAAAGGAAAGAGTCATATTGGAACATTTTTTAAAACATGCACAGATGAGATCACAAACACAAAGGGAAAGGGAACAAACATTTATCAAGTACCTACCTACTATGTTCCAGGCAATGGGTTAAGTGATTTACAAATGATCACGTTTGAGCCTTACAACAACCCTTGGAGGTTAATTAATAATTAATAATCCTCATTTATAGCTAAGGAAGTTGAGGCAGGTGACTTGCTCAGGGTCACACAGTAAAGTATTGAGACTGGGTTTGGATTCAAGCATTCCTGACTCTAGGTCCAGTGGTCTCTGTTTATTGTGCCACCTAGTTCTTAAGCAGAACAACTTTTGAAATTAACATGTTAAATATATTATATACTTACATGAAAATATACATATATACATATGAAATATATATAATCTTCTTTTGTGTTATTTGTATATAGCAATATTCATTTTTGTAGAAAAGTTCAGAATAACAAAAATGTAAATGGTACAGTGGACGGAGTGTCAGCCTTGAAGTCAGTAGGACCTGAGTTCAAATCTGGCCTCAGACATTTACTAGCTGTGTGATCTTAGGCAAGTCACTTAATTCTGTTTGCCTCAGTTTCCTCATTTGAAAAAAGAACTGGAGAAGAAAATGTCAAGCCATGCTTGTAACTTTACCAAGAAATCCCCAAATGGGGTCACAAAGCATCAGATACAAAGAAACTGGCATAGTAACAACAAAATTTTTTTAAAAAAAAATTTAACTGGTAAATAAGTTGTTTTTTTAATGCCATCTGTTATCTCTCCCTTTCCTCCTTTAATTCTCCAAACCTTAGGTCTTGTTCAATATTTTAAAGTCATTCTTAAGGAAAATAATGCACAAATACAAATGTGTGTATGTGTGTGCATACACATACACATTTACCTGATGGTAATAATCTGTCCGAAGTTCAGTTCAAAGTTATTCACTTGAGCGATGAAGATGGCAGCAAGCGCCTCATACAGGGCAGTCCCATCCATGTTGATGGTGGCACCCACTGGCAGAACAAATCTGGTCACACGCTTGTCCACTCCAATATTCTCTTCCAGGCACTTAAAAGTGATGGGAAGGGTAGCAGAGCTAAAAGACAGTTAAACAGGCTCAAGCCCAGAAATGTGCATTATTTGGGGTATGACATTCATGGTGCTAGGACAGAGGATTCCTCTGCCGGGTACTAACTTGCTAGTGACAAAGCAATCAGTTCTGTTGTCTTCCTTTACATAGAGGAGCAGCTGTTCCCTGTCATCAGCAAAATGGCAGCTCTGAAATCCTTACATGTATGCCCCTTCCATCTTCCAAGGCTACAGGTGGCTGGCTCTCCCTGCAAGGAGTCACTTTGGGGGGAACATAACTATTCTCCCATTGCATGTAAACATGGAAGATAAGGAGAATAGAGAGTAGGAGAAGGCAGCTCATCCTTCCATCAGGCCCAAGAAGACAAATGCTTGTCACCCAACTAAGTCCAGGTGGAAATTGTGTTATCATAGGAGCAATTAAATCAATTGATATTCCATAAAGTTAAAAATGGTTTAAAAAACTTCTTGCCACATTAACCTAATAGCCACTTCTGAAAATAAAATGTAAACATTGTGTGGTGACCAACTTTGATAGACTTGGCTCTTGCTATCCACATACAGAGAAAAGAACTATGGAGTTCAAATGTAGATAGAAGTATATTTTCACCTTTTTTTCTTTCTCTTGGTTTTTCCCTCTTGTTTTTGTTCTTTCACAACCTAATGTGAAAATATATTTAATATTTTTTTCTTTTTGAAGTGAGAAGATAGGGCAACTGGGGTTAAGTGACTTGCCCAAGGTCACACGGCTAGTTTTGTGTTAAATGTCTGAGGCTGGATTTGAACACAGAATCTCCTGACTCCAGGGCTGGTGCTCTATTCACTGTGCCACCTAGCTGCCCCAAAATATGTTTAATATGATTTTACATATATAACCTATACCAAATTGCTTACCATCTGGGGGAGGGAGGGAGGGAAGGACATGTAATTGGAAAAAATGCTATTAAAAGTAAAATGCAAGATGATTTTAATAATACTAATACTCAATAAAACTGAATTCTGTGTAATAATAACGCTCAAAATTAAATCCAGGGAAAAGTTGAGAAAAATGCGCCTTTTATGCAAGGATGGAGTGGGGTGAGTGGGGTCTATGGCTGTGGAATACGACATGTACTGTCAGGCAGGTTGATGTATTGCTCTTTCCCCCACTAAAATAACTTCGTTTCTCTTTCTATTCAATAAGTGATAACTTATTGGGGAAGGGAATATCACGTTAATAAAAATAAGATAAAATTATATAATGACAATGCCTCACTTCGGTACAGGCCCTTATTTTTTCTAAAGGCTTTCACATATATCATCTCATCAGACCCCACAGTGACCTTATTATCCCTGTTTTACAGGTGAGGAGTGTGAGACTTGGTGTAATTAAATAACTGACTCCGGGTCACAGTATTATCCTGTCCTCTGATTATCTATCCCCAGGCCGGTGGGTGACCTTTTCAGGACCAGCCACACCAACACTGCCTCTTGGATCCTTGTCTAGAATAGGAATAACCCCAGGGAAGGTCCAGGTACCTGGAGGATGTCCCCACAGCTGTGATGAGCGCCTGCAGTAAGCCTCCAATAAAAACCCAAGGATTTTTTCGAGTTACCAAGAAGTACAGAAGTGGGAGGACGATAACTGCGTGAATGAGCAATCCAATGATGACGGTGATGGTGTACATGGCCAGCTGCCCCCCAATCACTCCCATGTCCTCCATCTCAACTATTTTTCCAGCAATCAAGAAGAGGATACCAAGTGGAGCATACCTACACAGAAGTAGATGAACAATAAAACTCAGAGCTTACTTTTCCATGTTAATGGGTCATTTAGAACAACTTTGAACAACTAAGTTATTCTGAGTATTATAAAGATTCAAACCAACTATGAAGGACCTATGAAGGATGCTGTCAGCATCTAGAGAAAGAGCAAACAGAAGCATGGATAGTACGGTTTTACATGCACATACATATTGAGTGTCCAATGGTAGCCTTCTCTAGGGCAAGGTGGGGAGGGAGGGAGAAAAGTGCACAGCAGAGAACAAACATGAAAGCTTGGAAACAAGCATAGAAAAGTGGGGTAGCTTTGAAAACAGCCTCTAGTATTTCTTACATGATTTTTCAAAAAAAATGATGAAATGGAAATTCATGGTTTTATATTGAATCCTCATTTTAGGTTATGCTTTGTACCTGGAAATATTCTATTTTTTTCTTTTTGTATTTAAGTTCAAAATGAACAAATATAGTTAAAAAAAACCCAAGTCATTTATTTTGTTACCAGGTAACAGGATAATATCATGGACTTTTTAACCTTTCCTGTCCAGGTTCCCTTTCAGTATCTGATTGAATTTCCTAAGTGTTCTTTCTGTGTTCATTTTTGTTTTCTCTTCTTGTTCCATAGCAAAGGTTTCCTCACTTTCAGAATTTCTCTATGTTTCCTTTCTTTCTCCTAACCAAAATAAGAAGCAGCTCCCTCTCCTTTTATCTCACTTGGATAATGTCTACTGGTGTCAAGTCCCTAATATATACAATCCAGGACTTACAGAACTGTTGACCAGAATTTGGAAAGCATCAGCTACGAAGAAGGGATATAGGAATATATTGCTACAATTAAGTCAAGGTAGTCTTACATAATGTCAGGTGAATTTGTGTGTATTTGTGTGTGATAGAGACAGACAGACACAGAGAAACCAGCAGAGAAGGCAGAGACACAGAAAAAAAGCTAGTCAGAGACAGAAATAGAGAGGCAGAGAGACAAAGAGAGGCATTAACTCTATGAGTGGTGACTGCTAGGGTTGCTGCTGGGAAGGCTGCCACGTTGGGGGTGGGGTGGGGTGGGGTGGTGGTGTACTGTTCACTGGGTTGAACTGAAGCTAAGCAGCAAGAAACTAACCTGTTTGTAGCTATAGGGTAGGAGGAAGTATGCCACCTGGTAACTTTTCTGTTTTGACTATTCTTGCTAACTAGAGGGAATGCAAATGGTGTTAGTGCTCTTGAAATTTCATTGCCCTTGGGACAAAGCCCCACTCTCCCCAAACTAGTTCTAGCCTTCTCTTTCTGTAATGAAACACATATTTAAGGAGTCGTGGCATTGTGGTTTTAAAAACTTCTGCAGAATTTCCATTTCTCAAAGGAGTTGGATCTGTAGGATTTGATTATCACCAGTTTGGAACACCTGCCAACCTACAACACTGTCATCTAATTCAATAAATAACAACTGTAAAGCTCTTATGGACCCCAGTACTGTCATTTGTCAGCTTACTCTTGCTGGCTCTGAGAGAAACAATGATTAATTGAAAAAGGTATAGAATGATGTTGGGGCAGAGTCTTTTCTCCCTGTTGATGTGTATGACCTATAGCAACAGTGGCCACAGTGTATAAAAACTAATATCTCTGAGAGAACAGAATAAAATCGGCAACAAAAATGGATCTATGGGGAACCTTGTAGGTTTCTTTGGGAAGGGATTAAAAAAATACATCCATTACTGCTGGCAACAGCCTTTTAAAAACACAGACCAGGAAATCACAGCAGTACCTGTTTTATGGAATTTAATAAGAGTGCAGAATGTGTGGGCTAATGTACAGCTGGGAAGGATAACCAGCCAGGTCCATTCAGTATCACTGAATGGGCTTCATTCATCAAAGAGATGAAAGGTAGAGGGATTTTTAATAATATGAAGATAAATGTTCACTTGTAGTGCCACAAGGATTTCAATGGGGCCTCCCATTTAGGGGCTCATGGGTTAGCTACTCCTGTGGAGCTAACATTCTGACTGGCCTTTGTGTCTAAAATCCATGTTCAGTTTGTACAAACTCTTGAAAAATGGATTTTTCCTCCCCTGGGCTCTGAAGGCTTTGGGGGCACAGAAGACAAAAGGTATTTCTAACCATAGAGGCTGCTGAGTGTTTTCTTTAGGTACCAGGGAGGACTTTGAACGTTCATTCATACCATAAAGGGTAGAAACAAATGGAGCTCCCACAACTCCACCTATGCCTTTAAATTGTCTCACCTCTTCTTCGGATCGTCAGATCCAATCTAATCCAATTCAACAAGTATTTATTATGCACCCACGGTATACAATGAACCATACTGTGCTAGGTGTTAAAGAGAAGAAGCCTCTGTCCTCAAGGAATTAATATTTTACTGGGGGCTACAGCACATCCCTTAATATCCCTCTCTCTACATATTTATATGTATATATATACACATACAGATACATATATATGTACATTATACATATACATACACAATGCATGCACACAGAGATACATATATGTACATAATATGCTATAACATACATGTATAGACATAATGTGTATGTGCATACATGCATTTGCATATACGTATACACATATATATATATATACATATAATACACATAAGCTTATTATACCTCTCTGTCTCTGTCTTTCCACTCCTACATATGAAGAGTCAGGAGAGAATGCTAACAATTAGGGAGATTTAGGAAAGTCTTTCACAGATCCTATTACCTATTTTTGTATCCCTACAAGGCCTAGCACAGTGCCTTGGATAAAGTAGGCCCTCAGTAAGTATGTACTGTAGTTCTGAAGGCAAATGTTACCCTCTGGGTAGAGACTTTGTCCTTGTTTCCTGATACTAAGATTGTTAAAATAATTTTTACAATAAACTGTCCCTTGGTATTTGAGGTTACTTGTTAGGAATATTCCACTCATACAGCCAAACTTCCATTGGCTTTGGTACCTAGGGCTGCCAGTGAACTTGAGCTGTGACACCTGCAAAGATCCACGGCAGCCAAAGAAGGGGTCACTGATGCTTCAGTTAGGGGATGTGTCCCATGTCTGCCACCCTGTTAGACAGGAAAGTGCCTCTTCTCATCTAGGACTGTTGTGCTAAAGTGAATATAAAAACAATAGCCCTAGACACCTTTTTGATGCTGATTATAGAAACCTAGCCCCATATCTGTTTAAAGGAGAAAGTGCTAGAAAGATTATATTTGGACCAATTATTCACAAAGGGTCACTGTATGACCCATGTAAGTCAACACTGTCACCCCCCCAACCCCCAAGGGTGTATGTGATGTGTGTTTTTTCCCTGGATTCAGCCTTTGGGGTTTTGCATCACTGAAGACAAGTTTCCATTGTTGCTCTCTGCTTGTGTACATGCATTTCTGTGGACTTGCAGTGAATTGGATTGGCAACTGTTCATTGGAGCTTATTCAGCATCTGAAAGTATGCTCTGAGTGCCTTGCTGTGTCTGGTAATGACCCCCTCAAAAACTTAAAGTAGAAGAGATTTCAGTTTCCCAGATTTGGCACCCCTTTTTCAGTTGTATTTAAAAATGGGAGAGATGGCATAAGTCTTCATCGGTACTGGGGAAAGCAACTGATTCTATTAAAAAATAAACATGTAAATGTAAGTAAGGAAACCTATTTGTTGTTCCATCATTTTAGCTCTGTCTGACTCCTTGGGACTTTCTTGGCAAAGATACTGGGGTGATTTGCCATTTCCTTCTCTGTTCATTTTATAGATGAGGAAACTGAGGCAAACTGGGTTAAATGACTTGCTTGAAACTGATAGTTTCAAGAAATCTTCAGACCTGATGAATTCTTTCTACAGATTTCCCATGGAACCAGCACAAGACCCCATCCTACTTAGTTCAGAAGTATTTTTATTACAGCAGTCAATCGACAAATACTTAGTTAATTAGGGCATTATTTAGGAGAGTTCCTGACCAACTTGATTGGTGGTAAATCTGTTAGGTAAGATGCCTCTTCTCATTGAGGGTGTGGACATAAGAGGATTAGGGAACCTCTACCTGGCATGCCTTCAAAGCCTCAGATTATTGGGATAAGGTACTTGGCTCAGGCTGGAGTGGTTTGGAACCACACTTTTGTGTTGGGCCTATCTAGAAAGGGTCAATTACAGATCCCCTTTTTAGAAAGATCCAGAGAAAACTGAGACAGTCTAAAGACCAGAAACTTAAGAATGGTCTTGGGTTGGTGTAGAAGGTAAATAAATGGGACTTTTCTTACCCATGCAACCAGTACATGTGCTGGTAAATGTTTAACAACTGACTCTAAAGAAAAAAAAAACATTACCTATGACACATTTTCAAAGTTAATCAGCATTATTGACATTTTATCTATCACTTTCTTAGGTCTAGACCAGTGGTTCTCAACCCGTGGGTTATGTTCAATTTGTAGCAATGAAAATACATCCTGCATATCAGATATTTACATTATGATTCATAACAGTAGCAAAAGTATAATTATGAAGTAGCAACAAAAATAATTTTATGGTTGGGGGTCACCACAACATGAGAAACTGTATTAAAAGGTCACAGCATTAGGAAGGTTGAGAACCACTGGTCTAGACAATCAGCGAAACACATCAAAATACAACAAAACATATCAAGTTCTGGCATATTTCTGAGCCATAAACATTCAGACTGAAAATTTAACAATTGGCTCTCAGGACCCAGTCTGAGCTAACTCCAGCTAACGCCTGCAGTTTCATTGGTTATGGTCCTTCATTGTTGAAGAGTACCTAAATGACATCACAGGATGAGGTGGGAATGTTCTACCACAGGTCAGGCACATATGCTCAAGAAGGAGGTGCATTTTTTGGCCTCAGGCTTCCCAGCTCCACTCCAGCTCCAGAGAGGCAGAGGCATAACTTCTCAGCCCAAGGACTGTAGCCTGGGAGAAGGGGAATCATATGGTGGAGTGTTGAGAACTTCTGAATCCCACGCTTTTGGAGGAGTATTTAGAGACTAGTAAGTAAGCTAGAGTTAGAGGGGTGGAGAGCAAAGAAAAGATCTGGATTTTACTCCCCATTACTACCACTTATTTTTCAAATGGTGCAGCTCCTATGGGAATGAGAGTTGCCTTTCTAACACCTCCAAATTTATTTCTTTTGGGAAAAGAACGTAAGCCCTTAGGGTAGTATCATAAGATTAATATTTTGGGTTTTTTTGTCTGATTTTTTTGTTTTTTGTTTTTTGGAAGGGGAAAGGCAAGGCAATTAGGGTTAAGTGACTTGCCCAAGGTCATAAGATTTATATTTCAGTGAATAGAGCACTAGGCCTGGAGTGAGGAAGACCAAGGTCATATCCAGCTTCAGATGCTTAGTAACTGCGTAACCACTGGGCAAGTCTCTTAGCCAATGCCAGCCTCAGTTTCCTCAACAGTACAATGGGGTTAATAATAGTGCCTCTCAGGGTTGTTGTGAGGATCAGATGAGATACTGTTGGTAAAGTACTCAGCACAGATCATGTCACATAACGGGCCTTAACAACAAAACTCACCAGAAAATTGGGGGTTGTCATTTTAGCAACACCGACTTTATTTCCTTTATGAGACTGAACCTCACAATGGTGTTCTAAGACTAGAGAGCTGTATGGATCACTGAGATGATGATGCGGCTCGTCAGAGTAGCAGAACAATTGTACCCACTCTGCAGATTATTTTGTGGCTATTTGTAGGCAGGGTCTTTTCTGTGATTTTTAAACTTTCTGTGGCATCAATGACAGAGCTATTAGGCTGCATCCCTGTTAAGCACTGTTAATCTCAGGATCTCGCCTGGACATTGAAAGCCTTTTTACCCATGCCTGTGGAGACCAAGACATGAGCTACAAGATGAGATTTCCCATGGTAAATTCTGAATTGGGGGATGGGGGACAAAATAAAACAAAGACAGAAATTGGGGAAGAGGTCTCCCAGACCGTACCTCAGATTTGGGGTTGTAGAGCCAAAGATGACAATAATAAAAGCAAACAAACAAAATCCCCAAATAAAATCTAAATACATACTATGAAAATAGTAGAGTAAATGGAGACACCTACCACATGATCACAGCTACCAGCCTCATGATAGCCTCATTGAGAGAGTCAAAGAAATCCCTCAGAGCTTGCCCTTGCTCCTTCATATTCCCAATGACCAAACCAAAGCAGATGGAGAAGACAACCAGCCCCAGTGCATTCACGCCGTTCACAGCCCCTGGAACTGGGACCATCTCCTCTTTTATGTGGGTGAGGGTTTCCATGGCCTCTGAAACATTGCTTATCACAGAAGCTAAAATTGTTTCATTGGGTGACATGGGCACCTTAAAACTTCTCTTCTCATAGCTGGTTTTAAACTAAAATGAAAAAAAGCAAAAAATAAAATAAAATAAACAAGAGGAAGTAGGCATATTATATAGAAATGCCATTCTTAGATTTGGAGTTGGAAGGGACCTCAGAGATTGTTCTGTTCTACCCTTCCATTTCACAGAAAACTGCAGTTCACCCAGATTAAGTGACTTACCCAAGGTCACATATACATGTGTCAGAGTTACGGTTGTCACCCAGGTCCTTGGATTACAGAATCACTGCTCCTTATACTGTACCCTGCTGTCTACCTTCTCTTCAAATGAGACCTTTCTTCTTGCTTGTGACTTTGGAGAGTGCTACTGAATTACAGAATGTTAGAATTGGGGAGGGAATTTAGAAATCATCTAGCCTTCCATTTTACAGATGAGGAGACAAGTTCAGAGATAAAAAACTACTTGCTTGAGGCCACAACAGCAAGCTAGCTGGTGGGGCTGAGACAAAAACTCAGGCACTCTTGGCTGTTGTTTCACACATATTGATTCCACTTTGCTGAGTTGTTTCTTTGGTGTTGCCTAAATGATACCACATCTACTTTTTCAAAGGGACCCATGAGTAGAGATGATCCTTACAGGGCAGGAATGTGAAACAGCAACTACAGACATCTTCCTCAACCCTCATGTGACATTTACTTAAGACATAGCCAGTTCCTAAAAGCCTGGCCCCTAGAACCTTTAGTCCTGGCAATTCTACCTTATGACGCTTTCTCTATCCAGTAGCCTGGAACCATAGGAATGTGCCTAGCTTGCCGAGTAAGCATCCACTAGATTCTTCCTAATATTTTGAATTTGCAAAATCTTCTAGTATCTTTTAAATGTATTAATCTCTTAGGGCGAGACATTACCATCATGGTGGCTTTGCCTCACTCAAGTAACCCTTGCAAAAGCAACAATGTACTGGTAAATGTTTAATAACTGGTTCTCCCCTCAAAAATGTATATACAACACACTTTAAAGTTCAATCTGCAAAATTAACATTTTCTCCATTACTTTCTCAAATCTAAATAATCCACAAAATAATAAATCAAGCCCAGATTTGTAGGATTTATTGATTTCTGAAATATAAATACACTGAAAATTTACCAATTGGCTCTTGAGCACATGTGAGCTGGTTCTAGCACACCCCAATTAGGTAACTGGGTAGAGCTTTCCAGGGGGTTCTGCAACTTCTAAACAAAGCCCGTCCCCAGACAAAACCAAAGAGAAGTATGATTTATATCCTTTCTATCTTCAGACATAAGAAATGATGAGCGAAATGTAATGGAGGACAGGGAGGACTGACGGATGAGGACCCACTCCTTTAAGTGTATGTAAGCTCTTCTTCCTGGTACCCATCCACAGAAATGCTTGGGGAGCCTCTTTGCCAGCCAGTCCTATTATATAAAAAGTCCATGCCCAGAAAAGCCTCTGAAGATTCATATGAGCTGATGAAATGTGAAATAAACAGGACAAGATGCCAATCCCAGGATAAGCTCATCACTTCTGATCTGATTACCATACTACTAACTTGGATATTCAGCACCTTCTCACCTCCTTTAGCCTCCTCTCTCCTCTGTCTAGAGGGCTGGAAGATGGAAAACTAAATTCCACCTAAAGCTTTCCTTCATAGAGCACAGGATCTGAACTTTGTGGCTCTACTTGGGTCAAACTCACTGCAATAAGATGGCCCTTCTCTGGGCACCCCTCCCCCACTTTCCAACTTCCTTTTATGTGTTGTCTTCCTCCATTAGATTGTAAGCTCCTTAAGTGCAGCAACTGCCCTTTTTCTTATTTGCATCCCCAGAATTTAGCACAGTACCTGGGTGCATAGTAGGCACTTAATACTGTTTATTGATTTGACTACAACAATGAGAACAGAAAAGAATAGTAACAAAACTCACGTGAAACATTCTGTAAATAGAACAATCAAACATGGTCTTGAAGACAAAAGGGAAAATGCCCCTCCTTCCCTTTTTTGCAAAAATGGGGGGAGGACTATTAGGTATATATACTGCACAAATACTGTCAGACTCAGCTTATTTGTTGGGTAGTTACACTGAACTGCTTCCTCGGTTTTTTTTTAAATTGCTACAAGGAATGATTCTTTAATAGGGTAGGGGGAGGGATATATTTAGAAATGAAGGGGATATAAAATCAAAGCATATCAATTAAAATAAAGTTACCCATGCACCATATAAGATGTGGAGATTGGCCCTGAGGCAAGCCCAAGTCTGAAGAGCCTTTGTGTAGTTGCTGCCTCAGTGGCACAAGTCACTAGACATCTGTTAGCTTGTCAGTTGAGCTAGTCCAACCTCGATTGGCACTTTCACACACCCATTTAGTTTATTTTTTAATCCAGGGAATGACACATATTTTTAAAAATTCCAAAATGTGAAACCTATTACTGGGTGTCCTAAGAAGATTACCATGCCTTCTAACTGTAAGACATTTTGATGGTTCAAAATCAAAACTCCCCTAGGAAGATCTAGACACTCCTGACTTTGTGGAACCATTCCTTAGCTCATGTTAAAATAATAGAAACTGAAGTTAAAACCGTCTTTCTACTTAAATAAATAAATCCCCCCAAATAACATCCTGTTCATGGAGCCAAATCCAAAGTTCATGTAAGCCTTTTTTTTTTAACAGAGATGAATGTAACTTCTGAAGGAAAGATATCTACTCATTCTGACACAGCAGGGTGTTCTGCTATTGGGCCGTGGTTTCAAAGCCCTTGAGAGGGTTCCAACTTAACCCTGAAGGTCAAGGTTAAAAAAGAAGGCTTGTCATTAAGTGTATATTGCTGTAAGCAAAGCAGAGGAATGAAATCTCCACTCTCTGTAGCCTTGTTGGTTAAGATCGGTTTGTAACTAGACAGGAGAACAAAACCACTGAGGTTCAAAAGCTTGGCACTTTGGAATGGCATTCACACTCATGGGCCACAGAGATCTGGTTCTTATAAGAATCCATACAGTTGTCAAAAGCTCAGCTTAACCTAACAAATGGGAGGAATCACGTTGACTGTCTCTGAACTCAGGGGAAATAAAAGGGAATTACATTTTTGCCCAGATTTTCCTGGTTTGGGGGTTAAGTAGCCCAAACTAATAACAGAAACATCTGAAAAGGATGTATTGTTCATTTGACTAAAAACATTGTTTTGAATTCTAATTCCTAAATGGATGAATAGCAAGCACTGTGCAGCTATCCCCTGATATATACCAATCCAATAAATGGACATCATAAAGCAGGAAATGAATTCTCCATGTATTACCTAGATATTTGGGGTTATGTAATTTTGGGCTTCTCTACTATTTCTTAATTCCATCAGATCAAAATCCCATATATTGGAGAACACTGGGGTGCCCCAAGGGGCTGTCCTGAGCTGGCAGTGTACGGCTCAGGGATTAATAATCATCACATCTAAAGATCCTACAACTAAAAGTCAGGAGGAAATTCCTTGTGTTATCAGTTCCATAAGGTTGAAGTTCTATATCAAGTTGCTGCATATCAGTGGGAACCGGATCTCATCTAACAGTGAAACCCCAGTAACAGACTTCTCTATAACTGACTTTTGAAAACATCTGCTTTCTTGGCAGCTCACAATCATCCAGCTGCCTGTCGGCTACGTTGGAAAATAGAAAGTCAAAGTCAGGGTCACAGAGATTACAGCCAAGCATATGGAAGAATGATACGGGGCATCAGTTTTTTAAAATATATCAATAAACAGAATACACAAAAACCCTGGCTTCCTGATTCAGCATTCCTGCTTATGGACCATGCATATTGTCATTGAAAAAAAAATAATAAAAGCCTTTCCACTTCTGAGGAAAGCTAAGGTATGCATCAGCAGGACTATGACCAGGAATTTTGGTGCCTGGGGCAAAATTGATTAAACAGGGGCAAGAGTTGGCAATCTTTAAAAAAAAAAAAAAAAAAAGAAAAAACCTCAGATGGGAAACACACTTTCAAGTATTGGCTACACAGGACAATGTAGCCTAGTTCTAGCTTTGTGTCTTTGACAACAAAACCTAATATTTATTGAGATTAAATGAAATTACATGAAAACAAAATCAAACTAGCTTGTTATTACTATAAAGGACGAGGTGAGGTCCTTTCCAACCCTGAGATTCTAGGAGTTCTGAAAACCAGAATCGGCCCACACCTTCCCCAATCTCTGCATTACATTAAAAATATACACATGTATATATCTTTTTCCTTTGCCAGCATTCTAAATTGGATCCAGCTGCCTCTTTCTCAACACTCTGAAGGGCAAGATGCCTGCTGCGGTTTTACATTCATGCTTCCTTGCATTGTTTCTGTCTTTTTACGTATCTATCACATATCCCTTACTAAATTGTAAGCTCCATAGGGATGAACATCCCTTCATTCAACAAGTATTTATTCAGAACTCAAGCATTAAACACTGTGCTATGCAATGAAAATACAAAATAGTCCTTGTCCTTGGAGCTTATATTCTATTGTGGGGAAAAACATGAACACAGATAACTAAACAAAAAATATGTATTTTATAAAACAAGTAAATTCAGTGCAAAGTAATTTCTGCAGAGGAGGAGGAAACGAGAGATTCTCAGAAGCAGAGGTAAGTGGGAGTAAGTACATTCCAGGCATGGGAGGCAGCCTGTGCAAAATTACAGCGATAGGAGATGGAATAGTGATTTTAGGGAACAATATGTTGGCTAATTCAGTTAGAATGGGATATAAAGTAAGTCTGAAAAGATCAGAAAGAAGTAGATTATAGAAGGATTTAAATCCCAAATAGAGGCATGCGTATTTTATTCTTGAGTCAAGAGAGAGTATGTGGTCAAGACAGAGCATAGAAGCCATCTATTGATAGGGAGAATCAAGTGTTACCTATTTCAGCTCCCTCATTTTCTTGTAGGGGTGAAAGTGGCTCTCATCTGCTGTTTGCACACTTATTTCGGAGAAGCTAGACATTTGCTTCCTCCCTGTTGCAGCTACAAGGTGTTCCTGCTGCTCTGAATAGTTCCTGGCACAGTGGCATTAAAGCCTTGGAACCTCTAGGGCTCAGAATGTCCTTTGAATTCTCTGTTGCTTCTAAGCAAACACAGAACCCTAGAAAGCCCACAAGAGTATCTTGTTCTTGTTGATGTTGAGTTGTTTTTTAGTCATGTTCGACTCTTTATGTTTGGTGTTTTCTTTGCAAAGATATTGGAAGAGTTTGTCATTTCCTTTTCCACAAGAGCGTCTTACTATATTTTAAAAATATATTATGTTGGTGGAAACGGGTAGTATGGACAGAAAACTTGCCTCTGATTCGGGAAGACCGGAGTTCAAATCCCACCTTTGACTCATACTGACTTTTGACCCTGGGCAAGTCAGTTAGCTTTTCTGGGTCCCAGAAAACTTACAAAAAATGTAAGTTGTAGAACAATTGGAGATCTGCATTGGGAGAGGGAGCTTCCTTACCAGAATTCTTTAAATAAATGAAGACAGGTCTAAATAGTAACAATAGCAAAAAAAATCACTTGCTGGATTTTTTTAGGGCTCCTGGCTGCCCTTACTATACTCATAAAAGGGTAGCAGATGGGCTCTCTCTGGCTCAGCTTCTGTATTTCTGGGTGACTCCACCATCTGCTATAATGGGAGGTTTAAACACAAGTGTCTGGTTCCCATGCTACTTGGTATGGCTTCTTGGCCGTGGTGCTTACTCAGCCATGATGCTGATACCAGCAAAGTACCTGAGAGGAATTTTAAAGGTAAAATAAATAGCTATTAGGTTTTTACCTGTTTAAAGCAGGCTTCCACCAGATTGGGAGGGAACATGTTCCTGTGAAGAGAGAAAGGAAATCATTGGGAGAATATCCTGAAAAAGTTCAATTATGGCCTTTTATTAGCTCTTCACCTTTTCAAATGCGAAAGTTGATTGATTTATGCCAGGCAGTGGGCTGGGGTTGGGAGTAAGGGCAGGAAGCTCTGGGGAGATATCATCGGTGGAACCAGTGGTCATACCTAGGCAACAAAATTTTTAAGTGCCTTTTGTGTGGAAAGTACTGTGCTGGGTGCTAAAGGGGATCCAGCTTAGTTAAGATAGTGCAAGAAGCTTATAGTCTTATAAGAGGATAACACACCAACACTGACAGCTATAATATATAATATTAGTATTGATATGATGAGTGTATCAGAAAGTTATAAAATAGATATTATTTGAGGCAACAGAATCATAAACTCAGACGGGAACACTGTTAATTTGCAGATGGGAAATAGAGGCCTAGAATTTGACTGGAGTGCGGTATATATATAGAGAGAAATAATATGAGGTAAGGGTGAAAAGGTTGGTAGATGGTAGAGAGCTTTGAATGCCCAGCAAAGAGAATGTAAACAGCTTCTGTGAGATGACATCTTGGCTGGATTTCAAACCCCTTCCCATCTTCAAGAGTAGTCTGGTTCACTGAGGTGTTGATAAGCTGTGATCACTTTGGTATCATGCCATGTTTGCCTTCTCCATGAAGGAAAGAGGACTTGGAAGGAGAAAGTATGACCTTAGACAAATTGCTTTGTCTCTCAGGGCCTTGATTTACCTCTTGTGCCAAATGATTTTGAAGGCCCTTTCTGACTCTGTCATCTATAATATAAGAAATCTGTGAGAGGATGGAGGCTGATAGAGAGGATTAGCAGAGCCCATAGTATGCCACAGGGTATATTTGAAGGTTATGAACAGCAGTCTGAAATGAACCTTTTTGCTATGCCACCCAATCTACTGTGCCAGCATGAGCACCAGCCTCAGATCTCTGACCCCTTTCCAATGGATACCACTGCCCTCAATGTTACAATCCACATTTGTGTTTCCATAAAAACTAACAGCAATACTGAAATCTAGGAGACTCAAAGCTTAAAGTTTCAAGTGAAATGACTTACTATGAACCTCACTGGAGGTAGAGGAGTAAGGGAAATATTCAAAATCTTAGCCTTGGGGTAAACTTCTATTAGTTCTGTTATTAGGTACATGAGCACAGAGAGAGCTGGCAGGTTGGCCTGTTTTTCCACAGACAAACATAACATGCTTTATAATTTTCCCCAAGGTTGCATTTGGTATCAGGCCAGAACGGTGAAATGATCCCTTCCTTACTCATGAGGGGAATGTGATGAGATAATATTATTATATATAGTCTTCTAAAAAAAACCAAACAAACCTGTATTTGGTTCAGTGGAGTTTTAGATCTGATGTCAGAGGTCCTTGATTCAAATTCTGGCCACAATTGATTACGTATGTGTGGACATAGGTATAACACATTTAACCCCTCTTGACTTCAGGTTCCTCATTTGCAAAAGGAGAGGGTTGTACTAGATGAGTTCTGAGATGCTTACTATCTCTGAATCTATGACCCTCTAATTAGAAGGGAATTCTAGAAATTCTGCTGCTGGAAATGCTAGAATTCTAGAAAATGCTGCTGGAAAATCTATTAACATTATTATTCAGGTCAAGACATTTTCTTGTTATTGTTGTGAACTTGTTGAGAGGAGGAGTTAGGTTATGACTATGGTTACCATATTTCCTGAACTCAAAATCAGGATGTATAGTTGGTGTGACAAAGGATTTAACCAGTCATTTAGTTTATGGAGGCTAAGCTGAATCTTTGAAATCAAGACTCTCCCAGAATATCTGGGTTTCTCTGGACTATGGTCCAAATTCAGCCATAATTTAGTCACTTAGTCACATGAAAGTGGGGAGGTTCAGAGTAAAGTACCCACTGTTGATTGGTTCCAGTTGATGCCCATCACCTCAGCACTACCAATGAACTATGGATCAGGGAAATCTAGAAACAAGAACTTCACAGGAAGTTTACCACTGGGTTCATAAACCTGAATAGGAAAGAGTAAAATTGTCTTCAAGACTGTGCTGAGAACAGTATGCATAATCAAAGCTCTGGGTAGAGATTATGGTGCCACAGACTGTGGGAGGGGTTCCCAGATTCTGGGGATAGACAATAAATGGATGGACCATACTTCAGCTAAAGGGAAAATCAAGTTGTTACTTACATCTGACTAGAGAATTTGCTTCAATAAACAAAAGCTGGGTCATGACAAGAAACAAAGTCTAGGACCTGAGGCTATTGAGACCACCAAGAACTAAGTGAAGCAGCTGTGAGAATTTATTTTCAGAGACCAGAAGAACAGAAAGAAAAATTTTTGAAGGCCGAGTAAAGGGGTGGGGTAGTATTCTTATTTGATGGAGCCAGGAGGCTAAGAATAGGACCCCAACTAATTCATAGCTGAGGGGACTATGAGTGAAAGAAGCTACTTACAGTCTTGAAGCCCCAGGGAGGAGGTGCCATCTACAGCCTGAGATTCTCATACCTAGACCTAGACTGAGGATTATATGTTATATTTCTCAGCATAGAAGGGCACACTGCTAACAAGTGGGAGAGCTGGGATTTAAACTTAGATTTTTCTGTCTCCAAATCCAGATCACTTTCCATTGTATTATGACATCTCTTCAGTTGAATAAGAGAAAGAGAATAAAGAGAGAACAAGGTGTAGATTCTTGTACCTTTGTAGAGAACCAAGATTATTGAGACTTCTATATTTTTGTATTCTTTTCCTTGTCCTGTTATTTTTTAACTTCCAGGCTTCCCTGTTGTGTTCCATAGAAAAGGTAAAGAAGACATGTATGCTGTTTTCATGGAGCAGGTCAAAAGAATAGGGAAAAGTTTACATCCTCTCTTAAGGACAAAGCTGAGCATCTTTTTAAAATAATTAAATTAATTATTTTGGGGGGGGGGCATGTTTTAATAGGAGAGGTGGTGACAGAAAGATACCAGTAGGAGACACTGGTGAGTCAAGAACTTAGCCTCACCAATAGCCAGACATACCATGTTCTGCCTTTATTGATTGATAAGAGTCATATGTAATCAGCAGATTGTGTGTATGTGGATTCTACCAAAGTCCTTAAAAACTGTTGGATTCCATTCATGCTACATTACTAATTTCCTTAGGTAAGCCCTTCCTTCAAAAATGAAACAAAGGTCAATTTCAGCTTTGCCCAGATGCCATCATCTTAGATTCATAATTAGCAGAAAATTTATGAAGTTTCACTGTATAAATATGTACCTGGAGTTGGAGTTTTTAGGTGACCTGTGAGTATGGGAAAACTTAAACTCCTGGATATCCCAAAAGGGGCTTCGTAGGTGAACATGGGAAAGAAGATACTTCACACATATAAGAAGGTTCATAGCTTTAGAGCTTAAGGGGACCTTAGAGTTCACCTAGAATATTTGATCTTTTTTTTTTGTTTGTTTCATGCACCCATTTGGCAGTCTGGTGAAGCCTATGGACTCCCTTCTCAGAATAATGGTTTTAAGTGCATAGG
>CM053594.1:298754106-298769329 GCA_028646575.1 Pseudocheirus occidentalis | reverse complement strand
CGATGACCAGATTATAGACTTTGAAGTTGGGTTGCCCTTTAACTTGACGTGTGCATTGGATCTTTATTTCACTGGGGGAGAAGTGATTAAGTTGGAGAGAGAGAGAAAAGAGAAAAAGAAAGAATGACGTGTCAAAAAGATGTTTGACACGAAAAGTGGCATCCCGTAACCTTTCACACATGTCTAGTTCTCATTCAGATTTTTATCTGGGCAAATAGGAGAGATCTTGCATGACTCTATAGAGAATCACCACATACACACGGCCTTTGTTGCAAGGACATACCTGATCAAGTCAAGGAAGGCATCTGCAGCCGTCACCTGCACAATTTTGCCTTCTCTGTGCATGTTCTCCTTCGAGCCTTTCCCAGGATGAATGATGATGACAATGATTATGCCAATCACCACAGCAATGATTGTTGTGGTCATGTAATAGACCACTGCTCTCAATCCCATCTTTCCTGAGGCCTTACTATCTAGGGCAGCCATCCCTGGTAAAGGCAAACACAAGGAGATTTATTTTAAAGAATTAATCAACTGAATGCTTATATGGGAAGACGATTAGTGGCTCTCCCCCCACCATGTTCTCCCTGCCCCCCAATACTGGGGCTTGACTCATATATGCTATGAAGGTCTGGTCTCCCACCTAATCAAAACACGGACAAAATGACCCAGGTATATTAGGCTCAAAGAGTAGGTGAGAGAATGTACCAACTATTTTTTCCTGCCTGTTAAGTAGACACCACATCTCTGAAATTAGACCAAATAAAAACCCAATATTCAGTAGTGCTGGGCTGGGACAGGGAAAGTATAATGAAATTCTTTCACAGGATTCTACTATTTGATGAAGGGAGAGTGTGAAAGTCTTATCAAATTCTTGGCAGAATGGCCTAGGCTTCTCTTGAGTCCTAGTTAAATTGGACTGATTTAAGCAGATTGAGAACCATTAGCTTCCTTCAAAATGGGTACCACCACATGGACAATGTGCATATTTTGAGCTTTTATTTCAATCACTCACTGACCTAACTGCAATTCAAACAGAAAACTGGGTTTTGAGTTTAATTTCTTATGCCAATCTTGACTACCCCTGATACTCTGTGGCTGCTAAGCCAGACAATCTGTTCCATTGACTGGGTCTCCTCTCACTCTATCTTCTACAATGGTGAGAACCCCATTGCCACCTACCAAACTAATTCACTAGAGAAAGATCACACTTCCTCTTTGGACCTTAGTTTTCTCAGGAGGGGTTTCAATGAGATGAGCTTGAAACCTTCTAGAACTCTTAACGTTTACCCTCCCTTATTCTCTAATTCCTTTCTTCATATTCCACTTGTGGTAGGAGGCCATTTGCATGAGGAAGGGTGGGCAAGGACTCCAAGGTTCTTCAAAATGCTCTAGAATACAGGATGCACTCTAACTAAAGAATAATGGAAAAACAAACAAGCAAACAAACAAACAAACAGAAAGTTTGAAATAATCCTAAGAACTAAGGACTGAGTATTTGCGTATTGGATCTATATGAAATTAAGGCATCAAGACATTTTGATGGTTACTTCCTAGAGGGAGGGACCATTCTATGTTTTATATATAATGGGCACATATAAAACAGCTCCTAATGTTTCCAAAGAACTATTGACATCATGGGTTGTCTTTTATCCATTCTGCCTTCTTCCTTCCCTATGAATCCCTATGAACCCTATGAACCCCTATGAACCCTATGAACCACCTCTCTGTTCAATGGCATTTCCTTTTGTTTCCTAGCATCAGCATCTTAGAACTAGAATAGCCTACCTTCTTATTTTAGGAATGAGGAAAATTCTTGATTTTATTTTTTATGAATGTTACCAAGGTCTTCTGCTGTGCCAAAATATGGATACTTCTGAGAGTAGTGGCTCCTGAAAGCCCCTAGAGGATGAAGTTGAGGGGTACAAAACTACATAGCAAGATTGGTTGAAGGAAGTAGGGATACTTAGCCGGATGAAAAGTAGGTAATAATTGTTTCTAATCATTTTGAAGAGTTGCTATTATTTGAGAGATTGTATTTGTTTTGCTTAGATCTAGAGATTATAGTACAAGATACAATGGGTGTAAGTTACAAAGAGGCAAAATTCTACTCAACATAAGGAAAAATTCCTTAAAAATTCAAGCTGTACCAAAGTAGAGTTATTCATCTCCAGATGTAATGGGTTCCTTGCCCCTGGAAGGTCGTTAAGCAGAGGTTAAATGAGACCTTCTTAGGGCCACTGTGGTTAATATTTGTGTTTTAGGTAGCCATTACAACATGACTTCTGAAGTCCTTTTTACAATTTAATGTTTAAGTATGAAAAACATTTGGGATAAATACTGAAAAAAAAGGTTTAGAATAAAGGTATTGAGTTGTTTGTAAATCTCCACTCACCTGCTTCCCACAACTCTCACAATGAAACAAAATTGAGGACCAAAAATTGTTGAACCTTAGAGCCTGGCTTTGTGGTGTCCCTCCTGATATCTGTTGCCATCTTTCCTCTACCTTCATGCTAATCTCTTGTGGCATTGTTTCTAGTCCCTTCATCATTATATTATGATCGCCTTCCTTTGGGGACTCTCAGGAGTGTCCCTATTGATCATTCTGACCCAGAATAAACTCCTACTAATATTTGTAAAAATAAAATCAAGTATTCTCTCCATCTGTAACCCTTATATATAACTCTAATATCACTAAGGATTTCCATAGGGATGATGGATTCATAGATAATCATAGAATTCTAGAGTAGAAAGGGGCTTTAAAGATCATCTAATCCAGTGGTTCTCAAACCTTTTGGTCTCAGAGCCTTAAAATACTCTTAAAAATTATCAAGGACCCTAAATAGCTTTTGTTTGTGTGGATTTTATAAATAACATCTTGTCATTATTATGAAAATATTTTTGACATCAAGGACAAGGGTCTGCAGACCACGTTGAGAACTTCCGGTCTCGTTCAACCCCTGTCACTTGACAGATGAAGAAACTGAGGCTGGGAGAGGTAAAATGACACACATGCCAATTTATCCTTCCTTTATGAGTTCACATAGAATGCAGGGCAACAGCCTTCATGAGAACTAAAGCCGTGACCTTGGCTTCATCAGCGGACATACATCAACTCACTGAGCTAACCAGTCAGTTACTATTTAAAGGAGAAAGAAAATATTAGTTTCAAGTCCTGAGCTGGGCCCCCTTTATCCTTGCCCACTCTTTCTTGAAACCCAGGAGAAAATTTAATTACCCCACCACATGCACCCATTCATTAGGTCAGTGCCAATTTACAACAGTTCATCATGCAATCAGAAATGGGCCAATCTGTGTCCAACTCATATCCCAAGTCTGCAGCTTCAACCTCCTACCCCTTCCCTTTTCATTTGTTGGTCTGAATCATATTTTGAACTATCTCTGCTTTCCTGCCCTTGCAGTATGGAGTTCTGGTGGCTTTTTGTTTCCTTTGCTGCCTGAATTGTTCACCATTTGGGACAGGAATTCTTTAGTTCTTTCGTTGCTGGTCCGGCACAGTGGCATCAGCAACACAATAGGCCGGATGTCTCTCATAAGTGGCACCAAGCAGCAGGACTTTTTTTTTCTTTAGCCTCCTATTTTGTTCTCTTGTTCCGGTCTCACGTTAGTTCTTCCTCCATGGCTCTGCCCTTCCTCCTCCCCCTTTCCATTCCTGACCAATAGCTACTCAAAGAGAGAGCTGTGTGTTTAAGGCAGTTGCATTGAAAAGATGTTCTGCAAAGGGTGAAATCAGAAAGCTCGGGTTAGAAGAAAAAGGGGAAGATGTCCCAGGAAAGAGAACAAAAAATCTCTTCAAACTTTGAGTTATCTGAGGTTGACATTTTTTGGGGGGGAGGAGGTGGATGGTTTTTAAAAAATTAAGACCAACTTTAGAGTATATTTGTGGGTGTGGGTGTGTGTCTGGCTTTCTTTTCTCTATCTACTCTTTAGGTATGAAATAGCTGAAGGATGAACAAATCTCTAGAAGCCATGCTGTGGGAAACACTGGATTCAGGTCAGAGGACTTGAGTTCGAATCTTGACTCTGCTCTTTGCTAGCTGTGTGACCTTCTGCAAATCACTTAACTCCTCTGAGCCCTGGTTCCCTCATCCATAAAACAGAAGAGGTCAGATGAGTTTGCCTCTGAGATCCCATCCCAGCTTTAAATCCTAGATCTAAGAGTACCTTTCAAATCTAAGATTTGGGCAAAGTGGTGCATTGGATAGGGTTCTGGGCCTAGAGTCAGGAAGACTCGTCTTCCTGAATTCAAATCCAGCCTCAAACACTAACTAGTCGTGTGACCCTGACCAAGTCACTTAACCTTGTTTGCCTCAGTTTCCTCATCCATCAGATGAGCTGGAGAAGGAAATGGTCAACCACACCAGTATCTTTGCCAAGAAAACCCCAAATGGGGTCAAAAATAATAAACATGACTGAAATGACTGAGCAGTGTGTGTTCAGTTAGCAGGCTAGGCAAATTCCCATTGTGCCAGACTACTGAGTAAAGGGTCATGGGGTGGAACTACCAGGAATATGGACTCTAGAGGATCAGGCTTTCAGGAACTAACAGTGTCTTAAACAAACGTCACATGAGGATAGAGGAAGAGCTGGATAGCTAGTATCTTGTATTCCTTCCCTGTAAGAATAATGACCCTCATTCTTATTTCTCTGAGTATGAACTCAAGTTTTTCTACTTTATTCTTTGTTGTTACCTTAGGCAAACCACTAAGGCCCACCTCTCTGCGGCCTCATCTCTAAAATTAGTGGGGGTAGATTATATAACCTCAAAAGTCCCTTATTAGCAAAATGAGGGAGTTGGACTAATTTATTTCCAAGGCCTTTTCTAGCTCTAAATTTATGATCCTAATCAAATAAGCTTCTTTATATATCCTGTAATAGATATCTTATGTATGTCTTGCAATGATGCAACTTAAATAAAATTGAATTCAAATCCCTTCAAACATAGTACCCACTGCTTTAGTTTGATCACACAGTAATAACTGAATAAACGCTTTTTTCATTCAAAAATATGCTATTTGAACATAGTTTATGTGGCACTGGGAAAAGAATCCTGGCTTTGGTGGCCAAATCCCAGCTTTGTTACCTGCTGTCTTGTGACATTAGGCAAACCACCTGACCTCTCTTGGCCTTAGTTTTCCTCATTTCTAAAGTGATCCCTTCTAGCTTTAAATTCTATTATTCTAAGGCCCCCAGTAGCAATAATAAAGTTAGGGGATAGGGTTCCAGCCAAGGCAAAGGCCAGGGAAATGCATATGTTTCTTTATTAAGCCAGCCTCAAGTTTTCTCCCATGGGG
The DNA here is from genome assembly GCA_028646575.1 of Pseudocheirus occidentalis. Lineage (NCBI taxonomy): Eukaryota > Metazoa > Chordata > Mammalia > Diprotodontia > Pseudocheiridae > Pseudocheirus > Pseudocheirus occidentalis. Next base: position 298,764,014 of record CM053594.1, on the reverse strand, counting down.
TTACTGATTCTCACTACTGATTTTGCCACTAGTTGCTCCTCCTCCTCCTCCTCCTCCTCCTCCTCCTTCTCGTCCTCCTCTTCCTCCTCCTCCTCCTTCTGCTCCTCCTCTTCCTCCTCCTCCTCCTCTTCCTTCTCCTTTTCCTCCTCCTCCTCTTCTCTCTCCATCTCTCTCTTGTTCTCTCTCTCCCTCCCTCCCTCCCTCTTTTTCTCTCTGTCTCTATTTCTGTGTCCCTCTTTGTCTCTCTGCATCTGTGTCTCTCTGTGTCTCTGTCTCTGTGTCTCTGTCTCTGTCTCTCTGTCTCTCTGTCTCTCTGTCTCCCTTTCTCTCCCTCTCTCTCTTTCTCTGTCTCTGTCTCTGCCTCTATTTCTGTGTCCCTTTCTGTCTCTCTCTGTCTCTATTTCTGTGTCCCTCTCTGTCTCTCTCTCTATTTCTTGGTCTCTGTCTCTCTCTGTCTCTTTGTTTCTATCTCTCTTTCTCTTCCCCCACCTTTTCCCTTCTCAGCTCTTCTCTACCTCCCTTTGTCACAGTCCTCCCTGCCCCCTCTCCCAGGGCCCCTTTAACTCTAGTCTCTCTCATTCTCCCAGAGAAGCTTGGGAAATGTTCAGCATGAAGGGTTACCACATCCAAGGTTGTCAGGGCAACAGCAAGCCAAGCATCTACAATCTGTACACATGAGGTCTGAGAGGGAACGGCCTCCTGACTAGTAGAGTGCCGACTGGAGAGAGCTAAAAAGTGAGCTAGCTGATGAGACCCGAAGGGACTCCCCCTCTCCTGGCTTCCCTCAGGCTCTCCTATTAGGGCTCTCAGTGCCATCTTCCTCCAAACATGGAGGAAGGTGCCATCTTCCTCCAAACATGGAAATGAGGGTTGACAGGTAGAATTGGTCACATTGTAAACAAAATAAAGATGTTAAAAAGCAGTCCTCTGAAATGTCAAGGACCAAGAGTGAAGCCCTTGATCATTTCCTAGCAAAAGAGACTGAGCTAGGAACTGAACTGAAGTTCTGGTAAGGCAGCACCAAGAAACCGCGAGAAAGGGAGATGGGAGGAAGAGGAGGAAATCGGTAGACATGTAGCTAATTACAGGGGCATGATAAATAAGACATGTAAAATGTAAAAAAATACATTATTTGGAGGGAGTAGCAAAAAGAATTATTCCTTCTAACTAGCAGTCACTAGTCTCTCTTTTTCCTTCATTCAACCTAGGCTTTCACAGGCTTGGCTCATTGAAAACACGCTGCCCTGAGAATGGAATCAGATTCTATGATGAGAGGGACTTTATGAGCCAAAAGCATCTCGGTTTTAAAAGTCAGTATGTATGCTGACCTTAGAGTGATAGTGATTTCCCCCAGCTATAAGGATCCTTATCAATCCTGGATCTTCTTGATTCCATTATCTCCCCCCACCTTTTGAAGGGCTTCTTACTCATGCTGGCCTCCTCAGAATAAGTTCTCCACATGGCATCAGAATGAGAGGATGTTAACCTGTCAGTAGCAGAGCTGGGATTATAACCTAATAGGCATCCTTTTTGTGACATCCTGGCAGCTTCCAAAGAGAAAGAACAATCTGGAAGTAGATCACCAAGAATTCATTTTTGTTCTACATGCTCATCTATGTACTTAGGACCATGCTAGGTCCTGGGGATGGTGGGAGGTGCTCATGGTGGAAATGGTCTAAGAAGATGTCCCTGCCCTCAAGGAACTGAAAAGAACTGTGCCTCTAATTCTATAAGACACTTTTTTGTTTCACTGATCTAGATAATTCCTGAAATAACAAGATTGGGTGGCAGGAGAAGTTTGAAACATTCAGATAATCATCTCCAATTGCTCCTTTAAAGATGATATTTTTGCATTGAATTTGAATAACAACCTAACCATGAACCACAATTCAGTTTCACTACATTCCACAAGTACGTAACATTGGACTTATGTTTGGACTTACTTATTGTTACTCACTTTGGTGTGACTCTGTGGAAAACCAGAAGCTTTGTTCTAGCCAAATCCTGAAGGACATGCCCTCACTAAGAACACTTTCTTTAGGCTCCACTTCCCACTGATTATGGTCTTACATTTTTGAACTCTTGAAAATCTGTGGCTTATAAATAAATATGTTTCTGCACACTCTACCACAACTCTGGCCACAGATTTCAAAACATGACATCAAAAAGAGAAAGCTTTTTCTGTTAGGAATTGTCTTCCCATTTATCCCCACTGACTTTTCATTTCTCTTCCAGGATGGCTGTTTTGAGGCCAGAAAAATGGGGAAATGGTGATGCCAACTGCTGAGTCAGGAATATCATTCCTTTTCAGCTTTTGTATTATTTTAGAAGCATTCTTGCCTCACAATGCATGTCCTAAACAATAATCTAATGAAAGCCTCCTGTTCCTCAGCCTCCTAGGATTTCAAGATGGGCAAACTTACAGAGTTTAACATGAGGAAGCATCTTGCCAGATACTGTATTGGCCTGAATTGAAGATGTTTGGTTTGTTTGCGGGTTTATAAAAATTTAGAATTACAACTTGCTTTATATTCATGACTATGGAATATAGGATTTGGAGTGTGGAACGCCTGGTTTGGGATATGGACCATGGGAGCAGATTACAGGATATGAAGAAGGCTGTGTGTGTGTGTCAGGGGCGGGGGGGGGGGCAGAATGGGCAGTGGAAATTGAGGAGCTCAGGTTGCGGAATGTAATATGTGGGATGCATAGCATGGGATGTGGTGCATAGGATACTGGACATATATCTTCTATCCAAAGTTTCAGGCTTTCCAAAATGTCAGGACTTGGTGTGCATGTAGGGAGGTCTTCTGGAAGGACATGACTGAAGAGAAGAAAGTCCCCCTATTTTTCAGCTGTCTCTTGCTTAGACACATAAAAACAATTTCACCAGGAAAGAAAGGGTAACAGGATATTTAAAGGACAGGTACAAGGAGAGAGAGACAGAGAGAGAGAGAGAGAGAGAGAGAGAGAGAGAGAGAGAGAGAGAGAGAGAGAGAGAGAGAGAGAGAGAGAGAGAGAGAGAGGGAGAGAGGGAGAGAGAGAGAGAGAGAGAGAGAGGGAGAGAGAGAGAGAGAGAGAGAGAGAGAGAGAAGACTCATGAAATCATTTTGAATCTCAAATTTGAAAGTTCATTAATTTTTTTCAGTGTTTAATTATTTGGCGCTGGTCCTTTAGAGAGCAAGTTCTGGAGGTGTCTAAAACTATCAACATCCAGAAAGTCTACAATGGAAAGTAAATGAAACCATGAAACTATGTCTAAAGTGGGAAATTTATGGCAAAAATTCTACTGAATGGCAGTTAAGAACATCATTAGTAGTACCATTTGCTATCAGATGTTTTTCATTTTACTGTTACTCCTCTCTCTCTCTCTGTCTCTCTCTGTCTCTCTCTCTCTCTCTCTGTCTCTCTGTCTCTGTCTCTCTCTCTTCCTCCTTCCCTCCCTCCCTCCCTCTCTCTCTCTTTCCCTCCCGCCCTCTATCTTTTTCTCTCTCCCTCCCTCTCTCTCTCCTCCCTCTCTCTCATTCTCCCTCTCTCTTTCTCTCTCCCTCTCACCCCCTCCCTTTCCCCCTCTCTCTTTCTCTCATTCTTTCCTCCTCTTTATGTCACTCCCTACATTCTCTGTCTTTCCCCCTCCTCATCTTCTCATTCCTTTATTTATTTTTTTCCCTTGCTGGGGTGTTTCCATCATAGAATCTTAGAACCAAGATCCAGATGAATGCTTAGACGTGTACATGGTCACACATCCAGACAATGGCAGAATCAGAACTTGAACCTTCTTCTGACTCCAAGTCTCGGGCCCTCTCCACTACACTCCCCTCCCCAGTGCCTGAAGTCTTGCCTGTAACTGGTGGTTGATGTTGATTTTATTTTGTCTGTCTATAAATGGGAAAATTCAGTCATGCAAAAAGTTGAGTCTTCAGACTTAAGACAACAAATAGAGTGGAGTAGAGTGGTGGGAATTGGGTCCCTCTGCAGTCAGTACTAGGGAACTTAAAAGAAGAGGGGGTATACTTTTTTTAGTCCTGTCAAGGGCACCCAAGCCGAAGAAGTTGCTGACCTCTGGCCTATGGCCAACTCATTTGAACATCTAAAGAAACTGTAGTTCCTCAGAGATCAGAGCTTGAAAAAATCCAACAAACAGAAGTTTGAGTAAGGAGGCCCATTTTAAGTGGTGAATCCCAATGAAGAGCTTCAAACAACCCCACAAAGAGCTGAGCCCAGCCTAATTGTGCCCTATACACACTAAATCAAAGCTCAAGTACTTTCTCACTCTTTTTTCATCCTGGCCTCATTTTTCCTCTCCATTATGCCTGCTAATAATGTTACAACTCTGGCCTTTTCATTAGCCTGGGATGCCAAGGACCTTCAAGAGGCAGTATTGCATGAGAATGGCAAACGTGCGTGCTGGTTGTCCAGACCTGCAGTTGTGATGGTGTGTGATTTGTGCAGGGAAATCATTTTTAAAATTTGACTCTTGCATTCTGTCAACAACCTCGTCCTTTTACTCTGCCTGTAGTATTTCATAGTGAATTGTGTTGTGTCTTGAAGAAAGGCAACAGAGGTTTTTTTTTTAAACAAAGGAAAACAGAATACTCTTCTGAAAGGTTGTTAATGGAAATTTACTGGCATGAGCTGTGTTATTAGTGGCAAACAAAGTCAGCTAAATCGCTTTTCTCCCCAAGTCTGTTAGCATTGAGCAATCAATTATTTTCCTCTGGCTCCCTTCCACCTGTGCAAATGAATATTCCACACGGTCGAGTAATAGTCAAAGAGGTGAAACTGAGGACTCCATCCAGCAGTTACTCCTTCATGCATCAGAGGCCTTGGTTTTCCAGGCCATTTTATTCCACTTTTCAGCTGAAAACCATTTCTTGTAGACAATGGGTTTTAGAGGTCCCTTGGGTGGTTGAGAGGTTCCTCTCAACACACAAATGGTAGCTGTTGAATAGACTCTGTTACACCTTGATACCACAGCAGAGCCACTGTAACAGTAAGGCAATGCCTACCACGGGGATTTGCTTTCTCTCTAGCAGCAAGGTAACAGGAAACTTTCGGAAGGGCCTCAGACCCAAGCTTCCCCTCAGCTCACATCTGCCAGATTGGAGCTGGCCTGCTGCGCAGCCATTCACAACCCCATTTAACTCTTCCCATTAGCCCATCCTTTACTCACAGTATTGGAATGTGCCGCACAATATGCTTTCTGAAGGGGAAGCGGGAGTAATTTATCTTCTTTATGTGTGCTAAGCAGAGCAGGAGGGAGAAGCAAGTGGGGATTCACAGAAAGCCGGGGAGCAGTGATTAGTAACAGCCCACAGCCCCAGACCAAGGCTCTTTTTCTTTGGTTGCTTCATTGTAAGAGCAGAGGACAAAGGAATGACTGTCCCCAAGCCAAGATTTAGAAACCCGGGACCACGGAAACTAGCAGTTCTTTAAAAAAAAAAAAAAGTGTGCCTCTGTTAGGGAGGGAGCAAGGAGAATGAAAGTAATGTGGTTCCACCTGCCTAGAACAGGTCCAAAGAGACACACCTTTGAAGGCGGAGAGTTTGAGACTTTGGTCCTTCTGTCAGGAGATAGGATGGTGGTGAGCACATCATTTACAAGCACATTGTTTTATAGAAAAGGAATGACTGCCCCACAGGAGAGGTGGAAAAAAAAGTGCAACCACTTGTCTTCTTTGCAGAAGTTGGGGGCTGTGGATGTGGAATATTGCATAAAATGTCACCATCTGTGATTAGTTGGCAGGTTGGGTTAAACTGCTCCACCCCCACCCTACTTTTTTTTTGTTATTTGTTACAAGGAAGGGATATTCAGATAGAGGAGAGAAGGAAATGAAAGTGATGTTAAAAGAAAATAAAAAATCTCCCCCACTATTAACTGAAGATTTGGTTGACTCTGTCAGATCATTGATTTCCTTGGCAAGGAAATGTCTTCTATCACATGTTATTGCAAAGAACTATGTCTTAGTCATAATGGTTCTCCAATTTTTTCCCACCTCACAGCACAGAAGACTTGTGATGAGTCATCACGCTCTACTGAAAGAAACTGGTGCGTGCGACACATGACAAGGGGTTAGTTCCATATAATTCAAGCACACATTAGCAGAAATTCTACTGTGGGGGGCATACCCTTGGAGAATTGTTGACTTTACTAGGTTTTTTCCTAGGCAGTCACCTGATACACAGGGAAATCAACTGCTTTGTTCATGGTCACATAGCTGGTAAAGATAAAGTTTCCTTCATATAAGTCTGGCACTGTGTCCACTAGACATACCACCTGTTTCTCTAAGGTCTACAGTGTGATTATCTATCTATCTATCCATCCATCCATCCGTCCGTCCATCCATCCGTCCGTCCATCCATCCATCCGTCCGTCTGCCTGTCCGTCCATCCATCCACCCATCCATCCAGGAACTTTACAAATATCTCATTTTATCTTCACACAATCCTGGAAGGTGGTTGCTATTATTATCTTCACTTGAAAGTTGAAAAAAACTGAGGCAAACAGAAGTTAAGTGACTTGACCAAGGTCATAACTGCTATTAAGCATCTAGGCCAGTTTTTAACTCAGGTCTTCCTAATTTCTAGTATAGCATTTACTCCTTGGAAATCAACAACTGCTATACATCAGGGTTTGACTGGTTGTTCTATTGATTTTTCCATTGCTAAGAAAGCAATGGAGAAAATGCTAATAATGCAGATTACATTTAAAAGTGTGTCAAGAGCACTTTTTTGATAGCTGGTTATTAAACATTTACAGGGACAGCTAGTTGGTGCAGTGAACAGAGTGCCAGGAATGGAGTCAGAAAGACTCATTTTCTTGAGTTTAAATCCAGCCTCAGACACTTACTAGCACTTGACACTGGACAAGTCACTTCGCCCTTTTTGCCTCCCATTTCCTTATCTATAAAATGAGATAGAAAAAGAAATGTCAAACCATTGCAGCATCTTTGCCAAGAAAACTCCAAGTGGAGTCATGGAGAGTTGAACACAACTTAAAAATGACTGAACAAATATTTACCAGCACACTGGACTGTGAGGGCTCTGGAGGAGAGAGTGAGGCCATCGACTTCATGCAACTCTGCCTCTCTGAAATCCAATTTACACATGAATCAAAAGATATCACCCATATCATTTTACTATTTTAGCTATCTCAAAGTTGCGTGGAGACAGGCAAGTGATGAAGCAGCAGGAGGGGATACGCTGGGAGCTATACTCTTAATCCTGCACATGGGCCTCCCAGGCCATTGGGTTGTTTCTCACTGGAAGCAGCAGTGGGATTTAGTAGCACCACCCCTCCCTCCCCTGGGTAACTGAACAGCCTTTTAAGGAACACACTGCTCACCTCCTGGTGTGAGGAAGGGGCTAGAAAAGGCTCCCTAAAAATGGTCGGTTTACCCAACCCTGGCCTAATTACCCTGGCAAGCAGGAGTCTCACTCTGCAGTCAAAGCACACAAAAAATGTACAAAAATGTCTGCAAAGATTATTTCACTCGCCATCGGCATGTGGAATGTGTGCACACTTATAGGCAACACAAAACCCCACATCAGAGAAGGTGCTATGCACTATGAGCAAAGCACCATTGAAGCAGCTCAAAGGAAATGTAGGATGTGCAAAACTGGAGAATCCACCCTAGATATTCACACAGACTATTTGTGCCTGACAGAAGGTAGAACATTCCGAGCTTGTACTGGTCTGACGAGCTACTGTCAGACACACTGGAACTTGACTCTAGCATTGTGATGTCATTTTGGTCCTCTTTGAGAATGAAAGACAACAACCAACCAACATAATCCGGATCTATCTCTATTTCTGTCTCTCTGTCTCTGTCTCTGTCTCTCTGTCTCTGTCTCTGTCTCTCTGTCTGTCTCTCTGTCTCTGTCTCTGTTTCTGTCTCTGTCTCTGTCTCTCTCTGTCTCTATCTCTGTCTCTCTGTCTCTTTCTCTCCCTCACTCTATCTATCTCTATCTCTATCTCTGTCTATGCATGTGTGTATGTATTTTTTTTTGGCTTTTTTTTTGGGAGGGCAGTTGGGGTTAAGTGACTTGCCCAGGGTCACACGGTTAGTTTTTTGTGTTGAATGTCTGAGGCCGGACTTGAACTCAGGTGCTCCTGACTCTAGGGCCAGTGCTCTATTCACTGTGCCACCTAGCTGCCCCCGTGTGTATGTATTTTTATGTATATATGTAGGCATATGTTTGTTTATACATGTGTATAAACAACATATATTATACATATTCTATGTACAATACATCTTCTACTTATATATTTATAACCTACACATACCCATTCATAAATTATTGATATTACCTATTAAGCTACTAATGCCTAAAACTACACAAATACTTTTGGGACTCTGTGTGTGTATACATACATACATACATACATACATATATATATATATATATATATATACATATATATATATATATATGTATATTTGGGGTGGGTAGGGAATCACTGATTATGAACTCAGAAGACCTAGGGTCCTCACACTTCCTAGCTTAGTGACCCTGGGCAAATCATTTAACTTCTCTGAACCTCAGTCTCTGTATCTATAAAATGGAGTTAATGATGCTAGGATTCCCTGCCTCACACAGTGGCTATGAGGAAGGTACTTTGTCAATATTATAGCATTGCAAACTTATTACATTGGTTTAGCTAGGAGAGAGATCACAGAGTTTATGGAAGACATGTTTTGGAACTCTTGGACTATGAGCATGAAATCTACTGAATGGATTTTTATAAGACTGAAAAGACCCATTTGCTTCTTTCTTGCCAAGGAAAATACCTCATTATTATGAAGAAGCTGTTGATCAAGGAAGCAGATTTCCGTGTCAGTTGTATACCAATTCTTACCAGGGATGCCACAAACAGATCCTACTGTCAAGAAGCTAATAAGGGAAACCCCAAATATTAGCATGATCCAGGCTGGGCCACTTTTTCTGTGGAGGACCATTTATTACAGAATTGAATGAAAACTCACACAAAGGTTAAAAAGAACCGTGAGAATGTTTTTCCCCCTTTAGTGGGAGAACAAGTGGGTAGAGGAATTGTAAAGTATTTAGTGGTAAAAGCACTTACTTTCAAAAATAGTGGACAAAGATTTTTTCAATTTATGTAACAAATACAAATGAATTTCAGTTTAATTTTATAATTCTTTGGGGAGAAAGAAGATAAACATAAGAGGAAGAGGAGGAGGAAGAAAAAGATGGAGAAAAAGGAGGAGGAGGAGGAGGAGGAGGAGGAAAAAGAAAAAAGAGGAGGGATAGGAAACAAAATATAGAGCACATAGCCAATGAAAAGAGGTTCTGGGAAGACAGAGAGAGTTGATGTGTTCAGCAATTTTCAGAGGTAGAAATTAAAGATATCTATAAGCATATGGAAAAATGCTCTAAATCACTATTGATTTGAGAAATGCAAATCAAAACAACTTTGAGGTACCACATCTGACCAGCCAGATTGACTAAGATGACAAAACAGGAAAATGACAGATGCTGGAGAGGATGTGGAAAAATTGGAACTCTAATGCATTAGTGGTGGAGCTGTAAACTGATACAACTATTCTGGAGAGCAATCTGGAACTATGCCCAAAGGGCATACTGTTTGACCCAGTAATACCACTTTTGGGGTTGTATCCCAAAGAGATCATAGAAGTGGGAAAAGGACCCATATGTACAAAAATATTTATTGCAGCTCTCTTTATGGTGGCAAAAAACTGGAAATTTAGGGGATGCCCATCAATTGGGGAATGGCTGAACAAGTTGTGGTACATGAATGTAATGGAATACTATTGTGCTATAAGAAATGGGAAGGAGATGGACTTCATAATTACCTGGAGAGGCTTATACGAATTGATGCTCAGTGAGAAGAGCAGAACCAGGAAAAATTTGTACACAGTCACAGAT
>CM053594.1:298645135-298753606 GCA_028646575.1 Pseudocheirus occidentalis | reverse complement strand
ATGCTCAGTGAGAAGAGCAGAACCAGGAAAAATTTGTACACAGTCACAGATACATCATATGTGTGATGACCAACCTTGATAAACTGGACTCTTCTCAGCAACGCACAGTTGAAAGACAACTCTACAAGCCTCAGAATGGAAGGAGATATCTATATTCAGAGAAAGATCTAGAAAGACCAGAGTTTAAATGGAGACTGAAGTAATACATGCTATCATTCTTTTCTATGTTTGGTTTTGTTTCTTCTAGCCCCCCCCACCCATTGTTCACTCCATTAGTTATAAAGCTTCTATACAACCAGACTATTGTACAATGTGAAAGTGTTTGCAGATCCTATACATGGTTGTACGCCACCATGGGGAAGGGGGGAAGTAAGGGGAGAAAATCTGAAACTCAAGTGATTCTGGAACTGAATCTTGTAAACTAAAAGTAAATAAACAAGTCAATAACAAAAAGAATTGATGTGTTCATGTTTTTTGTTATGGCCTATGATTCACTTAAGCTTTGACTAGCAAAGCAAATCATTAGCTGCTGTAACTGCTCTTTGACTATCTAATTCACTTTCTCAGTTTTTCCTATCCAAAGGAATAAACACCACTGGAGACAGCAGAAGAAATTAATCTGAGGGCTAGACCTGAAAATCTCTAATACTAACAGTGAAAAAATAAGTTTTTAAAAAATTACTGGCCCAATTGAGTTTTCTTCTGAATCTAACAATATTGAAATTACATGAAATAGTAAAACTGCGATTTGATTTTTTTCCATAAATGTTTCATAATTGGGAATAATATTGGATGAATTAGCTCACCTTGGAAGATTCCTTCCACCAATTTGTATTTCCCTTATATACCTACCAAATGGCAGTCATTTTAGTTTATCACAAGTTTGCTTTAAATATTTGCTTTGTTTTTACATCCATACTTTGTAAATGACAAGGCAACTTTCCAGAACTATCAAGCTATTCTTAAAAAGGTGGTACAAAAACTGGCATATACAGAATTAGGTGCTCAAGAAGCAAACTCAGCCAGAAAGTGGTTATTATTATTAGATATATGTTTCTTCTGTATTTTGACTTTTCTACTGAGCTAGGTGAGTGGATGTTTGTTTTGTTGTCAGAGACTAATTGTTGTTTTCTTAATATCATCACTGTCTTGCTTCTTCAAACTTTGTGGTTTCACTCAATTATCCAAGATGGGTAATGCAGCCTGGTTGAATCAAAGAGCTACCTGCGGAGTCTGTAAGATCTGGGCTCAGTCCTCTGACATAGATTTACTATGTGATCCTGGGTAAGTTATTTAACTTCTCAGTTCCCTAGCCCATTTTTCCATGGTTGTAATTTAAAGAGACAGACCTATTTGCTTTGATAGAGAATTCTTTTCGTCATGAGTTCCCTATGCCAATTAAATCATGGCTATACCTATTCTCTCTCTCTCTCTCTGTCTCTCTCTGTCTCTCTGTCTCTCTCTCTGTCTCTCTCTCTCTCTCTCTCTCTCTCTCTCTCTCTCTCTCTCTCTCTCTGTTTAATCTTTAGATATAACCATATATGGAAACAGCTATAAATGGAAATTTGATTATTTTATTTGTACTTTGCCAAGACAGAACATCAGGGTTTGGAGCCTAGCACCATGACTTGATCAATACGTCTTTGCCCTTGGGCAAGTTATGCAACCTTGGAAGGCCTTGGTTTTTTTTCTTCTTCTATAAAATGGAGAAGTTATACTGGATGGACTCTGAGGTTCCTTCTAGTTCTAAATCTATTGTTGTAGAATCATACAAAAGTAAAAATAACAATTGATTCTAGATCAATAAGAAGCCGATTTTTCAATCACATGATTGGTTTTAACCAGTCTTACATGGTTCTGAGCAAAGTCTGAACACATGTTATGTATTATATCTACCAACAGCAAAAGACATGGGTTTTTCTATGAAACTTTTTGAATTTGATTTATGGAAGCCAAAGATCCTATGAAATGTAGTTTGAGAAACACTGATGTAATAGGGCATCTTATTATTAGAGCTGGAAAAGCCACATATTAGGTAGATCCTATCTTTCTATACTATCAGCATTGGTACATTATAATCAAATGTTACCTTAAAAGCATTATGCCTTAGGTAACATTGTAGATTGATCTCCCATTCACAACAATGTGTCAGACACCGAGCCTGCTATCTTGTTGAACAGAAAGGGAACAGTTGTGCAGTCAATGCAGTCAGGGCATCAGCTGCCTGTAATTCTCCAGGTCAACTTTGAATAAGTTGCCCCAGGACTAGTGTTGTTGTAGGAGGGTGAGAACCTAGCCCAAAAGTGGTGTTGGAGGAAGTGTGGACAAAGAACTTGTATTTAGGCTGAGAGGGCATTCTGGTTTGAATAAACTTCCCTAGAATGTGAGCTCCCTGAGGGCAGGAACTATTCCACTTACGTATTTGTGTCCCCACCCCCTTGCACAGTATTTAGCACAAAGTTATTGCTTAATAAATGCTTGTTGATTGAAAGTTTGTTTGAGGGAGACTGGAGAAAGTGAAAGTAGGGAAGTAAATCAGAGTTAGAATACTTAGTGAATGTGAATGTGAGGGTGATTAAGTAAGTCAATGGAGCGTTAGAGGGAATGTATTTGAGGATAAGGCAGTAACTTTGGTCCTTGTGTTGCCTCTTCCTTCAGTGCCTCAAAAATATCAGCAGAGAAACCAGGGATGAAAAGGACATATAGATATCGATACTCACACATTTGTGTATGTAATTCTCTCCCTGTGAATATATGCATATATAAGCATGTGTGTATACATGCATACATACTATATATACATGCACACATATGTAGATAGGCATGTATAATGTGTGTTATGATGCATATATGTATGTACACATGTGTATATGTATTGTGTGAGTGTGTACAAACACATACACACACGTCTATATGCATTTCTGAATCATTTGGGTATTTGAGCTTCTCCTGTTTCTGTTTTGGGAAGAATATGGCCAGGGCTGTGTAGGACAATCCCAGCCTTGGAGCCTCTGTGTCAGTTCAGTGACATCAGCACTAGAATCACCATGAAAGTGGCTCCCTCTGAATCACTCTGGAGGGAGTAGTGGGGGTAATGTAGAACCTAGAGGCATCTCTAGGAGTCTGAATTACTTACTGATAAGCCTTCAGAGCAACAAAAGGACCAGGTCTGTTCATGTTGCCTACTGCATCAATTATAGTATCTCTGCAGGATTCAGTGATCATTTCTCTGCCTGTTTTCCAGGGAAAGCAGGATGAGATTCTTGCATATGAAGAGAAATACTACCTTGTACTTAGAACAAAACCCCAAGGATTTGTGGTAGAGCAGGCCTGGGTAGCTCATGTCATAGGCAATCTGGGTGGCCCTGCACTGGACAGTTGCAGTGCCTTTGATGGGAGCACACAGCCTGTTGCTGGGTAACTATGAATGTTATGAACTGGAGCTCCATGGGATATTTGGATAGACTCATGGAACGCAGGATGCTATGGCAGGGGGTAAGGCCTCTGCTGGAGTAACTAAAGAAGTTGGAGTTTTGAGAACTGTTTGGGACCGGTAGAAGGTGGTAAAAAAAATACTGAATTGAGGTTAGAGTATTAAGCCTTAAGACTTCTTGGATGTCATCTAGACGCTGACAGTCTGATGAGTGAGATAGACATGTTTTTCTAGCTGAACAATAGACTATAACATCAGAGAATATATCCATGTGGTAAGTATAGAGTCAGAAAGACCAAGGTTTAACTCTTGCCTCTGACAGTTGCCAGTTGTATGACCTGGGCTACTCAAACTCTTTGGATCAGAGCTTAATTTATTCATTCAAAAATTAAGGAGGTTGGACCAGATGGACTTTTAGGTTCCTTTCAGTTTAAAATTTTTGATTCTCTATGAACCCAAGATACGGGTGGTAGGGGTATTTACACAAAGGCAGGAAAATAAGTCCAGAGTCCACATGGCTGGAGGGAAGGGGACACATCATCTGGCGTAGGCCAGATGTTCTATGTTGGTAGTAATACTGGCAAACTATGATCTATATTTCTGTGTAGAAGGTTAGAGGCTGGGCTCTAGATGGGAGGTGGGAGTTTGTGGAGGTACATTAAAGAAAATATGTTATAGGGAATGTAACAAAAGCCCCAAATACCCAGGGCATAGATATATCCCCAAACAGATGAAAAATTCCATTTTAGGGGGTAGGGGATGACACTAGTGTTCTGCCCCTGCCTCAACAGAAATATGGCCCATGCCCTTTCTTCAGGCGAGGTTCAGAAAAATTGAGGCAAAGATATGCCTTCAATTGTCCTTGAAGCTTAGATCCAAAATCACCAGAAGAGAAAAACTACTAGTGCTCCAAATGAGGTGGAAAGAAATATATCAATATTCTAATAGTGTCACAAAGGGGAGTCTAGGCTTTCCTGCTAGGGGTGAGGAGAGAACAATAAATAGATCTTGGCAAAGAGAAAAGACCAAGGAAAGAACTGGATTAGCATGGTGATGAAAGGTTTACAGAGAGGCCACAACAGGAAGAAGTTGCGGAAGTTTATGAGACCAGAAGAAGGTTGACATTGAGTCAATGAGCATTTATTAAATATTTACTATGTGCTATACCAAGTCCCAGAGAACCAAAGAAAAGCAAAAATGCAACCCTTGTCTTCAAGACACTCACAATCTGTTGGGGGTGGTGGGTGGGTAGGAGAGATAATATGTACATAGATAGGCACATACAAGACACATATAGAGTGATGGAAGGTAATATCAAAGGGAAGGTACTAGCTTGGGGAAGGGGGCCACCTTGCTTTCTCTGAGACCACTGTTTGTCATTGTCCCTCACCAGGGTGAAGCTGGGGAAGATGGACTAAGGGGTTGGGATAATGGCAAGATCTTAAAGGCTATAGAGTTGAAAAGGAATGGAGGAACAGTCATACATAGGAAGTCACAGAGATATGCAGGTGGAGATAGTAAGCGGGGTGATGGTGGCAAGAGCATAGACCCACACCTAGCATTTGCACTAAACTGACATTTTGGTTTGAGTAATGGAGTAGGGTCAGTGAGAAAGTATTGGATTCAACGAGTATATACGTGAGTAGGTACTGGATAGAAGTTTGATAGAGAGAGATTGAAATTAGATGATTCAGGGGGTGTCACAGTGGGGGAATTGTTGCTTTGTGTAGTTTCAGTTGTGTCCCACTCTCCATGACCCGTTTGGGATTTTCTCAGCAAAGATACTGGAGTGGTTTGCCATTTCCTTCTCCAGATGAGGAAACTGAGGCAAATAGGGTTGAGTGACTGGGTCACACAGCTAGTAATATCTGAGGCTGAATTTGAACTCAGGTCCTCCTGATTCCAGGGCCAACACTCATTCACTGTGCCACCTAGGGAATTGGTCAGTGCTAAAAACAAGTGTGGAGTTGGAGAGGGCTAGCTGATCTCAGAATCCTAGTCTTAGAGAAATTGTTTTTGAGGTAATACAGTGAACCAGAATCCAATTTCCTCCCCTGCAACCCTTCAACCAGCAGTCGAGGTGCCAGTAGAGCAAGTGGTGAAAAGGCTGCCAGATTCGATTTCTTTCTAGCACCACATATCTGTATTATGTGCTTCCAGATGATATCATCAGACTTGCCCCGAGCTGGTTCATGATATAGCAGCTTCCTAGCCAGAATACAGCACATATTGTGTATGCCTCCTTCAAGGTAGACTCCAGAAGCTCTAGAAGTCACTTAGGACACAGAAACAGAATAGTTTGGGCAATATCCTTCTGCAACTTCTATTCAAGGGTTGACTTTAGAATTTTCTAAGTACCTTTCTTCATTAGCAGACCTCAAAATTACTCTACTTAGACTCATTTTTCAACCTCACCCCACCTCTTTATTTTCCTCATCTTTGTGTTGAGGAACTAAATCCCAGCTATCAAAGAATAATCCTCTCATCACTAGTAGTCCATTCCCTCAACCATACCTTAACCACCATGTCTACCCATTTTTTCTACTATGCTCTCTGGAATGTCTGCTCCATAATTAACAAACTTCCTGTTTTATTTTTTTTCCTACCACCTTCTCTCTTTCTTGCTCCTATATTTGGGTATTCATTGAGGTCTGGATTCACCTTGATAACACTGCTTCCCCAGTCACCTCTTTTTTGGGGGGGGATACTAGATGCATTTTACTCACTTTCTAGCCCCCTATTCTCAACTCACTGGTTGAGGAGCGGGAGTTGTTACATTTCTTGATCTCCATAGCAACATG
The DNA here is from genome assembly GCA_028646575.1 of Pseudocheirus occidentalis. Taxonomy (NCBI): domain Eukaryota; kingdom Metazoa; phylum Chordata; class Mammalia; order Diprotodontia; family Pseudocheiridae; genus Pseudocheirus; species Pseudocheirus occidentalis. The sequence goes on along the minus strand of CM053594.1, from coordinate 298,747,372 downwards.
CAAATTCTCCTTTCATCTTCTTCCTCCCTAATGGCTGCCTACAAATATGCCCAAATCCTTCCCATTAAAATAAAAAAAAAGAGAACCCTCACTAGAGCCTACCATGCCTGCCAGGTATCAACCAAACTCTTTCCTCTTCTCAGTTAATCTTGAAAAAGCCCTCCACGCTTCTACTCCCCTCACTTCTAGATCCTCTGAAATCTGAGTTCCAACCTCATAACTCAATTGAAACTGCTCTAAAGTTAATAATTATTTCTAAATTGCCTAATTGAATTGTCTTTTCTTAGTTCTCATCCTTTTTAACCTTTCCAGTATTCGAACTTTTTGACGACTTACTCCACCTGGATGCTCAGTTCTCTCTGAGTTTTTTTTTTTTTTTTGCTTTTTTTTAGAGGGCAGTTGGGGTTAAGTGACTTGCCCAAGGTCACATGACTAGTTTTTGTGTCAAATGTCTGAGGCCGGATTTGAACTCAGGTCCTCCTGACTCCAGGGCTGGTGCTCTATTCACTGCGCCACCTAGCCACCCTCTCTCTGAGTTTTTGTGTCTCTGTTCTCTCTTGGTCCTCCTCCTACCTGTCTGCCCACACCTGAGTATTAAACATTAGATTTTCACCCATGTCACATCCACTGTCTATTTTTGCCTTGTATCACCTCACTTGGTGATCTCATTAACTTCCACAAGTTCAAAAATATCATTTATATGCATATGACTCCTTAATCTAAATACCCAGCCCTAGGTTCTCTCCTGGGTCATGGTTATGCATCATCATCAACTGAATTTTTAATATTTTGAACTGGATGCTCCATAGGCATCTCAAGTTCAACATGCCCAAAATAGAGCTCAATTTTCTTTCTCCCCAAATAATTTCTCTTTTAAACTCCCTTTCTACTAGCTAGGGTACCACCATTGTCCCAGGCACCCAGGTTCACAACCTCAATGGTTTCCTCACTTTCATTCACCCCATATATCCAATCATTTGGCAAATCTTGTCGATGTTCCCTTCTCTCTATTCACTTGGCTACCAACCTAGCTCTTATTCCTGTTCTCTTGGAAATATCTTTCTAATTGGTTTCTCTGATTTGTTTCTCCCTCTTCCAATCCACTCAAACATACCTACCAAAGTGATTTTCCAGAAATGTAGGTCTGACTATGTTATTCCTATTCAATAATCTCCGCTGCTTCCCTATTACGTTTATGATTAAATATAATGAATCTTGTCTGACATTTAAAATTCTTCTCAATGTGGCCCCTTCCTATTAGTTTTCTAACACATCACTCTTCTACATGCATGCCGTATGTAATCCCACCATTCTGGACGACTTGCTGTTCCGCATAGGCGTCATTGCATCTCCCATCTCCTTGTCTTTGCAAGGCTGTCCCTCATGCCTGTAAAGCCCTCCCTCTAATATCCACAACTTAGAATCTCTAGCTTCTTTTTTATTTTTGGAGGGGGGAAGGCAGAGGGGAAAACAATTGGGGTTAAGTGACCTGCCCAAGGTCACACAGCTAGTAAGAATTGTCTAAGGTCAGATTTGAACCCAGGTCCTTTTGACTCCAGGGCCAGTGCTCCATTCACTGCACCACCTAGTGGCCGCTCTAGCTTCTTTTAAGACTCATTTCAAATGCTACTTCCTATAGAAGGAATTTCCTCATTTCTCCAGCTGTTAACAACTTTCTTCTTAAGGTTATCTTCCATCTACCCTGTATGTACCTTATATGTACCAATTTTTGTAAATATTAGATTACTCTATTAGAAGGCAAGTTCACTGAGCACAGGGACTCTTCTTTGTTTTTTCCTTTTGTTGCTAGCACTTAGAAAATTTTCTCATACATAGTAAGCAATTAATAAATACTTGGTGATTAATGGTGTGGACACTTGAACTCTTCTTTGTTCAGTTCCAGGAAAGGCAAAAGGAAGGGAAGATAATGTGCATTTACATAGCACTTGCTTTGTGTCAGACACTATACTCATCATCTTACTGATATTATCTCTTTTAATTCTCACATAAACCTGTGAGGTACTTGCTCTTATTATCCCCATTTTACAGATGAATAAATGGAAGCATGCAGAGGTTAAGTTCTTTGCCCAGGATCACACAGCTATTGTGTCTGAGATCAGATTTGAATTCAGGTCTTCTTGATTCCAAGTCTCCTGCTCTGTCTACTGTGCTACCTAGCTACCTCAAGAGCCAAAGAAAGTGCCTTGGCATGAGTGATCAAGAGCATGGGTCATATGTGACATTTTCATGATAAGCTATTCCTTTGGAGCTGGCTGCCCTGTATGATGACATTTCACTTAACCCAACTAACTACATGAGGTAGTTCTTCCACAGCCCAATTAATCTGCAGGATTTTAGGGCAAAGTTCTTGAAAGAAAATTAAGTTATGTTTTCTTTAGTTATAGATATAAGTATCATGTAGGATTATAAAAAAGGGGATATTTTGAAATCAAAGATTGCATGTTGCAACTCCCCAAGAGCTAGGAATCCTGGCATTAGTGAAACATTTCAGTTTAAATGGAAGATTCATTTTATGTTGGCTTCAATTCAGAAAATAATATTTCACAAAGACAATAGATTTAAAATGAAAGAATGAAACCGCAGCTATAAAAGTTCTTGAGTAATTCACAGAAAATCACAGGCTCTGTGCTTGGAATGTCTCTTGGAGATAATTAATTCCAACCTCCCACAAATTGTAGGCTTACCTTTTACAGCATCTTTGACAGATGGTCATTCACCCTCTACTTAAATGCTTCCATTGCTTAAGACCTCCTGTGATAACTCAATCCATTATTGGACAGTTCTTATTGGTCAGCTGTTCTTAAATTAAATCAAAATCCACTTCAGAAAAGCAGCACAGCGATAGTGAGAAGCATCCTGAGACTGGAATCAGGAGACCTATGTTTGACTGCTGGTTACAATGCTTACTAACTTAGTGATCCTTAGCAAGTTATTAAATTTTTCTCTGCCTCAGTCTTCTCATCTGTGAAGTGGAAATAATATTATTTCCATTTTCAACCTACCAGGCTGCTCCTAGGAAAATACTTTCTAGCCCCTAAAGTGTCACAGAATTGTAAACTCTTGTTTTTAAATTTAAATTTATTTTCTCTTCTGAAGCAACCCAGAACAAGCCTACTTCTGATTCTATTCAACAGCCCTTTATATTATCTGTATTCTATATAGCAGATCTACCAATATTTGGAGATCCTTAGTGTTTTCTAAGCTAAAACACAACCAGTTTCTCCAATTGTTCCTTCTAGGAAATTGATTCCAGAGTTATCATTATCCTGGTGTCCCTCCTTTATATGGCCTTTACTGTATCAAGGTCACTTAAAGATGCCACCAAGAATTGAACAGAGTATTCTAGATGTGGCTTGACTCACAGTGGACATTATAATATTAATACAGTTTAAGACTGCATTAAATTTTTAGCAGTCACGTTGTACTGTTTGTTCATACTAAACTTGTGGTTGACTCAGATCCCCAGATGTTTAGCATGAACGGCCTGTCCCTGACACTCGAACTCAGCTGTTTCCAATATAGGAAGTATGAGCAGTGATGGGAAGCTGTCAGCAGCCAAAGCGTGGGCGGAAGATCAAGGCGTGGGGGCGGGGCTCCCCCCAAACACCAGGACTTATAAAAAGCAACACACAATCATTTTAGCAAGTGAGTGAATTCTGGAAGGATACCTTTTGAATGAACCCAAACCCATTTGGATACCCAGTTCTCAGGACACTGCCATGAGCTTCAAACACACCTATTTGTTCTGTTCTTTGGACCCAAATAATCCAATATTTGCAATTCATATTTCTAAAATCTTGACCTACTTTCTGGCCTCTACTCCTGTCTGATGTCTATCTGGTGATAACTGACCCTTTATATTGAATGCCCTTTGACTAGCATCTGACCACATGGCTATTTTTCCTTCACTTTACCTCCTTTCTGTGCTCTGGCTCCATGGCAGTCTCTCAGCTATAACTACCAGCCTGCTCTACCTCTAACTCTTCCTCTGGGCAGGGTGAAGAACAGTACACTCACTATCCAGTTAGATCCTCCCCAACTTCCATCATGCCAATTCATGTATTTGGGGGCTTTAACATGTAAGAACTTACATTCGCCCCTGTTAAAATTCCTTTTTCTGGTTTTAGAGAAGCTTTACATTTTGGAGTGTGTGTGTGTGTGTGTGTGTGTGTGTGTGCATGTGTGCATGTCGGTACCACCTATTAGCTGTCTCTCTCTCTCCTTTCAGCTTTACATCACTTACAACTATAAAAGGCATCCCTTCCATGACTCCAAATACCCATTAAAAAGTGTTGAACAGGGCATCTCTGAGAGTTTAGCCTGGGGCACCATATTATAAAATTCCTTTTAACATAACACAAAATTATTAATTAATACTCTTTGGGTATATTTTCAGTTGCTCCATACAAATCCACCCAATGGCACTTTAACCCAGCCCATATTTCATCATCACATACACCTATATTATGTGAAATTATGTCGAATATTTCCAGAATTACCAAAACAATTCAGAGGATCACTATAGTGCTGGAAGGGACCTAAAAAGCCTCCTAGTCCAACCCCTTTATCTTACAGATAAGGAAACTGAGGTCCAGGGATATTAATTGATTTGTTTAACCTCATACAGATAATGTTAGGGCCAATAAATGAAACTAGGTCTGGGTTCAGAGATGGTGCTCTACTGTTCCATACTTTACTTACAGTCCCCAGAGTGACTATACCAAGGGTACAATCAGTGACGCTATTAATCGAGAAGGCTCTGGACAGTTCTCAGAATGCTAGACTGTTTCATGAAAATACTGCATTAGCCAGATTTTGACATCTGGAAACACCTCCTTTTGATCAAAGGAGATAAGAACTCTTTGTCTAGCAAACTACTGACATGGTTACATACTCTCTACAAACATGATACTGTCTGTGTATGAATTCATTCACATTGCTAGAGAAATAATATCATGACTGAAAACTCTTTGAAGGTAACATTTATCTTCTTATCTTTCTCCTGCATTTAGTCTCTGAGTATCTGGTCATCTTACAGTTAACAACTCCTATTTATAGATGCTTTAAGTTTTGCTAAGGGCTTTGTTGGCAGTAACCTTAGGTGAGCTAGGAAACAACAACTATTATTCCCACTTAAAGGTAAGGCAACTGAAATCTACGTTAAGTGACTTCTCCATGGTCATATAGCTGTTTGAGGCAGGACATAGCCCAGATCTTACCTCTGCTTCTTAGAATTCCTCATATCCTTCATGACTCAATTCCAATACCACTTTCTCCGGGTAACCTCAGCTGCAACAGCCATCTGCTCTAATGTTACCTTTCATTTGCTCTATCCGTGTCTTGTATAAGACTAATCATTTACATGTTGTCTTCTCCATTATATATGAGCTCCGCGAGGGCATAGACTGATGGTTTCTGTTTTTTGCCTTTCTTCATGTCCCCAGAGCTTAACACGGTGCCTAGCAAACAGTAGGCACTTAATAAATGCTTGACTGATTGATCACTTACTCCACCACACATCATTAAGCCATGAATTGAGCAGGATTTATTCATGTACCACTACTCTTAGCCAGGGCAAATTCATTCTCAGCATTGTTTGGAGTGTCAAGCTCTGGAGATCAAGGGGCATGATGACCAATTTCCCATATGTGTTCACAGCTCTGGGGCTCTAGGTAGCTATTAAAAATTCCTGTCTTTCTCTCTGTCAGTCTGTCGGTCTCCCTCTGTCTCTCTTTGTGTCTCTGTCTCAATCTCCCTCCATCAAGATTCCCACTTGAAGTATCTGTAAAAAACTGAAGTAAAAAATGTAAGCAAGCATACAATATCCCTCTCAGCTAATCAGGAATCACATCTCCCTCCTAGTATAAAGGCGGGAGCATAGCACTGTCCTATCTGGATGGGAGAGGGTATTACATTAAATTCCTACCATTGCCTACTCTCATCACCATGACAGGCATTGTGGGGAATACAGAAGTGTGACACTAGCCTTGTCTCAAAGGGGATGATATTATTTGGGAACCAAGACTGAAATGTGCAAAATAATCTGAGAACAAAATGGCATGTGATTGCATCCTTCTAGGTACCTAATTATGTATGCATTGTCTTTCCCATTAGAGCATAAGCTCCTTAAGGATATGGACTGGGTTGTTTGTTTGTTTGTTTGTACCCTTGGTGCTTAGCATAGCACCTGGCCCATAAGCATTTAATAAGTGATTGCTGACTGTGACTCTGCTGCATGCTTCAAGAAATAAGGTGCAATTAATTTAGAAAATATTTAGCAGAGGACTTACTTTCGTGTAGGCAAGAAGATTTGGACAACTACATTTTGGTCTGATTTCTACTATGCCCGGCTTTACTGAGGCAGTGAACAGAACGCCAGCCTGGAAGTCAGCAATACCTGGATTCAAATATTATCTCTGTTACCTACTGAGCTGTGTTACCTTGGACAAGTCATTTATTCTCTCTGTGTTCTGGGCAACTATTTTTACCGGGAAAGTGATGACCTGCATGGGTAGAAGGAATGTTCTTACCCTATGCTAACGAAATTCTATTTCCAATCTCTATCCTTATCAGTTGCTACTAGAAATTGGTAGAGTACTAACCTGGAACCATCCCAGGGTTACTGACAAATAAGGCATCAAACAATTCATCGGCACAAAGCTGGGATGGATGCTTTCATCCAATTAAGCGGGGGAAGAAAAGAACTTAACATTGACAATCTGTATTGCTAACAGATGTGCTCACGGTTTAGAGCAAGTCAAATGCAACTTTTATAACTTCTCTGTTAAATCCAAGTAATGTGGCAAAAGAAAATCTACCAACAATTGAAAAGTCTTGGACACGGAGTTTGCCAGCAATTTAGCTAACATTACATGCTAATGCTGCGTCTATTTTATGACTGAAGCAGAGATGCTTGGGCACATCTGAGGAAACTGAGGACCAGACAGCTTAAATGCTAAGGAGCGAGGGTGGAATTGTGAGGTTTGAGCCAAGAAACAGATAATCCTCAGAAAGCATGGAAACATTTAAAGGCGCACAGTTGGAAGGCACTTAAAAAATCCATCTCTAGTTTCCTCATTTTACAGATAAGGAAAATTAGGTCAAAGGGAGTAAGGTGCCTTGACTTATTTGAGCTCATGGTTTGTTTGAGACAAAGTCCTGAATCTGACTCGGGCTTACTGATTTTCAGGCAGGCACTTTTTCACCCAGCTGCTGCTGAATAATGGAACAACTCATGCTACCTTGAGAGAAAATAATTTCAAACCCTTTGAGCCATTCACTCTGCAAAAGCACAGCATCTGTTCAAACCTATCACCAATTCTTCTACCAGAGAATGAATGTGAAAATGTTGCCAGCAGCTGCTGAAAGCTGTGTGCTAGCATCCATGTGACACTGCCACCAGGGCTGTGTGTCCTCCACCTTATTGATTAGCACTCATTATCTCTGATGTGCTCTAAACTTGGCAAAGATTCTGATTGCCAAAGTTGAGCTCAGCATTTCCAAGGGGTCGTTCAAAGCAACTTTAAAGCAGGAGGGTTTAGAGAGATAGAAATTGAAAAGGAACCCACCCAAATCTGACAATAACTTTAGAACAGCTTTTTAACCAGGGACCCCAGGAATATTTTTTTTTAAGTATTTTGATAACTATTTCAATATATTTGGTTTCCTTTATAATTCTATGCATTTATTTAACGCAGTTAAAAACAATATTACGTGAAGGGGGACAACGGGCCTCATCAGATTGCTGAAGGGGTCTATGACACGCAAAGGTTGAGAACCTCTGCTTAAGAGGAAGGAAAGTCCCTTCTTGTCCTTAAGTGCCCGGTTCTGTTTGCGAAGATTTCTATTTGAGAGAAGCTGTGTCTTACGACCCCTGGTGGACATGTTTGAATTAGCAACTCTTTCAGGTTAAAGTCTTTTAAAGGCTTTAGGTGAGATTGTTTCTGTAATTCGATAATGAGATCAACAATAATAGAAGTGAAGATTTTTGTAAGAGCTTTAAGAATCGCAAAGTCTTTTACATGTATTATACAATTTGATTAAGTTTTGTCTTTCCCAGGGGAAAACACCTGACCTGAGAATCATTTTTACTTAAATTTTCATTTTTCCATGACTTTATTTCTTAAAGTAACAACAGAAGAATGATGAAAGCTCCATGTAACGTGGCATCATTACTACACAACCCTATTATGTTTTGTTCTTTTTCTTTCTTTCTTTCTTTCTTTCTTTCTTTCTTTCTTTCTTTCTTTCTTTCTTTCTTTCTTTCTTTCTTTCTTTCTTTCTTTCTTTCTTTTTGTTGCTAAAGTTTTAAGCTTGCTTTTTTTCTCCCTAGGTAACTCTGGGAATTCTTTGGTGGAGCTGCTGGAGGAAGTGAGTCTAACTCTTTGTATTTGTAATCATATACCTGCCATTGATATAGAGGATGAAAAGAAAACACCAAGACACATTGTTCTCTTTTTAAGCTTGGGCACTCAGTTCTGGGGGAGGGGAAAGATGCCATTTCTCTCCTTGAAACACAACAAGAGCCAGTGATTCTCAGTAGTTCTTTCATAGACCCAGTTTCCAAAGTTCAAAAAGAGATGCCCTCAAATAGCCCACTTCTGGCATTGATGAAGGGCTGTGTGTGTGTGTGTGTGTGTGTGTGTGTGTGTGTAGAGGGGTAGGGATAGTGATTGAGCAGCAGAAATCTCTCCTCACATCCTTAAATGCCTGAGAGGGAAATGACTTAAATGAATATCAGCATCATAAATGCAAACAACATTCTGTAGTGATCCTTAACAACTCAAGAGACTCGCCCAATATGGCCCAAGGCAAAATCGCATGCCATACCTTTTTAGTAGGCACTCTACCAACTATTAACTGAATGAATTGAAACTGAATCTTTCCAGGAAAATGCTTTCAGAACTCTCCTCCTGGGTAAAAATGACATCTGCTGACTGCATGAGTATGCAGTAGGGTACAATATTTCTCTAAGTAAAGAGGACCAGCTACTATCAACAAAGTAGGACTATCCAAGTAAGCCAATATAGAATGCAACACATTATGCAGAAGATGAGTCTCTGCAGTTTTGACTCTTCTACCCTTCCTAAGAAATGATTTCTGGAACAGTTTTTAAAAAAATAAATGGGAATTAAAGATGAGAAGGTAGGCATATAAATAGGTAGTTATATCCTCTCAATTCTACCTCCTTTTAAGGTGGTAAATTCATGGTTTATAAAAATAGTAACTTCATCCTTTTAATGTAGTTTGAAAACTGACTCCTTGATGCTTCCAAAAATTGTGTCATCTTTCTCATGGACCTCTTCTATTCATTCTTGGTCTAATCCAATTGCTCTCCTGGTCTTTAGTTTCTGTAGTGCTCTTTTTACTTCCTCATAGACCAGGTCAAGGATTGTGTTGTTAGAGGGAAAATGTGGTGGTTTCATTGTTATAAACAATGAGAAGTTTGCAATCAAAATTCTTATGGGGCCTTTTTAAAATCAGTCAAGTCAGTACTTGTTGCCTTGCCTTGCCTAAAGTTATACTTCCATTTTTATCCTTAAATACTTTCAGGATGGCTTGGCTTAAATCTGTATCGCTTGCCAAACTTTCAGTACACTTGTTCCTCTTTCTCCTCACTGTTTTATGAGCCAATACTTTCATAATCTTCTATCGTACTGCTCTGTGAGATTTTACAAGGGAGTTTATACTCTAAATCAGCATTGCCCTTGGCTACCGTATCTGTCAGTTTGGCAAGCGAATCAAGTGTTTGGCTGTGTGACACAGTTTCTAGGATTTTTTTGGCTTCTTCATTGTGGTAATTGCTCATGTTGGTTAAACTTCCATGGGAAATATGTCTACTTTCTCACCATTACAAAATCTTCATAATCAACTTTGATGAAAACACAGAAAGTAAGGTTTCACTAACTATATTCAACATTAGAAAACATCTTTAGACACACAGTTGACTGAAATGCTGAAAGTGTACCAAATTCTATTATATTCATTATTTGTCAACTATAAAAAATGATATGGATTAGAATAACATGTAGCTTTGAAAGATTTCCTCCAATCATGTCTCCAATGAGTACATGCTAAGATAATAAAAGATTTATTCATAGATACAACAGGCAAAGAATAAAAGACAGAGGCACATGCTCCCCTAAAGGATGCTTGTCTAAGGTGTCTGACATGGTCAGAAAAGGATGTCTAGTGCAGAATCCAAATGTAAGAGAGAGTCTCTCTATATAGGAAGGTCCTCCGGATATTCCTACTTGGGAATTTGTGCTGATTGCAATAAGATCTGGAGCTTTGCATACTCTCATAAATGAGATGCAAAGTCACCCAAAAGGAAAAATCAAATGAATGAAAGATTTCTATTGTCTGGGCTGATTGCAGCTGGAGGGAAGTCCAAGTGCATTTATCTGGGACAGATGGTAAAGATGGACAAGGAACAAGGTCCAGAATTGAATCAGAGGAAGAGAATAGGTGGGATTACATTTGCAAAATAGAGCAGGGTTTTCACTGAAGAAAGAAAATCCTGCCTGTTTAAATTTGTTTACTTTCAGTTTACAACAGAATAGTGCCTTTTTAATTCCTACATTGCAGCATCTTATAGTTGGAAGAGACCTCTTCTACAACATCCTGGTCCAATAGACATCTAGCCTCTGCTTGAGGTTTCCAAAGAGGGAGAATCTTTGCATCTTTAGGCAGCTCCATCCCACTCTGGGATAGGTTTGATTGTTAGGAGCTTTAATTGTTTAGGAGGTTTTATTTTGTTAGGTTTAATTGTTAGGAGGTTAAAAAAATATCAGGCTGAAATAAAATCTTTCTATTGTTTCCATCTTTTTGCCCCTGATTTTTTCATATCCTTAATAAGTTCCTTCCTCCCCAGGCTCAATATTCACATTTCCATCAGCAGATCCTCATAGTGCTTGATCTCAGACCAGTCCCCTCACCTTCCTAGTTATGCTCTAATCTAGCTAACCCCCTTCCTTCTGGAACTTAAATTGAAATTGTAAAGGGCATACCTGAGCAATCAGATGAGCCATACCTGTACAACACCCTGTCTCTATCTTATTTCCAAGAAGAGGTCATTCAGCTTTTATCTGAACAATTGCAGCAATGGGGAAACCATGATCTTCCCAGAAAGCCCATTATACTCTTGAATAACACTGATTCTTAAATTTTTCCTTAAGTAGAGTGGTAATCTGTCTTTCTGTAACTTCTACCTAAATTTATCCTACCTTCTACCTGCATTGCTCAGCTATTATTAAATGTTCATGAATACGTGCAATTGCCAAAACAAGTTAGTCACAACAAAGTGCATGAATCTGATTTGTCCAGTTGTCTGTTCTCCAGGAGTCCACGTGTTCCTCTGTATCTCAAAATAGAGGAAATGAATATGTATCCTAACTCTACTGGAGGTGGGGGTGGGGGATTGGCAATGCAAAGGTAAAAATCTTTTCACTTCACAGCCCTTCAAATCCTGAAAGGAAGCTGTCATGTCTGCCTAGTCCAGTCTTTCTCAACCTTCCTAATGCTGTGACTCTTCAAGTTCCTCATGTTGTGGTGACCCCCAACCATAAAATTATTTTCATTGGTACTTCATAACTGTAATTTTGCTACTGTTATGAATTGTAATGTAAATATCTGATATGCAGTATGTATTTTCATTGTTACAAATTGAACCTAACCCACAGGTTGAGAACCACTGGATCCTTCTTTTCTCTAGTCTCCAACTTTGATTTCTTTTTTTAAAAGAACACAACTTTTGCAAATGTACCTTAGCTTACATGACAGCTAAGGTAATAATTTTGTACATAATTTGTACAAAAAAGGATTTAAATAAAATGATGTTCTAAAAGCACTAAAAGAATCTTCTATTTAAAGGAAAGCTAAGGAGAATCCTTTTAATTTACCTGTTTTGTAAATCCTGGTTCATTTGTCAGGTTTGCTTAAAATGAGTTATACTTGGCTTGACTTTTGCTCTTGACTTGATGCTTCTATGCAGTGAGGATTATTGAAGAAATTTGGGCAAATGTGATTTTGAAGAATTTGAAAGGGCTTTCCCCAGGTTTTATTTTATCAATGGACAAATAATAGTGACAAGTCTTAGCAGAAAATTTTGGGAGTAAAGCAGTCCAATGAATATATAAGAAATTTTAAAGCACTGACCTCTTAATTTTTGGAATTTATTACTTATCACATATAAATAAGAACCATCAGGATTTTTTTTACAGTAAACCTAGAAAATGAGACACTAATTTCCTCCATTTTGAGATATAGAGGAACATATAGTCTTTTGGAAAATGGGCAACAACTGGGCCAATCAGACTCATGTATTTTGTTGTGATTAACTCATTATTTTGGAAACTACACATATCCATAAGCACTTAATAACTGAACAGTGCAGTTAGAATTATTCACGATGTTCACTATAAATGCATATGTTTAGAGTTTCTTTTGAATGGTCTTCTGTTTTCATTTTTTTTTCTCTTTTATTTGTCTCAGTGACCCCTTGAACTACAGGTCACTATGCAGTTAAAGCCATGAAGGATCAAAGACGTACAGTTTTTCCCTCCATTTTTTTCACATTGCACATGGTTAAGAAGAAAATAGAAGGAAGCTCTATTTCTGCCCAGGGACTGATTGAACTCAGGGCTTTCTCATGTCTCAAGTCCATTCTTTTTGAATTCTGACCTATTAATCCTGTGGGGTTGGAATTTTTGAATTTAAAGCCTGGCAATTTCTGCACTTGGATGCTTGGTTCAAGTGGGGAAATGTCCTAAGTAAGTGAGAAGGTACTCTCTGAGCACACTGGTAACTGAAGAAGAAAATATATTCAAGCCTAGAAATCCATTGCTATATTACAATTTCATTTGAACAAACCAGATTGGATTCTCTCACTGTCCAGAGTAGGGGGACTATTGATTCCATCCCAATATATTAGAATGTAATTTAGACCTGCAAGAAGACTTAGAGCCATCGAATCCAACTGCCTCGTTTTGCAGATGAGGAAACTGAGGCACAGAGAAGTAAAGTGACTTGTCTAAGGTCACTGAGGTAGAAAGTAATTTAGGCAGGATTTGAATCAAAATCAGTGTTCTTTCCACTGCTCCGAGTATGCTCAAAAGTGGATGGATATTTAATATGCTCAACCTGCAATTTAGGAAAGCTATGAGTATGTATAACATGGATTAGTACATGAAAATCACTGATTACAATTCAAAATGCCATTAATTCCTTTGTTATCTCTTATCACTGACATAATATGGCAAAAAAAAATCCTGCTATTTTGTAAAACTATCAAGATTACTTAATAGTTTAAAATTTTCTTAATGCAAAGGTGCCATGGTAAATCCAACAAAATAGGAAAAAATATGTTAACAGAAAACTGTTCAAAATAAATAATTTAAATGAACTGTAAGCTAATTTCTGATGTTGGTGATTACCTGTTCGTTCATTCTATGGAGAATAATACGGAGAAAGTGACAGTTTATCAACGAAGATGAGATGCAAACTCATACTACATTTGTCCTAAGCATATTCAAGTGTGGTACAAGGCAAGAAATTCTAGACATCTATGAAAGGCGAATCCATCACCAATGAAGGCCGCCCCCCCCCACACTATTGTGGCAATTTTCTTCCAAAATCAAACTTAAAGGTTTTTAGCAAATTTTGTTAGAGTAATTCATGATTTGGACTTTGTTACCTGAAGAATGGTGTATATATACGATCCATCTGAAACTTCAAACAATGGCAAAGATGATAAAATTTGAATTTTCTCTAGCTTAACCCTATTCCCCTCCCCCTTCCAAAAACAATAAAAGGAAAATACACCTGACACCTATTGGCTATGTGACCTTAGGCAAGTCACTGAACGTCTGAGTGCCCCCCGGCAATTTTCTGGTTGTAAATTGCAGAACAGATTTATGTTGGCAAGTTTCCTCAGCTGATATTTTCAACATCAATAAAGTCACAGGATTATAGATTTACAGATGGATGGGATAGATGAAGAAACTAGGGTATTTTGCCCTAGTCAAATAGGTGGTAAAAAGAGAATTAGTATTTAAATCCAGGTCCTTTGATTTCTACATCCCCTGCTTTTTCCAAGCGCTTCCCTTTTCCTCCCTGAGATCAAAGGTCCTGAAAATAACAAAATAAAACTAGGCAGTGGCAATCAGTCCAATTCATTGGATTCGTTTATTTTTTGGTCACCCAACAATATTTATTTACTAAAAATATTTTATCTATTTATTTATGTAACAATTTATTAAAATTTACATGAAAGTTCTGCAGGGCTATAAGAGCAGGAAGTGCTAAAATAAAATCAATCAATTTTACTTTGTTCCATTTCATCTCACTTTTTTTTTTCTTTATGTATCAAAGAAAGGTCCTGAATGCCTAACTTCCAAACCAGTTACATTTTACTAAAACTATTTTTTGCTCAGTTATTACTCTGAAAAGCATCTAGACCAAGGGGAGGACTATATAGACTTGGGGACCTGCTATGGTCCTTTCAAACCTTACGACATTATAACCATTAGCAAAAAACTGATAATATTTTTTTTCTTTTATCAAACCTAACGAATATGTGTTGAATATCGCTGCATCTAGCCTTCAGGAAAAAAAGGTTGTTACTGCAAAATTTTGGTATGCTCAGCAGGCAAATGAGCCTTTATAAAAGTCTTCAAATTACCATTTGGGGTTGGGGAAAAGGGTTCACGTGCGTGCAACGTGAGCATCTCTGATGCTACGGAAAATTACAAGAGCTGACTGAGAAAATGGAGGCTCAGAATTATGCCCAGCAAGCCCACAGGGAAGCATCCATCCTCATATTTCACCTCCTTTCAAAAAAAAAATTGGAAATACACAACAAAAATGAAATTACCCCGATTGGTTTGTTGACAGAAATTGTACTTCTCTTTCAAAATGTACAGTATGAAAAAGACAAAGGAGGACTTCCTCTCTAAAAGTGATTTCAGTTGTAAAAATAAGATGAAGTGGGTGATTTGAATCTGAATATGTTCGTGAATGAAATGGCCATTCAGTCTTTATTTTTTCCTTTTGGTCCATAATCTGTTTTCTTCTAGTGTTGACAAAGGTTTCTTTTCACTGGAAACTCCTTCATGCCATCTGAGATTTGTGTGTGTTTGTGTGTGTGTGTGTGTGTGTGTGTGTGTATGTGTCTATGTCTGTGCATGGGCACTTACAATGGGGAGTGAAAACAGCAGGAAGAAAACTGCCAAAATAAAATCAATCACTTTTGCTTTATTACATTTCATCTACTTTTTCTCTGTGTAGAAAAGAATGGTCCTGAATGCCAAGGAAAATACTGGCTAAGACACAATCTCTATTTTCTACTTCTGCTTAACAAATGGTACGCTTAAAATCCAAATCCAGCTTGACTAAACCCCGCAAAGTTAGACATTTATTTGAAAGAGATGGAAAACCTTCACTTTGCTCCTGAGGAACTTTTTAACACTTAATTTTACTTTTTGATCACTAAATAAACAGATTATTTTCTCCCAGTATTCTCAATAAGCTGTATGTTGACCAGTAGCTAATTTAAAAAAATAATAGTCATTTGAAAGTGAGCACACACTAGACACAGAGTACTGGATTTCTATACGGAAAGTGATGAAAATATATACCTTTCATATAAACCAGAAGAATATTTTAAAAAGTTTTCAAACCATCAAAAATATCTTTAAAAAGTTAAAAACCTAACAAATTTAGTTCTGACATGTTGCCAAACTCTCTTTTGTTTCTATGTGGGGAAATATTCATCTTGGTAGGGCTAAACATTACTGCTGACTAGCAAAAATATTAACTTAACATATTTATGCACATGTCTTTTTTGATGTCAGAAGAATTCTGTATTTCATGAAAATGAACACAAATCTTGGCCAGTATATAGGATCATGGAAAACAAAGGATTGCAATGCAAAAACAAAAACCAGACAAAAAAATTCCAAGAGGTCAATTCACTACAATCTCCTTGTGCCCCACACCCTTGCCAATTAGCAAGGTGTTAAGGGTAATATATCTTTAAACATTTGCGTGTCTCTCTCTCTCTCTCTCTCTCTCTCTCTCTCTCTCTCTCTCTCTCTCTTTCTCTCTCTCTCTCTCTCTCTCTCTCTCTCTCTCTCTCTCTCTCTCTCTCTTTCTCTCTCTTTTTCTTTCTCTCTTCCTGTCTCTCTCTGTCTCTATCTCTGTCTCAGCTTCCTTCAAATAACCCTATTTGTCCTCCACTGAAGCATAAATTACTTGTACCCACAAAATTTCTAAGAATCTTTTCCTTAGAAAATATCCTTTGAGCATTATTTGTGAGCATTACTGAAAAAATAAAACTTTCAAAGACTCAAAGATAGCCACTGGAATTTTTTTTTGGAGGCAGACCAGAAATATTATGCAATTAATCTTTTTAGTATAAATGTCAAAATCCAATTTTCCTCACCCAGAATGGGAGGCGAGTGTTAAATCATCACCAACAAAAGTGGATAGAGAGCCCTCACTCCATGCATTATTAGGGCCCTGCATATTAATCAAAGGAAGGCAAATTCTGCCCACACTGAGCTTACGGTTTATGCCAACACCTGGCCCGAATCCACAGAAAACAGAAAAGCAAACTAAACCCCTCCAGAGGCACACATACCAACTGGTGGTTTGGTCAGACCACTGAAGGCTGATATTACTTAACAATACCTAACATTTAGAGTTCTAAAGAGTCTTGTGTGTTTTGTTCATTTTTGAGGTTAAAAAAAAATCCCTCAGAGTGGAATTCTATTTCTCCCAACGTAGAAAAAAATAATCTATAACAGAAACTTAAATTGGAGAAGTCAAGTGTTAGTAGTTAAAGGCCAATCCTTCTTGTAAAGGATGATTAGCCTTATTCCACACCAACATCATAATTGATTCCGTACTTCAAACACCTTCTTTTCTCTTAACAATGCTATGTTTCAGTTAAGAGGGGATGTGAGTTACCCAGGGTTTACTCAGCTGGTAAGCGGGTATTCAAACCTAGGTCTCTGGCCTTTAAGCCTACCCTTGTTCTACAGGGCTCTGCCCCAAAAGCAGAGGCTCATACCTCCCAGTAATTCAGTTACTAATTGGGGAGGGGGAGAGGAGGTTTTGGAACATTACTTCAGGAAGTATGGTCAAAATGTGGTGCTCCTAACACCCTTTCAGAGTAGAGGTCAAAACTGTGTTTGTAATAATATGAAAGTTTTTCATTTCTAATATTGAAATTATACTCATATAAACAAAAGCTATATAACCAATATAAACAAAACCTCTTTTGGGGGGGGGTTACTAAATAATTTTTCAGAGCATTAAGTTGTCCTGAGCCCAAAAAGTTTGAGAATTTGTGCTTCATGATATCAGCTTCAAAGGGTTGAGGATTAATCTCAAGTGCCTTGTACCCCTTGCTAATCAGAAAGTTTTTTTTTAATATCAGTCATAAAGAATAATTTGTAGGACAACAAATTCACAGGCCTGGGAGGTGAAGGCAGGACAAAATATATTGATTCCTAGGGGACTTAAATGAAGAAACTGATAAGGATGATGTACAATTAGACTCTCTTATTTTCATGCAAATGCATGATTCTAAATACATAAGGATGTGGAAAAGTGTGATTCCTTAAATATTAAGGAAAGTTACCTAGGAATATTGTTAATAGGTTGGTAAATTTTGCCTGTTCTCTAGCTGACACTAACAAGAATTGACTGCACCTAGATAAAGTAACTAGAAATTTTCTGTGGGTTACATTTCTTTCTTAGCCGTATTTGTGGCTTACACATAAGGATTTTATTATATAAAGTAGGAAAACAGTCCCATGTGGAGTTACTATTAAATCTAATTAATATCTGTGGGCATTTCATCATCTCTGATGCTCTCAGAGGAGGGCATGCATGAAGAGGAATGCCCTTTTAACCACCTTCTTTTGTCTCATCTTTCTGGGAACCTGGCCTCCATGCCACTTCATTCAGACTTCTCGTCATGGTCCCATTCTCAGGCAATCTCCACTCCACTTGAAACTTGGATCTGCTTCTGCCTCCCCGGTCCCCCTAGCACTGATGGTTAACTTTTTACTTTGTCTTGCTAGGATCCAGGCTCCACATTTCCTGCAGTCTCCTCACCATATTGCCTACACTCCGGCACCTGATTGCGTATTGTCTTCTCCCACTCAGATGCAAACTTTTTGAGGGCAGTAACTATTTTCTATGGTTCTATTTGTAGCCCAAGAGCTTATCACAGTGCCAGGCATATAGTAAGTACTTAATAAACATTACACCCATCTATCTATATTTGAAAAATAGTCAAATAGCTTGGATTTGAAGAGTTCCCCACCCGCTCTAAGTCAGGGGGGATACACTATTTTCTGAAGCAAGTCATATCATATTGAAGCAGTTCTGATTGTGGGGAAATTTTTCTTAAATCAAGCTGAAATCTGCCCTTGTTAGGTATACTCTATTCCTTTTAGTAAGTTGGTCAACAAACACTTATTAACGGTCTTATTCTGTAACAGCAGCCATTCCTAGGTAAGAAGCCAGTGCTCCTTTATTTTAAACTGTGGTCCAGAATTCCAAATTACCTTTGTTAGAAATCATCTTCCTATCTACATCTTCACTTCCCAGTTTCACTTCTTTTTTTCAAAGTCTGTCTTTAATCAGGAATGGTTGAAATCTCTCACAAGTGGTCCTACTCAAATGACTTAGTATGGCATGCGGAGATGATCTTAAGTTCTCAAAGGCTAGGTCTAGAGAAAAGTAAGGGGGCAGATTCTACTGTGATGAGAAGTTATTGAGTATGGTCTTAGCAATAGACTGTTACTTCTTTCTGAGTACCACTCTTTCTAAGCTTGGAGAGGTTCATTACCAGTAGGCTGGTCATTTAGTGATGAATTCTCTGGCCATAGGAGGTCATGTTATTAAGAAAAATACAAAATGATCCTTAATCCTGTGTAGCTCCTCAAACTTTTATTTTTATTATCCTATGTGTCCAAACATGATAGGGAGAACACCAAGACTCCTATTTTTCCATCTACATAACATTTTGTAAGAATAATTTATGCACACATTATAGCCATTCTTGACCAGGGTATTGAGAGGTGACAGATCAGACCTCCTAAGTGATATTCTTCAATAGACCACATCTTTATCCTCACATAATTCATTGGCAGATAAAAAATAAGATCCCAGTGTACTTATTGTCTGTTGACCATCAAAAAAACCCCACTTACACCATTTGATTCATTAGAACAAAATACTGCCTAAAAGGCTTTCCACGACAAGGTGTCTCCTATGTATTTGTCAAAATTACACAAACTATTTTTAAACATATATCGGGCATAACCTTATTCAATAGTCCTCTAATCATTAATATAAAATGAGGCATAAAACAGGGAGAAACATGCTTACCAGCAAATATTTGCAACTATCATGGTGGGCCTCTAGTCCAGAGTCCAAATCAAAGAGGTATTTCCAATAGATGGTGGTGTCCCCCAGATATCTCTGTTTGAAGATGACTTTGTATTGAATGCATCAAGCCCCAAACCTTGGAGAACATCCTAATAGCAATCCATAATCTCTCCAAAGAGTTTAACCTCATATGGTCTAGCCTGTGATATGCATTTAGATGGACAATCTTTTGAGGTCACCATATCACAGAATTGAACAGGGGGAAGAAAGCAGGTTGCAATGCTTTTGGGAATCTATAAAGTTCTTTTAATGACAATAAGCTTCTTCCTGGAACAAAGACCCATCCTTTTTTATGGCAATGTTTTTCTGGTGATATTGCATAGTAGTGAAACATGAAATGCTATAGTCTCTGCAGGACTGATGTTGAGGACCACACAGAGAACAATGGAAAAATACAGATTGGGCATGAGCATGCTGAAACACATTATGTAATCAATGAATTACAAAGGAGAAGTTGGGTGAAGGATGTCACCAAAGAAATGTACAATGAAAAAAGAAGATAACTGCTGATATGACCAGAGTAAATGGACAGTTTGCTTGTATGTTCCACTGGTGTGCTTACAATGTCAAGCAAACTTGAGGAAGACTCCCAAAATTTTGAAGGTAGCCCCTGTGATGAATTTATGGGAAGATTTTTATGGACAAGTCTTACTCTGGTTAAGCAAGCATGAATGGGTTATCTACATCCTTGGGTGGAATACCCACATCAATGAATCGACAAACTTTAGAGAACTGGAGAGACAAAGTATTCCCCATGTTCCTTTTACTGGTTTCTTGTTCAAGACTTCACAATCCTTAACTGGTTTCTTTGGGAAGTATATCATTTGTCTTCACATGAACCATCAGGAATGGGCAGTAGTCATTAGGTTAGAAGCCTATCTATCACATCTAGGAGACATGCCCTGGAAAGATATCAGATCTCTCTACTGTTCCTGTTAGGCTGACAAATGGCTTCCTTGTTACCAACCAGCAGGGATTCACCAATCAACATTATTAGTCTCCTCTTCCCCTTACCATTAGTAGATGACCACTGTTCTGATGTCACAAGTGGATCCCCATCATCTTTCCTTGAAACATAAGAAGCTGCTTCCTCCTCCATAGGTCTATTTCTATCTTTTTGTTGAGCAGTACTTCCCTCTTCTTCCTTTTCTGCATGTTTGTCCTATTGTCCAATGTC
Source organism: Pseudocheirus occidentalis (assembly GCA_028646575.1). Classification (NCBI taxonomy): domain Eukaryota; kingdom Metazoa; phylum Chordata; class Mammalia; order Diprotodontia; family Pseudocheiridae; genus Pseudocheirus; species Pseudocheirus occidentalis. The sequence continues at coordinate 298,726,710 of CM053594.1, read as the reverse complement.
CTGACATTTCTTGAAATTTTCCAGTGGCTCTTTAAATTCTTGTACTTCTCTCTTTTTAAGTGTTTATTTCATTCTCTTAAATAATTCTTTATTCACTTAACAGCTTGGAGAGTAGAGGCATTTCTCCAGTCCCATCATTTTCTCCTCTTGTAGATAGGCACCTGATACTATATGTATACTTCATTGTAATCTAGCCCTTATAGAAACACAATGTATTTGGAAAGCTATTGGGAAATTCCTCTTGCACACTTGTTGGCAGTGAGATTCCCAACTCCTCTGTCATTCTTGTTGGTAACTTTTTTTTGGTAGCTCTTGATACTGAATTAAATGATTTGCTTGAGTAAAGCTCCTATAAAGACTCTGTCACTGGGAAGGTCTGGGTATAGCTTCTACAGGGGTCTGTCATTGTTGGGGGAGGGGCTCGAATAAAGCTTCATTTAATTAGGGACCACAACTTTTTCTTAAGGTATGATGCTAGTTTAACTACATGCCTTTGATCAATACTTAGAATATTTCAAACTCAATGCAAATAGGAGCTTCCCACAGCTGTTGTGGGAGATCTCAAACTGAGTTTAATTTTCTACTCTTTCCTTCCTCTCTCATTCTCTTCCCAATGATAAGACTCCAAATCCCCCCTCCTTTATTGTCACTTTATGCTACATCAATCTCCACCATAGATATGTATACTGTTAAATCTAACATTTTAACATCCTAGAATGATAGAGTTTGATGGGACTTCACACATCTTCCACCACTGAGTTCAAGACTTTCCCCAAAAGCAAAGTGACTTTTCCAAAGCTACACAGCTGCTAAGTGGCAGAGTTAGAATGAGAACACAGCTCAATTATAACACACATATATAATACAAATATATTGTTATATTAATTATAATCATATACAAATACATATTATATTATACTATTAATATATTAATATAGTGTATATTGTATTAATATAATATAATATAAATATAATTAACATAATATATTTATATATTATAATAACAGATTTCCTTGCTCTACCCCCCACCCCCAGCAACTGTTCCCAGTTAAACATTATTATTTCCAGCATTTTCATTGTCTGAATGTCTTCTTCTGGAGAAAGTATGCCTTGCCAGCTTAAAACAACAACAATCTCTTGCCAAGACAAAAACAAAAAACCAAAGCCCAAAGTCTTGCATTGGCTCTCTAGACATCTTTATTAGGCTTGGAAAGGGAGAAATTCTCCCAAATTACCAAGGAGATTTCCTTTCTCTGAGTATTAGATTCAAGATAGTCATTATCCATGCTATGTGAACCCTAATGGAGCAGCCTGGTGATTCGGTAGGAGCCTTTTACTAGTAATTAAGCACAAGTTATTTCCTGATTTAACTTGATTTTAAAAATTAGTAAGCACTTACTGTATACAAGGCATTCTACTAGATGTTGACAAAAGAATGGTGGATATGCTATAAACCCTACTCCTAAGGAGCCTACAATCTAATCTTAAGAAAAGACATAGAAAATTCTTCAAGGGAGAGTAATCTAAGTATAAAGAAGATATTCAGGCAAAGTGCTGCCATCGTTTTTCAGAGGGAGATCACTTTAAATGGGACGATTCTGATGCTGCTGCCAATATTTATAACAGAAAGAGAAGGAAGAGAGGCAGTGCAGTGGGGACAACTAAGTGGTGCAGTGGATGGATTGCTAGGAGTCATCTTCCCAAGTTCAAATCTAATCTCAGACACTTACTAGCTGTGTGACTGTGGGCAAGTCACTTAACCCTGCTCTCCTTACTTTCCTCATCTGTAAAATGATCTGGAGAAGGAAATGGCAAGTCACTCCAGTATCTTTGCTAAGAAAACTGCAAATGGGTTAACGAAGAGTCAGACATGACTGAAAAATGACTGAACAACAATAAAACATTTAGATAGCATTTTAAGATACACACTTTCACTTTTATTATGTGATTTAATCCTCACAAGGCTATGAAATGGGCTGTTATTATTACACACATATGAGTAACTGAGGCTAAAAAAGGTGAAGTGACGTAGGGTCACATATGGAGTGAATATCTGAAGCAAGATTTGAACTCAGGTCTTCCTGAATCTGAATCCACAAAGAAGTATTTGGGTTTTTGAGGGTAGAAGTGACTTGGGTTTTTTTTCTCTCTACAGATACAGGTTTTATAAAGGAGAAAAAATAATTCTCTATATCTACTTAGGAGCATCAAAACATTTTCTTGATGCTGATAACTGAGTAGGTATGACATTGGAAACAAGTCCTAAGTTGTGGCATCAGTATAGTGATCACGAGTGAGATTTTGTGGGAGAGAGAAGGAATAATATAGCCCTATTCTGAGTCGGGGTGGATTGTATGATGAAGAAGAAAGACTAATTCTCCATGGGAGAGCATGTGGAATGTTTGAGAACATGTTCTCTGGGTCCTATTTCCCTCCATCTCAGCAAGACCAAACTTAGGGAGCAATGTGAGAGAGCCTGAGGAAATTCTCTACTTCTGAAGGGCACATCTCCAACAGGCTTCCTCTAGAAAATAACCACAGGATCCAAGAAGACCTAGACTGTGGCGTGTGGGTGTGTGCAAGCAGGAACATGACAACACATGGAAAGAAGGAAGAGACTTTGACAACACAGAAGTTTTTAAAGCACCTTCTTTGTGCAAAGCACCATGCAACAAATTTCCTGACAATTAGAGCTATTCAAAAATGGAATGGTTTGCCTTAGCAAGTAATGGGTCTATCTCACCGGAGGTCTTTGGGGGTCTATTTCACTAGAGGTCTTTGAGGTGAAGGGGAAGGATGGTGGAGGTCTTCCTATCACAACCTAGGCTGGAAGCACAGTGGACACTCATGTGCCTGATCAATTCTTCTGATCAGCTCTGAACCTTTGACTGGCTCCATTTCTGACCTCAAGCAGTTCTGCTTTCTTTAGGTAGCTTGGTGACCCACAATTTCCAGGGGCTCACTATACTAGTGATGAACTTAGTGTGGACACCAATTGACTTTAGCCCTATTGAAGCTCAGAATTTCTGAGCTCAAGAGATCCATCAGTATCAGCCTATGCAGTAGTGGGGATTACAGATGTATGTCTTCATACATGGTCATTGGAGACTTCAAAGCAAATGCTGGATGATAACTTGTCAGGTATAATATGTTGTAGAGGGGAACCTTGATCAAATATAGCTTGGACTAGAAAGTTTCTGAGGTCCTTTCAACAGAAAGATATTGTAAAAAATAACAAATAACTAATATTACATTAAATGACTTAAAAAATAAGAAGGAATCCTTCCAACTACTATCTATGATACAGATGTTATTTTGATACAGAAACCAGGGAGGGTTAAAACAGAAAAAAATAGAGAGCAATATGGCTAATGAATATAGATGCAAAATTTTTTAAATATTAGCAGGCTAAAATAACACATCACAGAGTATACATTATAATCAGATTGGATTTATCCTTGGAGTGCTGGATTGGTTTAATATTAGAAAAACTATATACAGCTACATTGACAGATACAGAAAATGCTTTTGACAATTGTAAGATCAGTTTCTGTTAAAAAAAATCAAACCACTAAAAAACATAGAAATAAACAAACCTTTCCTTTTTAGAATTTATCATTTTAAGGAAAGGTTCATTTATTCCTATTATATACATAATATATGAATATATAATTTATGCATGTATATATTTATTAATATATAATTTATATATACTTATATATAATTTATATGTTTACAACTTTATATAATTTATCTATGTATATGTGCATATATATTTATAAAAATATATAAATATTTATAGGCATATATAAATATTTAAATATAAACATCTACACATGTATAAATATTTATGTGTGTATATAAATATTTACATATATAAATATTTATCTATAAGTACATACATATACACATATACATGTATAATCAAGAACTTCCATTATATGTAATGTAAATAAACTATCAATTCATTTGGTTCACTGTCACTACTTCCATTTGGCATAGTATTAGAGATGCTGGCTATAGCAATAAGACAAGAAAAAGAAATTGAGAGATTATCCATGGGTAAAAAAGAAACAAAATTATCACCTTTTGCAGATGATATGATAGTATATTTGAAGAACTCTAAAGAGTCAACTATAAATTAATTGAAACAATAACTTTTGCAAACTTGTAGAATAGAAAATAAATCCACATAAATTATCAGCATTTCTATAAAATACCAATGAAACATCAGGAAGAGAAAGAGAAATTCCACTTAAAATTACTATTGAATATAATAATATAAAATAATTGGGGGTTTGCTTTCCAATATATACACAAGACCTATATAAATACAACTATCAATGAATGTTTACAGAGATAAAGTCAGACCTAAATAATGGGGAAAATATAAATTGCTCATGGACAGCATCAGCCTATATAATAAAAATGATAATACTACCTAAATTTATTTACTTATTTATTGTCATAATCAAACTATAAAGGGAATTACTTTATATAACTATCCTAATGAAATTCATATGGAGCAAGGGGAAGGCCAAAAATCTCAGGAGAAATACTAAAGGGGGCCTATCTGGGTCAGATCTCTATATTATGAAAAGTAATCATTGAAATTATTTGATAAGGGCTAAAAAAAAGAGAGAGAGATCAGTCAGTGGCACAGATCAGATACCCAACATACAGAGAAGCAAATGTATCTTCTACCCTAGAAGGTAATAAATACGAAGACCCTAGCTAGTGGAATAAAGACTCATATTGGACAGCAGTATGGAAGAAATTAAATTTAGATCAACATTTTATGTCTTATACAAAGATAAACTTCAAATGGATGCCTGATCAGGATATAAAAGGCACATCATAAACACGAGACACATGGATGGATGACTTGATGGGCCAAGGAATGTTTTATTTAAAAATAAAGATCATTTTAAAATAAAAAATATTTTAAAAATTTTATATGAAATCAGAAAACAGTCAGTAAATAAGCAATTATTAAGCACTTATGTTATGCCAGGCACTGAAAGGCAAAACCACCACAAAAAATTGTCTCTTTCCTGGAGAATCATACATTCTAGGGGAGACAACATATCAACAATTAGGTACAGGCAGTATAGATGCAGAGGAGATTAGCTTAGCACAGTACTTGGCACATAGTAAGTGTTTAGTAAATGTTGATTGATTTATTGATAGATAAATAGAAGTAAATCTGATAGATAAATAGAAGTAAAAGATAAATAGAAGTAAATAGAAGAGAATCTAGCCTTGTATGTGGCCCTGTATCTAGCCTGGCAAAAGGAGCAAGGAACCCTGAGAGACAGGAGGCAGCATGTACTAGGCAAGCCAAACTACCATAACCTCTTTAAGATCCTTTCAGTCATTGATGAAGATAGCCCAGGACCCAGAGCCCAAGGGAGAGCATTACCTTCAGCCCCCTCGGCCACCATCATCTTGGAAAACAAGCCCTGTGGAGATGCTGCCCCTGCAGGTGCTACAGTCTTAGATACTGAAGACCCAGAAAAGAAGTTCTTGTCATCATAATCCTTAGTATGTTAAACGGCGCAGTATTAGAAATTGAGATGCTCTTATCAGTGGAAATGACGTTAAAGGTTTTAAAATCTCCTTTGCTGCTGCACCCTAAGGACCAAAGGACTTTTTATCTGACTTGCAACTAAAACCTTCCATTTGTGTTGGCTCCCCCATAGAAAGTGAACTCCCTGAGGGCAGGCATTGCCTTATTTTTCTTTTGGTTTTCCCAGCACTTGGCATAGTGCTTTGTACATGTTAAATGCTTAATAGCTTAATCAATATTTCATCCATTCTTTTATTCATTCAAAGACAATGTGGAGATTCACAAAAATATGAGAAAACTGAAAAGGTAAGAAAAGGTCATTTGAAATGCAAAATAGAGCACTTATTTGATCCAGGAAGAAGAAGGGAACTACTGGAGCTCAGTCAGGAGGGTGGTCAGACCTATATTTCAGAAAAACACATTGGCTGTTGAATGGAGGAAGGATAGGGGTGGGAAGAGACTTGGGGCAGGGAGACCGTTTTGTATTACAGGAGAAAAGGAATGAGTCATTGAACTAGGATTCTAGCTATATGAACAGAGAGAAAGGGATGAATACAAAAGATAGTTCAAAGCAGAAGTGACAAGATTTGGCAAGAGACAGTTCATGTGAGATGACAATGAGGTTGCAAACCTGGGTGACCGGCAAGATGGCAGTGTTCTTCCCAGTAATGGGGTCATTCGGAAGCCTGAAGAGTTTGTGGAATAGATAATAAATTCTGTTTTGGACATCAGGAGTTTAAAATGCCTAGAGGGCATCCAGCGCTAGATATATAGATCTGAGAATCATCTGCACAGATGGAAGACAGCTGAGGTGAAAGAAACCGATACCATCACCCAGTGAGATGGTAGTAGGAAATGAAGGGATTAAAGAACCCAGAATAGAAGTTACACTTTATGTGTACAAATTATATGTTGTAGTATGTATACAATATAATATGTTATATATACAATACAATACATATATACACAATATAATATATACTACATATAATATATATACAAGTTTTATATTATATATATACAAGTTATATATATATGTTACATACTTTATATATATATATATGTATATATATATATATATATATATATATATATATATATATATATACAAGTCATACTTTAGTTGGTGTGACATGGATGAAAAGTCAGCAAAGGAGACTGAAAAGGGTCAGTCAGGCAGATAGGAGAACCAATAGAAAACAGTATCACAAAAACCTAGGGAAGAGAGAGTATCCAGGCAGGAAAGATTATCAGCATTGTCAAATACTATAGACAGACCCAGAAGAATCAAGCCTAAGAAGAGATCCTTGGAATTAGCAGCCAAGAGATCACTGGTAGCTTTGGGGAGGGGAGTTTCAGTTGAATGATAAAGTTGGAACCAGATTGAAGAGGGTTTAGAAGAATGAGTGGAAGCAGAGAGGAGGTGGAGGGACCAAGTCTTTAAGGGGAGGAGAGATATAGGATGATAGGTAGCAGGGAGGGTAGGATCAAATGAGGGTTTTTTTGTTTTTTTTTAGGATGGTAAAGACACAGACATATTTGTAGGCAGCAAGAAAGAGTCAATAGTTAGAGATACACTAAAGATAAAAGTGACAAGAATGAAGGCAGTAAGACTATTTAGGCCATTGAAGTAGTCTAAGAGGTAATGAGAGAAGAAAAAGAAAGAAGAGGCTGTGCAAGACATGGGGTAGGGTAGAATGGATAGGACTTGGCAACTGATTGTCTACAAGGAAAAAGTCAATGATAATTCTGTCTTTAGGCTAGAAGTACAGCAGCAACTTTATAGCCCTTATCCCAGAGTCAAATAAAATTCTGATATCTGAAACAAAAGTGACTAAAATTGTAGTATCATTAAAATTATCAAGACATTAGGAGGAATAACAGGATTTTAGGGAAAGATGTCTTTGGTTTTGGATGTGTTGAAGTTTCCAGTGGGAAATAGGTGTGGAGTAGCTTAGGGACAATTATGAATCTGAGGCTGAATTTCAAGTGAAAGGTAGAATAAAGACATATGTTTGGGAGTAACTGTAGAGCGGTTTACTAAAACCAAGGCTAGAAATGAGGTTAACAGGAAACAAGAATGTAAAAACAAAAGATATCAACAAATACTGCTACATAAAATACTGTTTTTACACACTAGGGAGGGAGGTAAAGTAAGCCAGAAGAGGGCAGACAGACTGAGAGAATAAAGAAGGATCACAAGATTGAAAATTTTGAAGAAGATAAATATGGAGTTCATTGGAGTGGCCAAATAGGACGGAATGTTACGATAAGAAAGAAAAATTTCTGAATCTGAGCTCTTAAGGGTGGGTGGTTAAAGTGGAGTAGACAGTATCACAAAATGTCAGAGCTGGAAGGGACCTTGAAGACCATTATTTCCAATCCTCTCATTTTTGTAGATAAAGAACCTGAAGCTTAAAAAGAGAAGTGACTTTCCTGAGGTCCCCTCACTAGTTAATGGCAGATATGAATGGAGGGGGGAGAAGAAATAAATATTTATGTAGTGTTTGTAACATCCCAGACACTGTGCTAAATGCTTTCCAGATCTGATATGAAGATCACTGGAGCAGAGAAGGTCAAATAACTTTTGAGTCCAGGAGGTGGGATATTTCATCATTAAGGATGTTAAAGGTACTGAGGATGATGGCAGGAGATGAGGTAGATGGAACTATAAACTATGTGCATGACAGTGAGCTGAAGATGGGTGCACAGTGGGAGGGTAGTGTAGTCAAGTAGATGGGAGTGTAGTCAAGTAGAATGGACTTCAAAAAAGGATGAAAAGTTGGAGTGGGAACAGCTTCAGTCCATGAACTGAAGTAGTAGGAAAGAGCGCAAAAGAAATGGATACCAAAAAACTTCTGAAGGAAGTATCAAATAGAACCAGGGGCTGATACGTAGAATTGAGGAGCAAGTCAGAAGGAGAAGCTGAAGGCAATTCAAAGGAAAATGCACTGAGTGGTTGTGGATATGGTGGAAAGAGATCACAGGGACATAGAGATTCTCTAGTCCAGTAGTTCCAATCAATAAGCTCTGGATCTCATGGGGTGGGGGTGGGGAGGGGATATTGCAAAGGGTCTACAAATCCATATGAAAATCCATAAATCATCAAGTATACCTTCTGTAGGTTGGATTAATGTCTTGTAGACACAGACCTCACACAGATGTACCCACATATAAAACTGTTTCAAAAAGTAGGTAGATGCTGTTGTGATTTATAATAGTCATTTAAAGCATTATTAAATTCATCATACTTTTTATGCTTGTGCATTTTTCTAATCAGTAGCTGCTTATGGTTATCATCATTTGGGGATCTACAACTTTCTTTGACATTAAAAAGGGGTTCTTGTGCTAAAACTATGGCATCATTTCAATCCCCTCATTTTAACAGAAGAAGAAAGTAAAGCCTACGGGATGATAATAGGAGGCATTTATATCGTGTTTTAAGGTTTGCAACGCAATGTGCAAATATCATCTCATATTATCCTTACAATAACCCTGGGAGATGGGTACTATTATTTTGTGTTTTTTTTTCTCTTTGGAGGGGGGAGGGCAGGGCAATTGGGGTTAAGTGACTTGCCCAAGGTCACATGGCTAGTAAGTGTTAAGTGTCTGAGGCTGGATTGATGGGTATTATTATTATCCCTATGTTACAGATAAAGAAAATGAGGTGGATGGAAGCTAAGTGACTTACTCAGGGTCACACAGCTAGTAAATACCTGAGGTCAGATTTGAACTTGGGTCTTCTTGACCCCAGGCTTATTATCCAATAGCTATCCCAAGTTCACACAGTGGTAAATGGTAGACCTAAGATTCAAATCTAATTTTTCAAACATCAGATCCAATACCCTTTTTTTCATTATGCTAATAATGTTGCATAGCAAAAGAATCACTGCATTCTTTTGCTCCTTCCTTCTCTCTCCTCCCCCAATTTGGCTCTTTTTTCCCTCGTTCTTTTGCAAAGATAGAGATGTTTATTATATTACATACATTGTAAGGTGGAAATCAGGGGTTCCATAGTAATCTCACACTAGCCCTGAAGGTGCACCCCATTATTCATCATCCATGACCCTGAATTTCTCTTTCCACAATTAATTACTCAATTTTCAACCAAAGGCTGCTGAAAATTATAGGTGAGAATGTTTAGCTCTCATAGGCCAAAGGCCTTTCTTAGCCCTGCTTCACACAGTCCATTGAGCATGAAGTAGCTCAACAAATATTATTTAATATTTATGCAAAAGAGTGGTTCCATTTTTTGCCACAAATACCCTTAGAATAAAATTTTCTATCTTGGGAGTTTTAGCTAACCACAAGTTTAACTTGTAGGAGCCAGAAGTATGATGTGGCTGCTAAAAAAGCTAATGAAATCTCAAGCTGCCTAAATAGAAGCAGTGTTTATGTCAAAGGAAGGTAGAACCAGTCAGACTTTATTCAGGATTCTATATGATTTAGAGCTGAAAGGCCCCTTAAGGATCATCTAGTCAAACTTCCTCGTTTAACAGATAAGGAAACCAAGTCACCTAGATGTGAAGAAACTTGCCTTAGGTCATCCATGTGACCAAGGCAGGATTCGAACTCCGTTTTTCTGACTTTTGATCTGGGGTTCTTTCTATAATCACAGTGCTGAATTGTTCTGTCAAATTCTGTGTAATGTATTTAAGGAGAGTCACTGCCCAATTGCACAATGTTTAGCATGGTAAAAAAAAAAATCCAGAAACCAGTCCTCTAAGAAAGGGCTGGAGGAATTTGGCATATAAAGTATGAAGGGATAAAATCATAGAGAAACATGAGATCAATATGCAAATATTTGTCAGGCTCTCTTAAGGAAGAGGGAATAGACTTGCAGCTTGTCTGTGGAGTCCCAGAGGTCAGAACTAGGAAAACGGGTTGAAATCATTGCAGATTTCAGCCCAAATACACAGAACTTCCTAACAATTAGTGCTGATTAAACTAGAATCAGCATTCCTGGGAAGGAGTGAGTTCTCTATCACTAGGTAAGTGGCTGTATAATTGTCCGTTTTTAAGGATGTTGTAGAAGAGATTGCAGCATTGGGGAGAAATTTGTACCATATTCTTTCAAGGATCTTTTCCAGCTCTAATGTTCTCTGATTTTGGTGCCCATCTTAACAAACCTGCTATGACACCTCCTCCCAAATGGAGAGTCTCCTTAGGGGAACCTTTAACTGGCCCCTTCTTTATCTCTGGTTTTTGGCTTCACAGATTTAATGTTATTTCCACTGATGTGACTATTGAGGAATTCCTCACTGAACTTGGTGATTAATGCACTGAACAGGAGCATTAGAGAGCCAAGAAAGGGATGGGGGCTGGGAGTCTGAGGTTCTGGGCTAAATCCTGGCTCTACCACTCCCCATACACGTGACTCTGGGCCTCAGGTTTTTTCTTCTGTAAAATGGGAGTTGAGGTTTGGGCGTTGGACAAGACTTCTAAACAACCTTCCAACTCTAAATCCAGGGTGGTAAATTGTTGTTATTGCTGTTCGGTCATTTCAGACTTTTATTGACCCTGTTTGGGGTTTCCTTGGCAAAGATACTGGAGTAGTTTGCCATTTCCTTTTTTAGCTCATTTTACAGATGAAAAAACTGAGGCAAACAGGTTTAAGTGACTTGTCTAGGGTCACACACGATTAATAAGTGTCTGAGGCTGGATTTGAACTCAAGAAGATGAATCTTCCTGATTCTAAGCACTGCCTAACTGCCCCAGTGGTAAGGGGTTTCACTAATGTCTCACCCTGATGTCTTTTGCCCCATGAAGTTGAATCTTAATCCCTAACGGCTATATCAACATAATGCAAGCTCTTGTACATCCTTCTAAGCTGAAAAGACTTCAAGTGTAGACCAAGGACCAGCCTAACTAAGTGAGCAGAGAGGCTTACCCCTTGAACTCCCAGGTGGTAGTTTTGGGGGAGCCATAGACCATAATTACACTACTAACTACGGCACTATGATGAGCCTCTGTAGAAGGGGCTCCCTCACCAGTGAAATCATGGCTCTCTGAAGAATTTAAAGAGGAGAAAAATAAGAATCAGCCACGAGAGAGATATAACCTGGAACTAACAAAACCCTTCTTATCTTGTGGCTAATAAAGCTTGGGGCCAAAATGAGCAGGTAGCATTAGTGAGGCAAGGGACAGGCATGATGGGATTTCAAGTCATGAAGTGGGCTGTCATAAAACAGAAAGTCATCACATAAAAGAGTCTGGAGCAATGGTGTCAAACTCAGATAGAAACAGATTCCTGCCCTGAGTTTGACACCTCTAGCCTAGAGAGCACAAATCAGCAACCAGTTCAAAGACTGTGCATTTTGTGGACCACTTGCTTCATTTATTGATAGGGTGCAAGACAGCCAGCTTGATATCGCATGGGCCCCCTTGACCTGACCATTATCGGTTTCTCTGACGTGTAGCTACAACCCCCATCTGCATATGACTGAGCCATGCCCCATTTCTCTACCCACTAGGATTTAAAAGAATATATATTTCTTCAGATTGTACCAAATATCTTAGCGGACTTTTAAGCTATAATAGCTTAAAAGCTACTATATACAGCTCCTATAGCTTAAAACTCCACTAAGATATTTGTAACATTCTATTGATAGAAAGATAGGGATATCTTTTGCTTCCCTTCATTTTCAAATATATTCCTCCTACCATTCTCAATTTTATGAGGTACTTTGAAGGAAAATAAAGATGACCCAGACTGTTGGTTTCATATTACCATTCTAGAGGCTCTGGTTCTTCTGTAACACTGGTTGGCACCCTCTGCAAAGCAGCCTCAAGGACTGAAACTGAGCCTTCACTTGCCTGTTGTCTTGGTTAACTGGAACGTCTCTGTACTTTTTCACACAGTGTGTAATCAGCCCATAGAATTTGCTGGCCCAAGGACTACAGAATGCCACATACTAGGGATGGATTTTTCAGGAAAGAGAAATGAACTAGATAGTTGTAAAACCAATAATAATATTTATAGTTATGCAGCTGAGATAAGGATAATCAAATCGACATGCTACAGGGGAGAAGCCAACCCCTCCCTTCAGAGGTAGATGGAATTTTTTCCACAAGCTCCAACAATGTTTAACTGGATAGGTTTAAGATATCCTTCCCAACTAGGGCTCTGAGCAGCATGTTGGGCTAGGGAGCCCCACTGGATCTTAAATGTGTAAGTCCTAAGTGTATTTCTACAACTCCAAGTTCTGTTTTCTTGTGAAGGAATTCTCTTTTGCCCAGTACAAGCTGCCACATCAAAGCTACAATTATGTGTTTCATAGAGATTTTGTCTGGCATTTGCCCTAAACTCATAACTACTATGGGAAATTTAGACTCTTAGATCCTAGCTGTTCTCCACTCAATTGCTCCAAACCATTCTATTAGGAAACAGTGAAGGAGAGACATCCGACAAGTCTGAGGATTTGGAAGTATTTTCCATAGCACTTACATTTCTAGGGCTTCTTCATGCAGTTCCATGGAACTTTCTTCTGATGAATCAGGAGGAGAGAAGCTATCTATTGTCCATTTACTATTTCTGCATCTCTTGTCATTGGTTGATTGAGTTATCAATCAGCATTAAGCTAGGCACACACTATATAACAACCTGTTAAAGCCACTGTTGGCTAGCTCCATACTGATTGACAGCTTAGTCAACCAAGTGATGGAAAGTGGGAGAGGGCATGTGCCCTTTCTTTCTCTCTCCCCTCCCTCCCTCCCTCCCTCCCTTTCTTCCTTCCTTCCTTCCTTCCTTCCTTCCTTCCTTCCTTCCTTCCTTCCTTCCTTCCTTCCTTCCTTCCTTCCTTCCTTCCTCCTTACCTCCCTGCCTCCCTTTCTTCCTCTTCAAAGATTTCTTAGTGACTACAAGAGGAAAACCAACCAAAATTCTGCCATTCCTTTGCTTGTAAATGATTTTGTAGATTCTTTTGAAGGGGTGAAAAATCTGTCTATGCCTTAAATATCCAAACAGGGTTCTAAGAAAGAAAGAGCAGAATTGAAAAGTATGAAGCTTGTTGGATTCAGCCTCTTTCCCAGAGGTTAACAAGTGCACACAAAATTTTTCCTGATTTTTTAAAGTCTCGGTTCATGTAAGAAACAATGGCAAAGGAGAGAGAGAGAGAGACAGAGACAGAGAGACAGAGAAAGAAAGAAAGAGAGAGAGAGAGGGAGAAAGAGAGAAAGAAAAAGAGAGGTCCTAGAAACTATCAAACCTGATTCAAGTCTTAAATTCTGTCACATACTAGCTGTGTGACCCTTAGATCACTTAACATCTCCAACCCTCTAGCTTTTTGAGGCTAAAAGTGGCAGAAAAATTGCAGACCTGTGTTGGTGAACAGAATTTCCTTGCTTGGGATTTTCCTAAGCCAGCAGTTCTCAATATGGAGACTCTTGCAGGGAACTTGCAAGGGCAAAACTATTTTTATAATAATATTTAGATGTTTTAATTGCTAAATATTGATAGATAAAACCCACATAAACAAAAACTCTTTGTTGTTAAGAATATAAAAGGAGCCTGAGAACAAAACTGCTGTCTTACATCACTGAAATCACAGGTCTAGGCCCCATCTTCCTGCTTATACAATCAGCCTTTTCAGTGCCCAAGCACTGAGAATTACGTGTCCAAATGAGTTACATGAAGCCATAATAACTTTGGGTTAAATTTCTCCCTTTGTTTGCTCCACATATCCTGCTCTTACAAAATGCCCATCTCTACAAGTGCAAACTGACCATTTCTCTCCCACATGCAGAAGACCCCGGTCTGTAACTTACAAAATGTCTTATGATACACAAGCTGACTGATTTCAATGGTAAGTTGTTTAGTGAATTTACTGGAGAAAATAAATTTAGAGATACTATTAAAATGCTATGTGACATGTATTGTGATGTACCTCAGAGACCCAACCTCAAGCTTACAACTTTGCATATAGAGGGTTTTTGAGAAACATTTATTAAATTTGAATCTTAAGAAGACCAGAAGAATGATACATCTCAATGTCTTTACCTTTTAGTGTATATCCTTAAAGTCAGTCAAACTCTCTCTTCCTCATGGTAAGTAGTGAAATTACTTTTTCTTTCTGTAGGTAGGGTCAGTCATAACTAGATATGAAATGATGTTTGCCTGTCTGGTTGTCATTTGAGGTAGGTCAGGAAGGCCCTCTGCCTAAATGCATCTTTCCATCCTGAGTGTCTGAATTTATATGCCTGAAATTATACCGTGTGATTTCAGAAAGGGGACTGAGGTACAGGAGGGGGTGCTTACTGCAGTTTTTTCCTGATTCACAATTTTACCAAGAGATGTAAATATTGAACATATAAAACTCCTGGCTCCCTATCTCAATGCCGGCTGTCTGTCACCTACCTTATTTACCTTCTACTATGGAAACATGACCAAAAGAATGTCTTTTATGCAGATTTTGGTGTCAAAGATGCAGTGATAAAAAATTAATGCATTTTTAGGGACTCTGAACTGATAAGGATGGGGTAAGAGGAAAAGAGGAAGAAGGGGAGGAAGAACAAATATGTATCAGAAAGCTAGCTCTAATTTGCTGTAGAGATTCCAAAAGTCAACAGGGGGCCATGTGTCATATGTTATGAAGATTTAATCATTTTCCTGTTAACTTCTTCAGAAAGCCAACATGTGTAATATCTTTGGCCTGAAAAAACCTAGCTTGGACGGAGCCAATGATGAAATTAGTCACATATTGCCAGATACCATTTATTCTATATTGAAATAGACTTACTCTTCTCTTAAGAAAATGAAATACTTGGCTAAAAAGCTTTTATCCCAATTCTTTCCCTTAGTTTCTCAAATTCTAATATGCCCTCCATGTACTCCAGATGTTCAGTAGGTATGGGGATTTGAATTTTAGGAAAACATTTCTTAGAGGAGTTAGAATGATCAAATATGGATATTCCACTTGAAAGAGCATAAATGGGACTTTACAGGGGAAATTTTGAGGTCAGATTGGCAGAATTAAAATTAAGGTGCATTTTCCCTAATTCCCTAAAATGAAATGCCTTGGCCAAATAAAACAATGAAAAGTAATGGGTGTGGGTTTGGTGTGTACTTAGGATCTGTCCTACTCAAAAACAGAGACTGCTGTACTCAAAATATTCACTCTCAATGGATTTCCCAATGGGAAAAGCATTTCACTGGAGCATGACCTCTGACTTCTTAAGCTGGCATTCATGGCATACAGAGAAAAGGCTAGCATCAATTAAACAACTTGAGTTACACTAACAAGATGGAGAGTACCTGTTTTCTGATAGTTATTTGTTTAGCAGACAGGAAATGGTGTATTGAGTAGTGGAGTCCCTGTTATGGGTTAAACTCTGGCCCAGAGCTATCAGTCTGTAGGAAAAGCTGCACACTTGAGGCCCAGTCATAACCCAGCATATCTTTGAGTCTGATGATGCTTCATTTCAGAAGGACAGGCTCCCTTGGCATGAAATCACCTACCTTAGAAAGGCCACAGAAGGCTCCTGGGTATCCTCCAACTCATCAGAAACAGTTAAACTAATATGTAGCTTTGAATTACTCCTTTGGTACAAAAGCCTGAAGCATCTTTGGCAAGTTGAATGATACCTTTGAGACAGTCTCTTTTACACAGGCGAGTTCTCTGAAACTGAATAACCACTTAGGATCTCTTTGTGTCGGACAATCATTTTTTAAGACCAAGATTAATGAATTTTCTCTTTATCATGTAAATGAAGCATAAGCCTAGTACAGGTTCAGTCCACAGAACCCAACAACATTCCCCAAACTGCATTCTGTCCAAGAGTTTTAACCTTCTCTGCTATCAAGCCTTTCATAAGATAGGCAAAATAAAATAACAAAATCAACTTTGTCTTTGTCTCTACTTACAGTTGAGAAGTAAATTGAGTCTATGTAACACAGGGGGAGGGGCAAGGGAGAAGGGACTAAATCAGCCACCTGTTGCCTAGCCAGTTCTTGCATCTTGCAACTCAAACTTTTCTCATGACTGGATTTTACACGGCCCTACAAGCATGTCACAACACTTCTGTTAACTTAAAAGATGCCTAAATCACCTCTATATGCTTTTTTGCTCATCTCTTAGTGTGCAGGTATACGACCATCTCCAAAGATTCTGAAAAAATAAAGGTCAACAAGGGGAGGGCCCAGGAAGCTTGGCTAAAATCACACAAAGAATGACTGGTGGAGTCAGGAAGGAGAAATGGCTCATAAAACCTTCATTTAGGTGGTATAGTTAAAAGGGAAGTCAGGTCCTGGGGGGCAGTGAGCCCAGAGAGTTTGGTGCCCTGCTCTGGTCCCATCTGCCTTGCTGCCCCAACTACTTTTCCATTTTTGAACTCAGCAGGTACCCACAACTTGGCTGCAATTCTGTTTTCCTTTGTTTTTTAAACTTTAGGTTTCTACCTTGGAGGTTTCCAGTCACAAAAGCCTTCCAAAGAGAGTTGCCAAAAGGCGTCTTTTGGGGTCTTGTCCTTCCAGTCAGTACCTCCCACTCCCTCCAGGAAGCTCTCTTTCAAATCAACAATGCCAAGTTTACAGCTGTCATTTGGGATGTCCAAGGAATCGAAGAAACGTTTTCTATAATCAAATAACACACAACAGGATCTCTGGCTGACCTCCTTCAACCAGTGATTAGTGACTATTAGCAATGGCGTCTCAGCAGAGCTGCCAGGAGCAAAAGATTTGGTCTTTGTCCAAAACCTCTGAGCAGCAACAGCCCCACCTTGCGAGAGAGAAAAGCACACTGAAAGGAATAAAGGACCCTAATGGGATGTAATCCAAATTGGAGCCTCAACTCAGGAAAAGAGAGAGATGATCCTATCAGGTGATGCTGAAGGACTATCAGAGGGACTGGAAGCAGGAACAGTGGTAAGGAACTCATTGTTCCAATAAAACCCGCTAAAAAGTGTGTTTTTCTGTTCTGGACTATTTGTACACAACTTGCTTCCCAGAAAAACTGCAGCGCAGAAGTAACAAATGTGGAAGTATCCTTGTGCAATAGCCTATATCAGGCCATGAAGAGTTAGTTTTGCAAGCAAGTACCCAAAATGTGCCAGACAGAAATATCTTTTTTTTTTTTATGGTGGGTGGTGGGGGTTACGGGTCAGACTTTCCTTCTCTTACTGGGATACATGCAAATGCAGTGAATCTGATGCTGGGTGAGGGGAGACAAGTACTACTTATAATGGCTTACATAGGGTGCTTAAGCTTTACAAAGCACTTAACAGTCACTCATAAATCTCCGAAGTGGATCATGACAGACATCATGATAAAGTGAGTCAAGCACTGACTGTGGAGTTCGAGGGACCTGTGTTCAGGTCCCAGCTCTGCTACTAGCTAGATGCTGGACCGTGGCTAAGTCGCCTTCTTTCTTGGGACATCCCTTAGTTTCTTCACCTGTAACATGTAGGAATGAGATGAAAAGATCTCCAGGGTCCTTTCTAGCTCTAAAATCTCCTCCCCTTCTACCCCTCAAGAAGTGGGAGAGGCAGCTGGATGGGTCCGAGGCGGCATCATAAAGGGCTGAAGTGATTTGTCCACGTTAGACAGTGAACTGGAAGGGACGCGGCGCGGGAGATGCGCTTTGCTGCTGGGTTCTCCCGACATCTGAACCACCCCTCTGATTCTAGACGCTAAACTACATAGCTCACTCTGGTGCCTTGCAGAATTCTGCCTACACATAGTGGAAGTGCCGAAGTCGGGGGAATGAGAGAGTGGGTGGGGTGGAATGCTCAGGAATGGATATTGCTCTCCGAGCCTCTCAGTTCCACGGGTGTGCACCAATCACGAGCGAGCATGCAAATAAGCTTTCAACAGCAACCCGGTCAGGAGTTACTTGTGGCCTCCCTCCCAGGCGCACACACACATCCCTCTCTTTTTACTTCTCTCTCCCTCTCAGAAGGACACAATCCTATCCTGCTAGTTTCTACTCTGGAATTCCACAGTTCAGGAGGTGAAACGAACCTTGACACTTTATAGGGTTCCAGATGGGAAAAGGCTCCCCACCCCCTCCCAGTTCTCCCCTCGTTGAAAAGGTTTGGGGGGTGGGGAGTATAACTGGAGAAGGAAACGAAATCATGCAGGGAGGTCAGAAAAGATACATTGCTGGTGGCAGCAGAGTCTTGTGGGTGTGTGTCGTGGTGGCATTACCTCGTGGGGAGGCTTCCACGGAGGCCGCGGTTCAAGTCTTGGCGGTTCTTAGAACAAGCATTCTTGCATCAATAGCTAATAGGCTGTCCAACCAGATGTTATCTGGGTGGGATAAGAGGGTGAGAAAACAGACCTGTTGTACTCGGTAGAGAACGTGTTTTCAGAAGGGTACCTCTTTCATACTGAAGACAGAGCAGATTAATAAAATCCGTTTCCCTTTGTGATTGGTCAAATGGGAGAGGCGTGATCACTCATGCATTACTAAAAAACAAAACAAAACAAAGCGAAAACAAAAAAACCTCCCTGCCACCATTTTGAAGGGAACTTTTCATTCTAGACTGGAACATGCATCCAGTCAAAACCGAGGGGCTTTTCACTTTTACAATTTATCGTGATAAACAAAAATAGGAAAAAGCGAAGCAAAGTTGACTTCGGTACCTGTGACTAAGCTGGAGACGATGAGCGGTAACACCAACATCTGTAACATCCTCATTAGAAGTTCTCCTGGAAAGGAGAAGTACTTAACCTCCCGGTAGCTCATTTTGTACGGCCGGAGAGTAAATCCAAGGATTGTACCTGAGGAAAAGGAGGGGTAAAAAAAGAAAAAAAAAAACTGAGTCTTTTCTGAAACAAAATCAAGACTGTTCAGAAAGGGGCAAATGTTTGGCTGGAGTTTGCCACGTGTCTGACAGAAGAACATTTATTTAGGAGGCAAATATTTGCGCTGCTCTGGGAGCAAGGGGGTATGCACATTTTTGACGTCACTGTTTTGAAAAGACTTGCTTATTCTTTCAAGTTTCAAGCTTTCTGGTTTATTAAATTCAAATATCTTTGTTTTTCATACTGTGGGACAGCATTCTGACATTGTTCTACATTACACGGATTTAGATATGCCCCGGGTAAAATTATATTGTTATAAAACAACTGTATGGGGCAAAAGTCTGCTGTCACACAACTAAATGTATAGCATGCACAGTTGTTAGTCCTGTCTTCCAATACCCATTATAAAAGCAGACTGTAATCTAATTGGCATTCACTTCATATTTTGTAAATTTCATTTGACACTTTTCCAGCAACTTTGTGGCATAAGTTTGTTTCTCAAAGACCTGAGGGTCCAGGGGCAAGTGACAGAAGAAAAACAAGAACAGAAAAAACCACTAGTTTTCTCTGAATTTTTGTTTCTTTTTTTTCCTCTTTCCATCTTTCATGATTCTAAATGTAACAGAGAAGATAATTTTATGAATCAAGTCATGCATTTGTGTATTCCTTAACTAAGAAGAAGTTGGCTTTACTTTGACAAATGGTACTAAACAATTATTTACATTTTTGCATTTCTCTCCATGTTTTTGATTTCAAGATAAAAATGATTTCCCATGATGGCTTCAAAAATTTCAGAAATTCTATGCCTCCTTTTATTGGAGGAAGCTCATTCCAATTCAGGCTGTCCGTATTATTCCCTCCTCCCACCCCTTCTCCACATGTAAATCTGTGGGAGAGGCAGTTTGGCCACTTGAGTGAATGTCATCAGAATAAATCCTACAGCGTAATGGTTCAGAGAAGTTGACAGCTTCTCCAGCTTTGGTAAGGCACTTTGACAATTCCTTTAACTAGAAGTCAGGTATACATGGATTCCTCTCCCTATGGAAGGAGGTAGGTGCTATGTTTCCAAAGCATTCTTCAGAGCCAGTCACTACACTATTCTGTAATGATGGCTGCATCTCTAATGATTCTAAGCTTTGAGTTCTTTATCTATACCTATATGTGTATATCTTTATCTGCATCTATCTGTGTGTATGTGTATGTCTATCTATCATGAACTGTGACATTCACTATATGATTATGTAATATACACACTGGGGCACAGTCCAAGCCCACATCACTAGAGAACCAGCCTTCTAAATCACAAGATCAATCAGTCACATGCAAATAGTGGGCTTGCAATGGATGTCTAGGTCTGTATTGCCCACCTATGGCAAACAGCATAGATCAGCATTTTTCTAAGAATGTATACATATATATGTATATACAGACATATATATCTTTAAAATTTTGACCTTGTCAATCTGCAGTTTGCCAACTTTAAAATGCTATAAATGTCTGGTGTTATTTGTCCTGACCTCTGGTCTCATTCACTTAGAAATCTCCTGGTGAAGAAACTTCCCCTGCTAAAGGCAGATTAGCAACTGTTCTGAAAATTATAATCTTAGAGAGTTGCCTAGGGTACTGAGAGGTTAAGGTGACTTGCCCAGGGTCAGAAAACTAGTATGTACTGAGATTTCAGCCTTGACCTTTTGGCCTTTGAAGCTGTGTCTCTCTACAATATGCTATGTTGCCTTTCTCAGAGATTATTATTATATTACACTTATTAATGATAATGTTTATTTTTTATTTTAAAAAATAAACTTAAACACTTGGTATTTTGAAAATCAATTGCAATTGAAATGTTCACTAAGCACATTCAATAAAATAGCCATGTCATTTGGGGCTCAGACCTGTCAGAATACCAGGAAACCAAAGCAGCAAATAAATAAGTAGTTATTTAAGAACTCAGGCAGACCTGCAGGATACTGATGGGATGTATTCCAAAAGCTTACCTGTAAATTGCTTGTTTTGAACTCAGGACACATTTCCCCATAGGAACAACGTTCTAAAAGGTGATAAAATTCCCAGGCCAACCCCAAAAAAGCCTATTTAACCCATAATATAATAGAACTATAGTCCCATTAGTACTAGCCTGAGTTCTGGGTCCTGTGAGCAGGAGGGAAGAGGAGGAGGAAGAATTTCGTCCCCCTTTCCAGGATGCAGGGCTGGCCCTAGGCAAAATTTTGAAATAAGTAAAGTTTGTCCTTGACATTTTCCCACCTCCTTATCTGCACCCTCCCCCACCTCCTGGTGCCCCTTCTTATCAGTCCCCCAGGTCCCCATAACCCTCCTACGGACCCAAGCTCCCTCCCAGTACAGCATCCCCCCCAAACCTGCCCTAGCCCAAGGTGCCCATGCTTCAAACTTACCTACATATACTCCCTTCAGCCTCCCCATCCCTAATCAAAACCCCTTTTCCCTTGCTCTAGATGGGCTTAGGCAAATGTTAAAATAAAGTTGTGGGACTGAATTGTTTGTGAATGACAACTCCTTAACCTTCCAAGAGTATCTGTATTTCTGAAGAGACTCTTCAGTAATCAACTTAACCTTTACTTGTTAGATTATTATGTGGAAGAAGGTAAAACCACACAAAATCCTGCTGTTTACTCTTTCTTGAGGATTAAGGTGAAATGGAAAAACTTCAGATAACACATTTTGTCAGAGGAGGAGAGTCATCAAGGTCAGCAGACCAGCCATACCTAAAAGTCTGTTCATTATCAGTTCCTCTTAGAACCAGGAGGAATAGGGAAAGTGGGAAGGGGAGAAAAGGGGGAAAGAAGGGAATACAATTTTATATAGTGACTATTATGTGCTGGGTACTTAATAAATATTAGCTCATTTGATCCACACAATAAGCCATCAAAGTCGGGCTGTTATTAGAGTTTTTTAGAGTTGAGGAAGTTGAGGCAAATAGGTTAAGGGGCTTGGCCAGAGTCACAAAACTAGAAAGTGTTCAGAGACTGGATATGAACTCAGGTCTTACTGACTCCACACACACACTGCTCCATCTATCTAAGAAGATATTATATAGAAGAAAATTTGGATTTGATGTAAGGAAAATCTACCCAACAACTAGAATTGTCCAAAAGATGGATGTACAGGCTGCCTCAGGACATTGTGAGTTCTGTCACTGAACAAATTGGTGTGAAGGATGGATGATTATTACTTGGGGGGGGGATGTTGGAGTAGGAATTCTTACTCAGGTATGACCTTGAGGTAATAAGCCTGAAATTGTGTGATCTTGAGTCAGATTGACTAGAAGGTAAGGGAAACCTGCTGCTTGAGCTCTTGAGAGACAGGGCAGATAAAACCCCTGGAGCTCCGTTATGGACTTCCTATGTAATTTGGAGCAATTCATTATGTTCTTCCCCACTTGTTCTCCTCTACCACCCCGTGTGGTTTCCTTCTTATGGTTGAAGTAGGGAGAACCATGCTTGTACCACCAAACTTTTGATCCAGTGATACTGGCCCCCTGGATGTTCCATGAACATGACATGTCTGCTCTTTGGCCATTTGTTCTGGCTCTTTTCCATACCTGGAATGCTCTCCCTCCTTAATTCTGCCAACGGACTTCCTTGAAATTCCAAATAAAATCCCAAATTTTACTGAAACACTTCCTCAACCCCCTCTTAATTCTAGTGTCTTCCCTCTGCTAATTGTTTTCAGTTTATCCTGTATATAGCTTGCTTTGTATATATTTGTTTGCATGTTGTTCCCCCATACCCCCATTAGATTGTAAGCTCCTTGTGGGCAGGAATTGCCTTCTGCCTCTTTTTGCATCCCCAGAATTTAGCACACTACCTGGCACATGATAAGCACTGAATAAATGTTTATTGATTGATTAGTTATGAAGAAAGCACTCTGTAAACTGTAGCCTGCTATTTGAATGTGGTTAGATCCGGGTACCAGGAGAAGCAGAATCCTTGGCTTTCCAATATTTGCTGGAGCTCTAAAGGTCTGCTTAACTTCTAGAGGAGTGTATGATGGAGGTGTCTGAGAATCAGCAGACTGAGGATTAAGAATGACATTTTAGGGGTGGCTAGGTGGTGCAGTGAATAGAGCACTGGCCCTGGAGTCAGGAGGACCTGAGTTTAAATGTGGCTTCAGATACTTAACATTTACTAGAGTGTGACCCTGGGCAAGTCATTTAACCCCAATTGTCCTGCTTCTCCCCTCCAAAAAAATGGCATTTAATTTGAAAAAACAAAAATACTAAATTAAAAAAAATTCTATTAAGTAAAATGAATGACTTTTAGGCCTTGGCTGACCAACTCAAACTCCAGCTATTAGCACCAGGACCCTACTTAGAACTGTTATAATTTTTAGCACAATTTGATTTGTGTGTGTGTTCACACAGACACAATATACACATGATACTACCTAAGATTTCATTGATATAGGAAACGCCCAATAAGTAAACTCCTACCACAAATGTGGATTAGAGCCTGCCCTACAACTTCATATCTAAGAGAGTGGCCTGGGGCACTGACAGATTAAGTGATTTGCTTAGGCCCTAAGCCTTAGGGACATACCCTGTCACATAGCCAGTATGTATCAGGCCAAATTTGAACTCAGGTCTTCCTGACTCCAAGACTGGTTCTCTATATGTCATATGCGTTTTATAATAATATTGTATTGAGGATTCAAATTTCTTTAGAATTTATGGTTTATAAATTGTTTACCCTATATAACTTTATGAGCCAGGTAGGAAAAAATATTATTATGCCCATTTTACATTTTAGAGATCAGAACACGGAGGTTCAGGGCAGTTAAGGGATTTGTTTAGGGTTATACAATAATCAAGATTTGGGTCTGATATCCAGGTGTCTGGACAATCCTATTACTCTAGCCACAATACCAATTAATTTTTGTGTATGCCTGTGTGTTATATATGGAAGGATTGATTTGTCTGTTTTCTCTCTCTCTCTCTCTCTCTCTCTCTCTCTCTATCTCTCTCTCTCTCTTTTTCTCTCTCTCTCTCACACACACCCACCCACCCACTCCTTCCTACATATACCCCTCTACATACATTTATGTATTGATCTGTGTATATTCCTACAGCAAAGTACTCCTTTGATGCCACATAGTGGTCTTAAAGGCTTTACTAGATGAGTGTATGTAATCTCTGATAGTGTCTACTGAGCTGGAAAGACTATGACAGAGGATAACTATGTGTCTATATCCTAAACCAGGTGTAGGGAACCTGTGGCCTCTAGGCCTCCAGGTGGACACCCTTAACCTAAACCTTCCTAGCTAAGTGCAGATAGGGTTATCACCAAAAGATCATCTGTTATTTGATTTGAGATTTCTTTTTGTAAAAATAATCAGGACATTAAATTACATTTTAAGGCATGAGAGTGTTATAACTCTTTCAGTAGAGGGAATGCCCAGAGTAATGAAATCAAGGCTCTTTGGAAGTTATGGTGAACACATATATTAATATAAATATTCTATAGGTTTATTTATAAATAAATATTATATTTTATAATCATATATTATATAAATATTATATTTATTATTATATATCAATATTATATTTATTTATAATATAAAACATGTAAATTATAAATATTTATAGGAGGTAGATAGATAGATAGATAGATAGATAGATAGATAGATAGATAGATAGACAGATAGATATTCTTTAGTCCCCAGGAACGCTCAGGTATAGGGTATTACAATGGATTATTGAAAATGGGCCTATATATGTCCTGTTTCTCCTGCTTACAAGTTCTAAGTTATTATGAAATATGTCCCTCCCTACTCTTGAACTCAGTTGGAACTAGTCAAACTAAATCTAAAATTTAGGGGAAAACTTAATTGGCTTTTGCTCAAAATCTCAAGTGCCTATCAAGCTTTCAGATTTACCCTTCTCACCCCTACCTCCCTATGAGAGGGGTGTGATGTTCTTTAAACCCAGTCCTCTGTTCTAACAGAATTAATTCTGCTCTGCAGAATTAAAAGGTGAGACAACTTTCAAGGTCAGTGATCAGAAACTAATCTAGAGGAAATGTTCTGAATACAGAGACGGATTGCTTTTTTGGTGAGTGATTCAGGTTTCTGATTATCTTCTAACCCAGTAATGAAAAAAGCTTCCCCTGAAACATGTTCCCACAATCTACAACACCCCCTCCCCACTGGCAATGACAGGCCACAGAGGGGTTCCTAGGTGCCTTGCTTTACTTTAGAACAGGGGCTGGCCAATTCCTTGTCTGTAAGACAGAATTACTGTTTGTGGGAATTGATTTCACTCAGGGTAAAGTTAACATGAATAACGTGACACAGAGCTAATGAATAGAGTTTCATTGTCCCTGGACAGATCCTCTGCTGATTTACAGTATGAACGAAAGAAAATTACAATTACAAAGAGAATGACTTCTAATGAGGTTTGATATCCCTGCCTCTGTGCAGACATTACATTTGGGGCTAAAGGAAATGAGATAAGTATTGCCAACTTGAGACTGTATGAGCAAAGTTGCGTTGATTTGAGTAATTTCTCCTTCATTTGTATTAAAAACTCAAAAAGGGAGTCTTTGAACAGTATGCCCCAGTCCCCTGGGGAGTTCAAACAACAAACATGTCATTGGAAGATTAAATGTCATTTCAATTTCTAAGCTAAAATCGAGTGGACACAGGAGGTCAACAGAAAAGTCAGCTTAAGAATGGTCGTCATAAGGACAAATGGATTTCTATAAAAGGTTAAAACTGAAGGGACATTGATGTGCTTTGGCCCATTTTGCAAAACTGTTTCCTGCCTTTTAATTAACTAGGAGGCAATGTGGTAGAGTGGAAAACATGCTTGATTTGGAGTTGGAGGACCTGGGTTTAAATACTTGCCCTGCCACTTACTACCCCCGTGACCTTAGTCAAATCACTTGACCCCTCTAGGCTAAAGTTTCCTCATATGTAAAATGGACATTCATGTGCACAGGGATGCACTAGACCCTTCTAGCTCAAAATTTATGATCATACCAACATTTTTAGTTGGACAGAAAAAATAAAATACAAAGGATACATCATTTTGAAATGGAATTTGGACTTGGGTATTTTGTCAGCTCCAGAGTTTGGGAGTGAATGTTGTGGAATGAGTAAATGGATGTATGAATGAAGTAATAAATGAAGGAATAAATTATCAATGTCTTTCTTACAACATCTTTTACTATACCAACTCTAGCATCAACAAATTACAGCATGAAGCATGAATCTTCAAAAGGCAGTCTTCTCCAAGAAGGAGTGGGGGTTGAGACAGGAACCCAGATGCCAAAAGGGAATCTAAAAATAATAATCATCTTGACCTCAGTAGACAGGCTTTACCCTTTGAGAATAACATCCTGGTACACAAAAAAGTTACCAGATGCTTTAGCCCACCCAAGATGAGACACACAATCTCTTCCACATAGGACCAACATCCCAAATTGACCAGAAGACAATTAAGTTCCTAACCAGCAAAAGCTAGAGTTGCTGATTTGATCAAATTGAGAATGGAACATTGTTTGAGGATGAAAAACAGAAAGAAAGAAAGAAAAATTTCTCTGAGTGGTTTATACAACCATTCCCACAGGTTCTGTAGAACCTGGCACTCACATTTACAAAAATTATGCTCAGCATAAAATTTTGTAATTCTTTTGAATGCCAAACTCATTACCATTTTTACTACTTCCAATAAGAAAGAAAAATGAATGTTTCCTTCTTTTTTTGTAAATCCTTGTTCTAAAATAGCATGAACTAGAAAAGTCAAGAATGATATTATATTTATTTTTCTGTTTACATTCTTCTAGTGACCTTTAATAGTATGGTTATAGGTATTAAGCTAGAAGGGACCTCAAAAACTGCCTTATAGCAACAATCTTTTCTAGAGTGAAGGAACAAATTTTGTTTTTTCTTTACATTATATCAAGCCACATGGCTCCTTGAGACTTTACTCAAGAATGGTTGATATAACATGGTGACATTCTTTCATATTAAGTGAAAAAGAAGATAGAATTTGTAAAAAAAAAAAAGGAAGTAAAATTTTGCTTTTGATTCCAGATTTGGACTTGGTTCCTTCCTATTAGAATGTTGCTAAAAAGTCTTCATGGCACAATAAGGCCCAGTTCTTGAATTTCAAAGGAATGGAAGCCATTGTCAAGGAAACATTTCAAGTTCTCTAGTTCTACTTGTTTCCTCATGTATTTTGATACGGGAGCATATGTCTAATAAAAACATCTTTGAACAAAGAAACAAACAAAACGGCCTCCCTCAATGTGGAGATCTGGTGCCTTGTTCTAGGTTTCTGATTCTCTATGGATTCCCATTCTCTAGCTCTGAATCTATCCATCTCATACTCGTTGCTGCTTCATTCCTATAACCTTTTCAGGCAATTAAGATACTAATCCCTACTCCTGAATCTTACAGGAAAGCTAAGAATATAAACGAAGTGACTTCTAGGCTACGCAGAACTATGGACATTTACGGTACTATTACCATATTTCTTGCTTCATATGTGATTGTATAATCTTTTCAAACTGTACTTTAAGCTTCTTCAAAGCAGGGGCCCCATTAAAATTTCTTTTTTATTTCTCATAGAACTTTATACAGGGTTAAATAACTAATAACCAATCAATAAATGTGTCAATTAGTTGATCCACTAAAGCTCTTCATTCATTCCCACATTAATCTAGATCATCAACAAGGATTGAGTATTAAACTTTTTTCCCCCTTTTATTTGGGGGGGGGGAAGGTAGAGCAGTTGGGGTTAAGTGACTTGCCCAAAGTCACACAGCTAGTTTTTGTGTTAAGTGTCTGAGTCTGGATTTGAACTCAGGTCCTTCTGACTCCAGGGCCTGTGCTCTATTCACTGTGCCACCTAGTCACCCCAGCAAACATTTCTTATATCAACTGTGGTGAAGTTGCTGAATAATCAATCATATTACCCACTCTTACATATAGGGAAACCGAGTCACACAGAAGTTTAGAATAATTTGGACAAGTCAATACAGTGTGTTGGTGGAAGAGCCCTGTCTTCTATCCTAATTTGTCTCTCAGACCTCGACAAATTTGCTCATACCAGGTAAAGTTTGAAAATTGTGGGGTGTGTGTGTGTGTGTGTGTGTGTGTGTGTACTTTGCAACACATAATGCTATTTATCACAAAATAAATGTCTGCGTGTCACAGAGGGTGCATCAAAAATTTATTTCTGGCATCAAAAATATTTATATTTGAAAAAATACTTTAAAGTACCCTTGTTGTATCTCTTTGTGAGTTTCTTTCTCCATCTGATTGCCTTGCCTATTCCTGGTTCCTGGTTCTGGTCCTAGAGTTCTTTAGTGATTTTCAGTAAATAGCATTTCTAACATAGCCCCTGGAACCTGAAACTCAGGCCTGTGTAAGTCTGAGGCAAACTTTCTAGAAAAAGGTGATGCTTCCTTCTTGGATCTTAATCCTATAAGAACTATATGGAATGGTATGCTTAGCACCAATATTTTTGTAATTTTGACAAATGCCTTACCCATTACCACTTTTATCCTCTCCAGAAAGGAGAAGAAGGAGGAGGAGACAGAGGAGAAGAAGGAGAAGGACGAAGAAGAGCAGCAGGAGGAGGAAGTGAAGGAGAAGGAGGAGGAGTAAGAGGAGAAAGAGAAGGAGGAGGGAGAATAGGAAGAGAGTCAAGCTCATTCTTTTTGTGATAAAATGTCTTGTTCTAAGAGTATAGACTAGAAAATTCAAGACCTTTTTTTCTAGTGACCCTTAATACTAGGATCATATATCTAAAGTTGGAAGGGACTTCCAATGTTAATAATCCAACTTCATTTTATAGATTAGGAAACTGAGACCCAGAGAAGCTGAATGACTTGGCCAAGGTCACAAAGATAGCAAATGTCAGAGACAGGACTTTGACAACAGAGCTAATGCTCATTCTACCACACCATGCTGCCTCCCCCACTTGTGACCTTTACCAAAAATATTTATATTTAGCTCCCCAAGCTAATTCTAGTGTATTTGTGAGTGTACCCTAAGTAAAAGGCAAGAAAGTGTTATTGCTTTTTTCTTCTTATAATGCCATTTCAATAAACACTTTTGACTTGGGCTAATTGTATCTTCTGTCTGACTGCTAAAAGGTAAACACATTGGTGGGGGCTCATGAACTATATAGCTTTAGAAGTGTCAATTAACAGAGTGCCTTTAGCGTAAGGTAATTTTTGTCTAGGGAACTGATTTATAGTTTGGGGTCAGGCTGCTTCTATGTGGCTACCCTAGTGTTGGACCTGAAGTCATGAAGATCTGAGTTCAAAGCCATCCTTAGAGACTTATTAGTTGTGTGATCCTGGGAAAGTCACATAATCACTGCCTCAGTTTACTTAAGTATAAAATGGTGATAACAATAGCATCTACCTCTCAAGGTTCTTGGGAGGATCAAAAGAGATAATAATTGTTAAGCCCTTAGCACAGTGTCGGGCACATGGCAGGTGCTGTACAATTCTTACCCTCCCTCCCCCCCACTATGGGGAATAGAATATAAAGTCCTATATTATTTGCTTGTTTCTCACCTTTTGCCAGTGATCTTTAACAGAAGTAGTCATAGTAACAATATCAACAATGAAATAAAAATATTGTCACATTTGTCTCAGTTATTTCTTTTAGTGAGAACAAGCTGGGATATGGAAGAAATGATTTGAAAAGTTGGAGATTGTGCAAAATACTTTTCAAATATTAAAGCATTATATGTATGTAAGTTATGGTTATTATATTTAAAAATTGTATAGTAATTTTGTGTTATTTTAATCCCTTATTTAAAACAAATCTTTAATTTTGAAGCAGGAAGAGAGCAGAGCTTTCACAACATAATTCTTTCTTAAAATCCTTGTTCATCAGCCTATTTTTTTTCTTTCTTCCTATTCTGGAGCTTTAGGTCAGTCAGTCCTAATATTCATCTATCGATCTAATCAATTTTGCTTAACTCAGCAAAATTACACTTCTTTTTTTTCCAAAGGTCACAGTCTTCCCTCTTGTCTATTTATATTTATCGATTCCCACATCTTCTCTGCTAAAGGCATGTCCTTTCCTAGGATATCGCCCTATGCTGATGGATTCTCCATTAGTGTTGCAAAAATTGGCTTCATGAAACCAACAGCTTGGGATGTGGCAAGTGGAATCAACCCATTCACTCAGTGAGAAATGCACCCCTTTCAAGTTGAAAAATATTTTTTGACTCTTTCTGGGGAAGGGAGAAAGAATGTGAAAAATATAAACTCATCTGTAACTTTTATTGCCTCTTTGTTTTTAATCAATCAGTCACTGGTAGCACTTGTGTATTGATTTTGAAAGATCATGTTTATATATCCCTCAATACATTTATTTAAAGCCTCTTAAAACTACTTAAATATAGCAATCAATGCTCAGCTGTGTGTCTGAAGTCGTACTCTTTGGCACTCTTTGTTTAACTAGACTGAATCTCACCCTCTGTTTTCCATTATGTGGAAACTGTTTTTCCTTCTACTTTAAAAAATCAATTCTGTAAACAAAGAAAGACTGATTATAAGCAGTCTTCACTTTTCATCACTTCCCAACTCCCCATTCTGTTCTTTGTAGACTATCGAATAAAGGTTAATCCTTCACTTTCCATTTTTGCCTACACATGCACTGGTTTCCACTAAAGTCTGTACAGAGGAAGGTAAAAGCCCAAGTGTCAGAATTTTACCCTCAAGACGGAATTCTAAGGACGTAACTCATCTAAAAATAAGAACTGTCTATATAGTTAGAGAAATAGAGCTACATTCATATAGGTACACAGGTTAGACCCAAATAGCCATTACTCTTGACCTGGCACTAATAAATTGCTCTCTACTCTCCACTGTGCAGTAGTAGATTTCTGGCCAGGCCTATGCAGATTGGCAAGAAGAGGTTTCTTCTGAACCTCTGAAGTTTAGGGTTAGGCTGTGTCCTTAAATTCAAAACTCTTTCTACTCCTAAATGAATGTTCAAATGTCTACCATGAACCTGGAAACAAAACAAAGGTGCAACCTCTCAGTTTATTTCCTTCCTTCCTTCCTTCCTTCCTTCCTTCCTTCCTTCCTTCCTTCCTTCCTTCCTTCCTTCCTTCCTTCCTTCCCTCATTCTCCTTCTTTCCTAAGGCCTAAATTCACTACCTAAGTAAGCCACTTACTTAAACTGGGGCCCAGATTCCTTTCCCTAAGCCTCCCCAACCCCCCTAAAATTTTAAGTCTCAAAATGGGTATATCCTACTTAGAGTTGTCTATGGGGATGGAGGCTTAACCTTCAACAATGAACCCGGGGAAAGGTCTGTAGCTTGACAGAGGATTCCTAAATTCTGACTAAATGTGAGCACAATGTTTATACATGTATACAGTCTTACATATCCTATATCTCTTTTCTCTCCTGCCATATATTGATATTGATGGAGTTCACCAAGCCCTCATAGTGACTAAAATAAATGAGTATGCCCCAATGTTTGATAAATGCCAAATACTGTAGTCCTCTGGAATGTATTCCTTGGAGAAGAGGGTTCTCAGCTCCTGATTCTCATTCCCTTTGACACACGTTAAGCATCTATAACCTTCTTCATCTCATGGTGCACAGAAGAAATTTTAATTTACACATGCTATCCTAGGTGGCACATAGAGTAGATTGTCCAGCCTGGAGTTAGGAAGACTCTTCTTCCTGAGTTCTAATCTGCCATCACCTACTAGCTGTGTGACCCTGGGCAAATCATTTAACCCTGTTTGTCTCAGTTTCCTAATCTGTCAAATGAGTTGGAGAAGGAAATGGCAAACCACTCCAGTAACTTTGCTAAGAAAACCCCAAAAGTGTCATGAAGATTTGGACTGAAAAATCAACTAACAACGATAATAATACCAGCTTCATTCCTGAAGATCAGAAATTATGGGGAGGTGAGTGTAGAAAGAAAGAGGACTGTGAATCTATGCTATCAGAGAGAGTGGCAGGATTGGCCTGAATAATAGTAATAAGAATAAAAGCTGGCATTTCTAGAGCACTTTAAAGTTTGCAAAGCATTTTATAAACATTATTTCATTCCACCTTCACCAAGAACCCTGATAAGTAGGTATCTCAGTTATTATTATCCTCATTTCACACATGATGCAATTGTCCCTAGGAGGGTAACTTTTACAAAGTCACAAGTTAGTAAGCATCCATGGCAGGATTTGAATCCAAGCTTTTCTTACTCAAGTCATGAATAAAATTAAAAAAAGAATAAATGTCTCAGTAATAGCAGGTACCTAGTTGTCAAAGGGTGTAGGGTTTAGATGAGAGAGGGAAGAGGCTCAGCTTAGATGGTAAACTCCAAACTGGGCTCTGATTTGGGAAGGACCTAAGTCCATGGGAAAGATGGAGATAGGGAGGGGACATAAGGAAGAGGAGGAGAAATGATCAGCTTGTCATGATACAGTCAGGTGTTTTTTTTCCCCAAAATTCACTTATGTATTGTGATATTTTACTGCCACAGAGCCAGTAATGGATTAGACCATCAGGAGGTCAATAGGAGAAGCAGTGAGGTGGAGATCAAATGTAAAGCATACTAGACTTGGAGCCAGTGCCTCTGGCCAAAAATTCTTTGGTCACTTACTACATCACAATGTGCAAATCACTTTATCCATCTGAGCTTCAGCTTACTCGTCTATAAAATGGCATCAATAATCTTTGCAATGTCTACCTTATCAGATTTTCATGGGGGAAAGTACTTGGCAAACCTTAGAAGCATCTACAGATGTCAGTTACTGTCTACATTCCTATTTCCAGCCAGGATCCTGTTCAGTGCTTATATTTATGTTCAGTGTTTGCATTTTTGAGCATCCTTCATCTTTTCATTTCCCTCTTACTAATTTTGCTCTGGAGGATGGAGGTGATGAAAACCATGGTGGGAAGAGAAAGGAGGATGAATGGTATTGTTGTTGTTGTTGTTGTTGCTGGTGGTGGTGGTGGTGGTGTGTGTGTGTGTGTGGGTGTGTGTGGGTGTGTGTGTTATAGTTGGGGAGGAGGCAGGGATACATAAATGGTTGGTCTTGGAAAGTTCACAGGTATCCTATGAACTAAAAAAATTAGCTAACAGTCCTATACCCTAATGAACTGCAAACATACTACTAGGGGACAAACTACTTAGGCTGGTAGAATGTTAGAGCTGGAAGAGACTTTAGGGATTGTTCATTCCAATCCCCACATTTAATAGGTTAAAAAGCAAAACAGGGAAACCTAGAGATCATAAAATCATAGACTGTTTGAGTTAAAAGAGACCTTCCTTAGAGGTCATCTAGTCCAACCCCATTGTTTTATCAGAGAGGATGCTGTAGTTCAGAGAGGTTAAGTGATATGCCCAAGGTCACACAGGTCATTGGTGGCTAAGTTGGGACCAGACCCAGAACCTTTGATTTTTTTGCCTGGTGCTCTTTCCAATATGGGTAAGAAGACTGGGAGAAATTGGCTGTATCATCTCTGACCTCCTTTAGATCTTCCTCACATTCATGGAGTACTAGTGCTGAAAGCTCTACTAGGCTTATTTATACCCCTGATAGTGACCCTTGATAGAAGAGCTGGGCATTATGTTGAATGCACACTTACACCATGGAGAGCTCCAAATCAGTGAGCCCAGATTGTTGTGCTGGAGAGCACCAAGGCTTGTCACACACAGAATGTCAGATATTAAAAGGGAATTTGGAGATTATTTGAATCAGCTCTTTCATTTGGCAGTGGAGGCAACAGAGGCATACAGAGATAAAATGACCTGCTCAAGCTCATGCAGCTATTAAATGGCGGACAGATGACTAGAACCTAGCTCCCTTGACTCTAAGTCCTAGATTCTTCCACTGCACCCCTTGCCTTACCACACTCCCATGTCCTCCATCTCCAGTTTCGGTATGTCCAGGAATCATCCCCAAATTGATAGGTCTGAAAATAAACACAAGCTATTTTTTCCCCTTAATCTTTATCCTGGATATCTAATGTTGTGGTGAGCCAAGTTTACCCCATGCTACTGTGGCCCTGTGAATCAATCCATCAACCAATAAATACTTGATAATTACCTATTACATACTAGGCACCATGCTAAATCTTCCAGGTCTCCATATTATGTTTTTTTTTCTAAAATATGGTAGGATGGTATTGCTCACTAAAGTATGTGTTCTTTGTCTTTTGCCTTTCTTTGTATACCTAGCATTTAGCAGCGTCTGGCACAGAGTAAGTGCTTAGTAAATGATTGTTGACTGGATGACTGATGTACTATTATGTTCAAGAACCTGCCTAGCTAAGTTTGGGGAGGCTTATCACCAGATTGGTTACAGGGTGATAAATTTTCTCAGCTGAAACAACAGTAGAAAGCCATCTGCTAATTTATAAAGGGGTTATCAGCTGTGACAATGGAGGGACTGCCTACATTACTGAAATTCCAGGTCTTGAAATATGTAAGAGTTAGCCAGGGTGAATGCAGTTCTCTAAGGAACCCAAGTTAAAATTATGGAGTACCTTATACACTGGGATAACCAGGTTCACTGTTTATAGGACTAACTTAAGGACTCAATTTTCTACCAATGAGTGATGGATGATTTTAGAACCTGGAAAATAATTTCTTAAACTTTCTTCACAATATTTTAGTGTTTGTTGATATTTTGCCTAGTGCTCTTTCCACTATGGGTAAAATAAGACTGGGAAAAATTAGGCTGTGCATTTCTGACCTCCTTTAGCCCTTCCTCACAGTCATGGAGTAGTAGTGCTGAAACCTCACAGCTTTGCTACTTGTAGGCTTGTTTATACACCTGATAGTGGCCCTTGATAGAAGAGTTGTTGACTTGTGAATCAGTGAAGTTGACTTCTCAACTTCCCAACTGGCTCCAACCTACTTTTTCATCTTATTACACATTACTTCCTTTCCCACATTCTATAATCCAGACAATTTGGCATCTTTTTTTTTTGCCTTTTTCTTTAGAGCCTGTCTCTGTTAGTAAACAAACAATTGTTAAATACTTATTATGTTCTAGAACTATGCTAATGCTGAAGATACAATGAAAAGCAAAAACATGGTCCCTGCTCTCAAGGAACTCACATACAAATGAAGCAAGTGACATGCAAATAACTATGTACATTTAAGATATATACAGTGTAAGTGGAAGGTGATCTTAATGGGAAGTGACTCCATGTCTTTTCACTGATTGTCTATCATGCCTGGAATTCACTTCCTCTTCACTTCCACCTCTTAGAATCTCTTGTTTCCTTCAAAACTCAGTTCAAGTATCACTTTATTATTATTATTATTTTGCCTTTTGGATGGCAATTGCATTAAGTGACTTGCCCAAAGTCACATGGCTAGTGTGTCAAGTGTCTGAGGCCAGATTTGAACTCAGGTCCTCCTGACTCCAGGGCCAGTGCTCTATTCACTCTCAAGCGTCACTTAAAAAAAAAAGACTATTTTGGGAGTTCGCAAAGGCTACTTACAGGCCTGATCCTGCTACTGATTGGTAGGGTAACTTTGACCTATTCCATTTCTACTTGGACTGATTCACTCCTCTATGGACAGCCTGGTGGCTTCCTGGTCCTGGTGGTTTGTCATATTGACCCAAGACATAGTGCAGGCACCAATTATCTTAGATAATATTTGTAAAACATGTTCAGCATTGTAGATTATATTTGCTAAAAGTATTTAGCACAGTGCCTGGCACATTAAATGTGTGTGTACATGTATGTATATATGTGTGGATATGTGTATGTATGTGTATGTATAAATGTATGTGTATTCATGCATATATGTATATACGCACAACACAATATGTATATACGTCTATGTGTGCATGTGTCTGTATATATATGTTTGTGTATGTACGTACCTGTGTATATGTATGTATGTGTGTATAATGCATTCCCTTTCCCATAGCTCAGAACTCCCAAACTCAAACAACTCACCAGTTTTAGCCTCCTGTTAACAAGGATTTTAAGTATGAACTACTGCACCTGACTTTAAGTACTGTTTCCTATATAAGGCTGTGTTTTCTGCCTTTGCTTTATATTCACTTGGCATATAATTATACATATATGTTCTACTTTAATAGAATTAAAGCTTCTGGATGTTTGAAACTGTTTGATGCCTGTCTTTGCATTCACAGTGCCTTGAGCAGTACATACAGGCACTTATAAAATGCTTGTTGATTGAATTATTACCATGACCTCAGCCAAGTCACTAAATTTCCCTGTGCCTGTTTGCTCATCTGTGATGGGAAGGAGTTGGACTAGATGGATTTTAAGGCCCCTTCAGACTCTAGATCTATGATCCAAAAACTTTGTCAAGACACTTATTCTTCCCGGGAACCCACTTCCTTAAGACTCTTTTAAAAAATTATTGTCCCTTCTCTTAAAGTGTCCCTGTGGAAACTTGCTGAAGGCCTTACTTAGCATTTGTTCTATGTTGGTGATCACCTGTGCAGGGTGATCATCCAAGCAGTATTTGAGCCAAGGTTCATACACACGCCATTGGGGAAGGGGGTAATCTCCAGTCTTCCTGATCTATATCTTGCCATTAGGCCCAGATGGTTCTGGAGGAGATAGTGAAGTTGATGACTTTGCGCAGTCCTGTCTCACTTAAATCCAATTCACTTGCAAGTCACAGAATCATGGTCCTCTTCGAGAACAAAGGACAAACAACACCACTCCATAACTCCAGTCAATCCCATGAAAGGTTTACCTAGAGTCTGAGAATTCTCTATATTCACAAGACATGATCTTTAGTAAGACTAAGGATTTTTCTTTTTCTCAAAGTAATTTGCCTTATTCCTAGGACCATCTCTACAAGACTCAAATCCCTCTGAAACAAGGAAAATCTTCCTGGAGAACTGGAGGGCAATAATGCCTTGGCATGGATGGTTTGGGGCACCCAGATGACTTAATAGTTCCTGAAACACCATTGTTCTGAAAACAGATCCCACTAAAGCTATTTTGTGCTTAGACTGGTCCTCAGTTTCTTTATCTACTGCTACCATATTCCGTAATGCCTAGAATAGGTTTCTTTTTATTTTCTTTCTTTTTTGGTCTGGACCTGTTTTCATCCATGGAGTAGGTGGGACTTCCTAGTGAGGAAAACACTCTACAGAAATTCTGATTGGTAATTGGTTCATAAGGTAGTCAGTCTTAGAATATTGCCTGGGGCAGAAAGAGATTACATGACTTGCCCATTGTCACAGACAAAGTTAATTCCTGAGACAGGATTTGAACCCTGGTCTTTCTGCCTCCAAGGTCAGTCCACTATCCATTATAACTTGCTTCATCTCCTAAACTACAGAAGATGTAGCAGATAGTATAGATAACTTTCCTTCCATAAAAGATTTTGTCAAATTGGTGGGTCAGTATTTGGGGACTAATGGAGGAAATTGCACTGAAACTGAGTCATAATTCTGTGCTTTTTTAGGAACTGTGCTCTTTACTGCACAAATGAAAGATATATACAACTTCTTAGATGGAATGCACATTTGGAATGTGTTTTTATGGCACAAGTTCTGGAGTCAGAGCACCTAGGTTCAGATCCTAGCCCTTTCACTAAGTATGTGTGTAATCATGGCAAAATCACTTCACCTCTAAGGGCCTTGGTCTCTTCACCTACAAAATGAGAGAATTAGATAATGATTTCTAAGGTGATTTTCTACATTAAAATTCTGTAATCCTTTACCAAAAAAAACCAAGAAGACATTTCATCCTCAGTAATTTTTACTAAAAGTACCCTGAGTATTTAAAAATGACAAATATTAACTGGAGCTTGCCTCCTCAGTTAGAGGATAGTAACTTTTCTTTGGCTTTGTTCTTTTCTGGCATAAGTCCTATTGTCTTTATATCTTCCTATGTGATATAAATGAAATTTTTTTAAAAGCCCACAATGTCCTAGCTTGTTCTTTTCTCATTTCTTAGGATGGTGAGGGTGCTAGTAAATGTAAGTATGCACCCCAGTGACAAGATATGTGTAGGTTTTGTTCATACAAGTGCCTTGGTGGAAAGCATATCTAACGAGAAAACTCTTCCTTTTCCCCTGGTGACTTGCTGAATTGTCCATTTGACTACACACATCCTTGACTCGGAGTCCAAATAGTCTCCCTGACTGTCAGTAGGGTCTTTTATTTTCCCTCTTTGTTAATGTCTTCTTGTTGTTACCCCTACCATTGGATATCTGTCAGCAAAGGCAATGAAACAGGCTTCAAGCCAAGTTATCTTTCTCAGCTCAGTTCCCACAGCTCTTAGAAAAGGCACCCCTGGCAACTTCAGTTGCACTATGAGAGGATCAGAGCGCCAATATGGTAACTAGGCCTTTAAATACTGGCATCCTCTTCCTTTCATTAGTGATCTTAGTTCTTTTCACTGACTTCTTGGGAGCCTTCTACAGTACTCTGTTTTCTCTTTGGACTCCTCATCACTTCACTTCATTCAGGCTTTCCCACAAACAAGTCTATTCTATAAACAATACCCCTCTGAACGATCCATTTTTAATGGGCTTCTCTACTTCTTCCCTAAGAGAAAGTGGCCAACAAGAAATACTAGTGGTTTTGAAATATTATACTAAGGACACTTTAGTGACTTTACTACTAGAGAGGTGGCAGAGTCTGCTTAGTTAAATAATAGTTATTTACTGGTTCACTGTACAAGTTTTATCTCTGAGTACTATATACATTTAACCAGCATTGGCAATGGGACTCTATTAAGAAGCCTAGAAAAGTCTCTCCTCTCCTCTCCTCTCCTCTCCTCTCCTCTCCTCTCCTCTCCTCTCCTCTCCTCTCCTCTCCTCTCCTCTCCTCTCCTCTCCCCTCCCCTTCTCTTCTCTCTTCTCCTTTCCTCTTCTCTCCTCTCTCTAACATTTCTCATAAGATCTCAAGTAATCTTTAGACTAAGATTGGGGTTTGTAGAAAAAAGTAAGTTGAGCATATCATATTTCACACAACACACTAGATATCTATGAAATAGGAAAAACTTTCAGTCTTTTCTCTTTCAATGTAATAAGCTACTAAGGAAAGTTTTATGATCCCATTATCAAAAGTTCCCTGACCCAATATGTATATCTCTTCTTTGACTAGCTCCAAATTCATGAACTTATGCCGTAATGGATTGAACCATGGGCCTGACTTCAAGACCTGAGTTTGAACAGCACTTCAGACATTAATTTAGTTGTCATTTGACAACTCTGAACTGCAATTTCCTCTGTAAAGTGAAAGGGTTGGACCTGATATTTTCTAAGGACTCTTCTAGCTCTAAATCTATAATCCTATGATCAACCAACCAACTGATTAAACAATTGGGAATTATCACCACAGTCAGTACTATCAATGTCTATTTGCTCAAATCTTTGCGGCAACTAATGACTTTCAACTAGATTT
Organism: Pseudocheirus occidentalis; assembly: GCA_028646575.1. Taxonomy (NCBI): domain Eukaryota; kingdom Metazoa; phylum Chordata; class Mammalia; order Diprotodontia; family Pseudocheiridae; genus Pseudocheirus; species Pseudocheirus occidentalis. Next base: position 298,687,013 of record CM053594.1, on the reverse strand, counting down.
TGTTTTATAACTAGAGCAACTTGTTGGATTTTTTTGGGGGGGTGGATATTTTTATCTGTTTTTGTGATCTGTTGGATTTCACCAATGTATAGATGACCAGTTACCAATTACCTATAGGCCTAAAACCACGCCAAATGTTAAGCCTGTGTTCACAACTGTGATGAAACTCTTCATATTGATATTTGAGCAAAAATTCATTTATTGTTATTTGGCGGGAAGTTGTTGAAAACTGGGACATTCCTTTTTTAAATACCAGCTAATTTTAATGTTATATTCTGGTCCAGTAAAAGTGCTAAATATGAAAATATGATAGCACCTTTTTTGAGTAAGATCTTAATGCCTCTGAGAAGTTACAAAAGAAAACTTTGTAAAACTTCAGTCAAGCAAAATGATAACATTTCATTAATACAAATTAGTATCCACATGTTTCCAACAATGCAGAATTGATAATAGCTTGAAAAGTTTCCAAAAGTTTAGAAGTACAGAAAAGCTTCTAGCAAGTTTTCTAAAGATGTGAATGAAAGAGTCCTGGGTGCAAGGGAAAGCATTCAACAAAATAAAAGCATTTTTTTTCCATTCAGCTTTTGCAGCCCTTTGGGTGCTCTGCTTTGGTATCTGGCTTTTGCTCAGCAACCAATGACCCTATAATTAACATCGGAGACCTGTATCTCTCGTTTTTGACAGACTAATTGCACATGTTCTTTAAGTGGAAGTGACATCGTAAGGTAATTGCATTTTGGCAGAATCCAGTTTGCTTTAAAAAAAATTGCTCCTGTTTAATATAGTTCCATTCTGAATATTCATAATGATAATAAAAATTCTGTATGTTTGCATAGCTTTTTATAGTTTACATAGTACTTTTCATTTATATAACTCACTTGCTTCTGAAATACTTTCTTTTCTCTATACGAACTATGGCCTTGAAAAACATATGATGATGTTTCCACCAGATTCCCCACATGTGTACCATATATCAGCCCAAATAGGCCAACAAACTGTCCTGTTATAAATGTCTGCAAATCCAGAAGAAAACTGGAGATAGCCTTCTAATCACTCACAATTAGCCCATCTGATAACTTCCCTGGGCTGCCAGATGCCCTAGAGAAACAAGATACACTTCTGGGATCCAATGACTTACCCACAATGACAGCGGTGACAGTGAGAAGAACAAAGGCATTCCGAAATAGATAACTTTTAACATCTTCCTTTGTGATGCTCTGCACTTTCTTCTTAGCCAAGAGTGTCCGTTTTCGGACTCCTTGCTGGAATCGCTCCATTCTGCCCCCCAGTCGGGGCTCTTCTCCATTACTTTTAGTCATCGAACTTTAGGGAGTGCTGTCTTCTATGAAGGTTTATCAGAACTGCCAAATCTCTTCTCCAGAGAAACCCAAGGTGCTTGTCTTCCTTAGTACCAGACAGCACAGCTGGAATACAAGAAGCACAGAATTCCGTCATACACTCCAGGAATGATCAATCAGAGCTACTACTGGCCCGTCTGTAAATAACATTGCACAATATTGTCTGGAGAGGGAGAGAGAGCCTGGTGCTAAGAAGCAGCAGTACTTCCCTGGTGCCAGCCTTCAAGAATAGACTGAAAATCTCTAGATGATGCTAGCAGGGACTGTTTCCTATTTCTTTCTTATTCTGCCATGGTATATAAGAGGTGCTTGATAAATATTTGAAGACTTATTTTGTACACATATTACAAATGTTTGTAGTTCAACATAAAAAACCACAAGATTTAAATATGCAGGAGTCATGCATAGATTAAGTACATTGACTTACTTTTTTTTAATTGAGAAAAAGTCAGAATTTTTATTTCAACTAATAAATATGGAGGGAAGGGAAGGGAAGGGGAGAAAGAGAGAGACAGAGAGAGAGAGAGAGAGAGACAGAGAGAGAGACAGAGACAGAGAGAGAGAGAGAGACAGAGAGAGACAGAGAGAGAGAGAGAGAGAGAGAGAGAGAGAGAGAGAGAGAGAGACAGAGAGACAGAGACAGAGAGAGAGAGAGAGAGAGAGAGAGAGAGAGAGAGAAATCACTTTATGGAATACATATTATACCAGGTAAATAGATTTGGCAGTTTTAAATGGGTAATTATTATTTTTTCCATAAAACAGTGTAAAGTACTCTAAGCACATCTGTAAAGTATCAGAGTCTAGAATTCATTTTCACTTATAGCAACAAACTAGAGAGTAGCATTTGTCTCTGCACAAAAATACACTGATGTGGAAATTGTATCATTGATTTGCTTAGTTTTTGGGGTTTTTCAAATGCCTTTGTTATTTGGACTTCATGAAGCGATTCATCTAATTTTCATTCCAGATATTGTCATAGTTTCTAGGTTCATTCACGTACTGATCATTCAAAAAAATTAAGCAAAAATCTCTTTCCTAGGAGGAAGTCAGTTATTCGTATAGCCCAGAGATCCGTGCCCCTGCCCTCCAGTATTTCCAATTCCTAGTGGATCCTTGCCAGCATGAATCAAAATCAGACTTGGAAGTATCTGTGGATGTCTGAGGATGATACTGCATATGACCAAGGGGATGTAAATTGACGAATTCTTCAGAAGGGAAAATGAATACGGAAAAGACAGCTGTCCAGCAGCTTGGACTTTTTAAATAAAATTGCAGGTGTGAGTGAGTATATTGGGGCAGGGAGGAAGGATGACTTTGCCAGAGACCAAGTGTAAGAGTACCACATAAATGCGTCGCTTGGGGGTGGGGTGAGGGGGAGAAGAAAGCTAACAGATTTTTTTTTTAAACTTAGCAAGAATCTCATTCTCAATATCTTTACAACCGATCGACTCATCTTGGTTCCCTTACAACATCTTCGGCCACAATCTGCCACCAGTCTGGCCTGAACGATACATCCAGACTAGGAGAGGCGATTGAAATAGCACTAAATAAGCGATTGGAACGACATTCAAATACTAAGCATGCACTTTATCTACCAAAATGGCTAGCTAGCTCACCCTTCCAACTCCTTTGCCCCGGAAAACAAAACACTTTGGCAAAGCCAGAGGATGAAAAACGAAACCTGGCAAGAGTTATAGGTATTAAACTTACCTTTTCAGATTCCGCAGTGGGTCGGAGCCCCAGCAGGCAAAGGGACAGGGTAAAAACCTCCCAGCAGGTAGAGCGGCTGCTGACAAAATGCAGAGAGAGCTCGCTGACACTCTGCATGTGCTCTGCTCTGAAACAGCAATTTACTATCAGGGCAACTTAAGAAAAGGGGAGGAGCCTGGGATCCGGGGTGTGGGGGGGGGAGGGAATGAAAACACCGCACAAGAGGAGGGGAGACGACGGGGCGGAGGGAACCCCAGGGTTTCTGGAATATTGATTAGCTTTGGCACTCTCAGGGTAGGCTTGCTGCTTTGTTTTTTTCTTTAGACCACTTCCACGCTTTGTCAATTCACTTTCATTGGAAATGCAAAATCAGGACCAGGAAGAATTGAACACACACACACACACACACACACACACACACACACACACACACACACAGAACACTGTAAGTCTTCATGATTAGACGCTCCATAGCGGACTTTTAGAACACGAAATTTAATTACGTAACATCATCTCAATTTCTCTCTTAAAGAAGTATGAGAGTGTACGTACGCTCTTTTGCCAGGCGGAACAACCGTGTTGAGCAAGACTCTCTTTTTCCAGGCTGGGGAACGGAACCTGACATTACTCCGGAAAGACCTGGAATATGACCAAGTATGGAGAGGGGGAAAAGCCTTGCTCCGATTCTCAACTTTGCCTAAAGTTACTCGAAAAACAAGATGAGACCTGCAATAGGTCAAAGCCCATTATAACAAACCTAATCTAGCCCACGTTGGCTGCCCTCACTCCACACACTGCCGGTAGGGGAGGGAAGTACAAGCCCTCAGTCTCTTCTAATGCAGAAAATCAGAAGAAAAAAAAACCCTAAATCCTCCTTTCCTAAGGGCAGTGCATGCAAATGCAAAGGCCAGCTTTTCCTGGGAGGAAGTTTTGGGTTTCAAAAGGCAATTTGGGGTTTAAGTGGCTCAAATGAGAAAGGATGCTGAACTTTTTTCACTAATTCAACAAACCTCATTACACGGAGAATGTAACTTTTGGTTCTAATCCACTTTTCTCAAAAGGAAAATGGATTGGGGATAGGGGAGTGCTGGGAATCAAAATCATTATTTTAAGCATGAATCACCCCCCAAAAACTTATGACCGCTTGGGCAGAGAAAACAGTTCAATAGAAATAGAAGTGTGTGTGCCAAATCACAGTAATTATCTTGTATTATTGTTAAAAAAATTTCAGTGTCACCTTGTGAAATCTGGCCCATTTTTGCTTGGTGACCCAAAAGTATGTCAATTATTTTTTTCTACAGGCAAATTAGGAGAAATGGTGGAAGAGAAAAGCCTCACCCATGACCGTGTCATCCTTAACAAGAAATTGGAGGTTGGCAAATGATTGTAAACATGGAGATTATGAAGGGAGGAGAGGTTTCCAATGTATGATTTCACTAACAGAAACATCTCTCAGAGAGGCAACTGCTTTTATCTCTGCCAATCAATAACTGCTCTTCAACTTAAGTCACCTGGGGCACACAAGATGGCTTGTCCAAGGCGCCATGACTGGTGTGTGTCACAAGCAGAACTTGAAACAAGCTTCCTGATTCTGAGGCCTGTTTCCTAACCTAGCCATTCATTGCCTCTCATAAATATTATAAAGTAAAATATTGGCTACAGTTCAGCAAAACTTCTGAATTATGCTAAGAAAGTGATTAAAACATCAATATCCTCTGATCTAGAAATCCCTCTGCTACATAGATACAACAAAGAGATTGCATATATAAAAAAATATTTATAGTGGCACTTTTCCTAGTGGGGTAAAAGGAAATCAAATCAAATTGACCCCACTTCATTCAAAGCAAGTGAAAAGATGCCCAGCTGATCATTCGATCTCAATTGTAGGCTATAGACTCTATGGTATAGAGTCAGTATGAAAAGTCTTTAAAGTCATTGAATGAAATGAAATGATTGGCAGACTCTTCCAGTTGGTTAGGTTATTTCCCCATGCCCTCTGGGTCCTATATAAAACCATCAAGAGAGCTGGAATGAAAGAGCTCTAGAAAATGATTTGTGGTCCAATAAAAAAGAATTTCTTTGGAGGAAAGGAGAAATCTTGGCTCCTGCCTTGGCCTTGGTCTCTTTCCTTTTGGTTGGAAGATAAACTTATAAGCTTCAAGATGTCCAGAGGATGTTGGACTTTCCTTGTTCTCATTGTGCCCTTCTATCATTCCTGGGTCAGTTGATGTAGCTCCTGCTTTGGGGGCCAAGAGTAGATGGAACTTAAATCAAGACCTGGTAAAAACCTCGATTTGAGCAGGCCAAAGTCTTTCCCCTAGGCTCTGATGATGACTCTGGAGGAGAGAGGGAGACTGACCATTTTGTGCAATTCTATCTCCCTTAAATCCAATTCAGGGGCAAGTTAAGATATTACCCTTGTAATTTCATTGCTTCTCTTAGAGGAGAACCAACAAGTTGTACAAGGATCCCAGCAAGGATACTATACTGTGCCTAAGGGGATCTTCTTGAGCACTTTATGAATGGCAGAAAAAAGTCTTTCAGCAACGAGGAGCATGTGATGTATGCCTTTGCCACATGTGTTCTCCAAGCATGAACCCACTTTTTTCTGCACTCAGTGTACTTGTGGAAGAGTGGATCACAGGCTTTTGGAGAGGAGGTTTCTACCAACTTCTTATCCTCTTTTTCCTTAGTAAATATTCCTTTCTAAAATCTATTTAAGGCTGGTTAACTAAAATGATTCTCCATTAATCATTTTGGAGGGAAGTCCTCCTTTTTTCTTTAGTATGCCCCTAGAATTCTGAGAGGGAGATGCAGGAGTATTGGGGTCTCAAATGTACTTTCTCAAGGTGCTCTCTGTTTCTATTATTGCTGTTATCACTAGTAGCCTTGAGTCATGAGGCCTCCAGGTTGGTGATGACTTTACTCCATGAGCCTTCTGTTGCTCTCCTCCTATTCTCAAGCAATGTTTATAGACCAATTCAAAGGTGTGCTAGTAAATGCTTAACATCCAGGCTCTCAAAAAAAAATATAGGCAAACACATTTCAATTTATTCTGCATTAGTAACACTTTTTAAACTCTGGAGGCCAATAAAACAATAAATCAAGCCCCAATTTGAAATGATTGCATTTCTGAGGTGTAAATGCTCACACAAAAAATATAACAATAAGCTTTGGCGAGGCAGTTAGAGCTGCTTCCAGCATAGCCCTGACTGGCACTCTATAAGAATAGGAGTTGGATTAAGAATCCTCAGGGATATGGTAGGCAAGAATTGGAAACAAAGAAGATGCTTCACAAATCTAATAGAATATTACTGCACTCCAACAGATGAATACAATGAAAATACAGACCAACTTGGAAGTACTTTTTTGAACTGATACAAAATTAAATAAGAACCGGGAAAACATTGTACACAATGACTAGAAGGAAACAACCACAATAATAATACTAATAGTAATGATAGTTTGCATTTACAGGTGCTGCACTTTACCAATGTTATCTCTTTTCACTCTCATTGCAACCCTGGGAGGTAGGTGCTGTTATTATCTCCATTTTACATGTGAGGAAACTGAGGCAAACAAGGGTTACATGACTTGCCTAGGGTCACACAGCAACTCTGTCCAAGGCCAGAATTGTACTCCAGTCTTCCCAGCACCCAGTACCAAAACTATCCAAACTGAATGCTGGTAAATTATGGTAAAAATCCTGATTTAAAAAAAATGGTCCCAGAGAAGAGTTTGAAGAAGACACTGTCCTCTCTTCTTTGCAGAGGCAGATTATGTCTGTGGAACTCTTCATGCAATGATGTGGTTAATGTGTAGCTTAATTTTACTGAATCTCTCTCTGTCTCTCTGCCTCTCCCTCTCCCTCTCCCTCTCCCTCTCTCTCTCCCTTTCCCTCTCCCTCTCCTTTCCCTTTCCCTCTCCCTCTCCTTCTTCCTTTCCTTTTCCCTCTCCCTCTCCCTCCCCCTCTCTCTCTGTCCCTCTCTCCCTCTCTCTCCCCCCCTCTCTAGCTCCTTCCCCCCTCACTCTTCTCTCTCTTTTCTCTCTTTGTCTGTCTGTCTCTTTCTCTGTCCCTTTGTCTCTGTCTCTCTTCTTTTCCCCCTTTTCCCTCTCCTTTTCTCTCTCTCCCTTTTAGTTATTTGTTATAAGGGATGCTTGGGGATGGGGGTGTTATATTGGAAATGTAGATAATTCACAAACAAAAGATATTAATAAAAATGGGGGAAAATTTGACAGTTTCTTAACTTGTGGCCTAAACATTTCTTGCCTATCAAACTCCTCCAAACTCTGCCAGCTTTTACTTAGCTTTTCCAAACAGTGTAGCATTTAATTATAATGACATTGAGCAAATAAGTCATCTTGACTCTTATAAATATCCAAATTAACTGTAAAGGACATGTGAAGAAAGATGCTATCTATATACAAAGAACTGATTATTCAAAGTTTATACAGAATAATTTTACAACTATATACCTATTTGTGTCTAATTAAAAATAAAATAAACAAATGTGAAAAAATAAGGCGCACTAAAAAAAGGATTTAAACTTACATAGAAACTAAATGGTTTAATTTGTTAAAAAAAATGAGGGGTTAAACTAGATAACCTACAAGTCCCTGCTGTGCTCTCCGGGTTTTAATTGAGTGGCATCTCAGAATGCTCTCCTGTACTAGATAGGAATGAAAAGAAACTGAAGTACATCCCTTGGATTGACATTGATACGGGGAGTAATTGGTTGCCCCCTTTTCCCCTAAGCACTAATGCCTTTTGAGAAACAATTTCAGCATTTTCTTTTGAAGAGGCTTTGTGGGAGCCTGGGGTACTGTTGAGAAGGGAAGTAATTCACCACTGAAAGTTTTGTTAGATGCAATAAAATCTAATGAGAAAATGAGATGGAAAGAGTCTTAAGTTCAAAGTTCATGCTGGTTACATGGTTTCAGTTCTGGTGAAGGGAGTTCTGGGAATTCCTTCTTTGGAGCACCATAGAGAAGGTATACCAAAATGTGTCTTGGACAACCTGCTTATAGAATGCATTTTCTACCCATTTATTTGACTTTATAAGTGAGGCATACCTTTAATATTTGCTACATTTTTCTCTTCATATAGAAATCTGAAGGAATGGACGACTGGTGTACTGAACACTTGGTCATAGTCACCATTTCACTTGCAGTGATGAGAGAGGCAGACATAGGAAATTTAGGTAATCTCAAGGATAAGGCAGAAAAGTAAATGAACACCAGTGTTATGTCATGAAAAGTTGTTAATGTTCTCTAAAATTATGGTGAGGTGTCTTGTTTGGGGATTAAAAATTAAGTTATGACATGATTTCTTTGTGGGGGGAGGGAATCAGGTATCCATCCCAAGAGAGAATATTCAACGTTTTGTGGCTGAACAGCATATGCAGATTGCAGCCAGTTCCATGAGGAAAAATGCAGCACAGATTAAAAATTTGATTTGCTGGAATGCTGGGATATTTAGCTCATTACATTTTAAAAGCTTCAGATTGACCTCAAAACCTTTTTTTATGTTAACCCTAGAAAATCTTTCTAAAATATATGAATTCATGTACTTTTTGAAAAAAATATTAACTAGTGCAAGCATTATTATTTTTCTTTGGTTGAATATTTTTTAAAAGAGGGGAAAAAACCTTTCATGACAAATATGCACAGTCTAGTAAAATGGATTTCCCTATTGACCATGTCCAGAGATACATGTCTCATTCTGTATTTTAAGTGTCTCATCTCTATGGCAGGAGGAAGGTGGCATGTTTCATTTTGAGTCTTCTGGATGAGTCTGTTTTCTTAGTTTAGTAAATGAAAATTACTGAAAATAATTGCATCTTTCTTTAATGATTCACTGTCTTCTTGTATCTCAGTATCACTGTGCAGAATCAGCTGTAGAATTCTAAGGGGATGTTGTTTTGAATCTGTACAAACTGCAGGAAAAAAGGTCTGGAAGTTGCTTTTTTTTTTTAACAATAAATCCTCGATATCAGCTTGTACTTTTTTTTTTAATTGAAAGCAGACCACTCCCTTTGCCCCCTGCAAACCATCCCTCTGTCCTTTCCCCAGCTCTGGTCAATTTAAAGTTCTGGTTCATTGGTTTTGGGTTATTATAAACACTTCTGAAATGCAACAAATTCCATTGTAGACAGATTAGTTGTAATTTAGCCACATGTGAAAGCCTTTGTAATAGCACATTCATCACAGGATGGCTGGAAATAATATAAGGGAAGGTATAAATTCTCTCCCTTGGACTGAACTTGGGTTTCTCTCTTTAACACATCTTCTCAATAAGTCTACTAAAAATAAAAAGGGCTCCCTTGTGAAATGTGGATTTCACAAGTGCAATATGTGAAAATTCTTGTTGTAAAAAGTCATTCTTCAGCTTTTGGGCATGGGACAGATCTCAAGAGGATCTGAGTTTTAGTTTGGGGAAAGAATGGAGTTCTCATTTAGGGTTAATGATAATGAATGTTTTTGAGATATTTCCCAATATTTTTCTTTCTACTTCTCCAAAGACTGGATCCATTTTACAGAAACAACAAATTCGCTAATCCAGAAGCTTAGAAATAAGAAAAAAATCTAGTTTTTGATATGTGATTTTAAAAAATGAGTTATTGACTTAGCTGTCAGCACCCTCCTTGGGTGAGACAAACAGAATTTTGGTCTTGACTCTCTTCTTACCCCTCCAGTATTTTTATACAGAAGAAATGAGGTTAAAATGAACTTTGAAATAGGAGGGCAAGCTAAAAGGCAGAAAGAAAATTCAAAGGAGGTGTATAGGATTCTTTTTGTCTTTTTGGAGGGGGAAGGCAGGGCAGTTGGGGTTAAGTGACTTGCCCAAGGTCATGTAGCTAGTGAGTGTTAAGTGTCTGAGGTCAGATTTGAACTTAAGTTCTCCTGACCCCAGGGTGAGTGCTCTATTCACTGAGCCACCGAGCTGCCCCCATGGAGGTATATGTTAAAAGGTGGAGTCCCACACTTTACTTTGGTGTTTGTCAATGGAATTGCTAAAAGAGTACATGTATTCATGTGCTTCTTGACTTTTTCCAAATCAGCTCATTGGGGAATATGATGGAGGATTAATCAAGACAGTAAAAAGAGTACTTCAAGACAGTGAGGACGCAGTTTAGAGGAGACTGTAAGAACTGGTAATGCATCTAGCCAGTATGGCTACGTGCCTTTCTCTAGTAGCATTCAGGAGCTCAGAACTAGGGATAGAGAGAGGGAGGGAGGGAGGAAGTGAGGGAGGAAGGGAAGGAAAAAGGAAAAAACACATGGTGAGGATCACCTAGGGTTGAAGGTCTGTAAGGCCTGAGAAACAGAACAAAAATTGTATAGTTAGTATAGCATAGTAGACAGAGAACCAGCTTCAGAGGCAGAAAGACCTGGATTCAAAACCCACTTCTCATGTTCACTCTTTGTATGACCAAGTCACATAACCTCTTCATGTTCCAGCTCACTTTCTAAGATTAAAGTTGCAGAGCTCCTGGTGAAATCTATTGGTAGACAGAATTTCCTTATATGGATTCTCTAGAGCAGTGGTTCTCAACTTTCCTAATGCCACAACACTTTAATACTTGTATGTGGGTGTATCTGCATATAGGCACACTCGCCTGGAGATGGATAGAGGAGCGGTGACTCGGTTCCTAAGACCATCAGAAATATGTGTTTTCCGATGGTCTTAGGTGACCCCTGTGAAAGGGTCTTTCAACCCCCAAAGGGGTTGCGACCCACAGGGTGAGAACTGCTGCTCTGCATCAATGATATCATAGTTCCAGACACTCACCCCATTCTCCAAATAGCTCGTATTCATGTAGTGCTCAAAATAAGCAAAATGTTTCACATGCGTATGTGATTTGTTAAAGAGGGTACAGGATTGAAGTTTGGAGGGCAATGCATAACGAGATTAGTTAAATATAGAATTTAGAATGTGAAAGGAGAAAAATGAATCCAGAGTAGGGATGATGGCCTAAGAGAATAGATAAAATATGGGGGGACTGGAGGTGTATTGAGGATGAAAAGTAAGTTTCAAAGGAGTGAGGCAGGGGACAAGATGGAGAACCCAGGAGACTATGATTTGAGAAGGTAATTTCTGTGATCAAGTTCTGGTAACTGGAAGACTTTGGAGGGGGGCAGGTAATGATAATGTCCAAGATTTCATTACCCTTGTAGATGACTAAGGAAAAGGTGAGGTATAAGTTATATCAGAATATTCCAGAAGACATTACCATGAATATTGACACTCAGGTCTGAGGGTTTGGAAAACTAGGAGTCAGATAGTGAGCATCTTTTTTTTTTGGATGGGGGAAGGCAGGGCAATTGGGGTTAAGTGACTTGCCCAAGGTCACACAGCTAGCAAGTGTGTCAAGTTTCTGAGATCAGATTTTCGCTTAGGTCCTCCTGACTCCAGGGCTGGTGCTCTATTCACTGTCCCACCTAGTTGCCCCACATAATGGGTATCCTGAGAAAGTAACTGGATCACAGCTCTACACTGCTGCCTAAATGCTGTACATCTCCACCTTGATGTCTGCTTAAGTTTGAAGAGCTGAATCTGGGGTTGGAGAGGTGATCAGTGTCTATCACCCATTTTTAAAGAATTGAGCATTTATGAAGTGCTTACTAAGTGCCAGGCACTGTGTTCAGCTCTGGAAATATAGAAATAAGCAAAAAGACAGTTCCTACTCACAAGGAGTTTATATTAATGTGGGAAAACGACACATAAAATAGCAGAAAAGAGGAAGGAAAGAAGCAAAGAAAGAAGGAAGGAAGGAAAGAAGGAAAGAAGGAAGGAAGGAAGGAAGGAAAGAAGGAAGGAAAGAAGGGAGGAAGGAAGGAAAGAAGGAAGGAAGGAAGAAAGGAAGGAAGGGAGAGAGGAAGGAAGGAAGGGAGGGAGGGAGGAAGAAAGGAAGAAAGGAAAGAAGGAAGAGAGGAAGGAAAGAAGGAAGGAAGGAAGAAAAGAAAGAAGGGAGGGAGGAAGGGAGGAAAGAAGGAAAAAAAAACACCAAACATTCATTAAGTGTTTACTATGTGCATGTATTGCTCTAAGGAGTCGGGGGAGGTGGAAGTGTAGTCCAGAGAGTCAGTTGCTGAGCCAAGATATAAGTGAACTTGGTTGGATTAGGGGATTCCTCAAATGGGAATTCTGAAGAGGAGCTCATGAGTCAGAGGAAAAGACTTTGGAAGAGAAGGCAGCCCTACCATGAGAAGACCATTGGAACAGAGACAGAAAAGTTGACCAAAGGCAGGACTTGAGCTGGGTTAGAGGAATATTTAGCTGGGAAATGCTCTTTAAATGGGGAAGTATATGATGAATAGTGCCACAACTTCACTAAAAGAGGACAATAAAACTCAATGCACAGCTCATGTATCATAGTAGAGTTCACTGGAACATATGGTAGAGCTAACCAGATAATGGATTGAGTACAGAGGGTATAACTGCTAAAGCCTGCCTGTTCCGTACTAAGACTTTCATTGAGGATGCATGGCTAGGTGACATAGTAAATAGAGTACTAGACCTGGAGTCAAGAGGATCTAAGCCAAATTCAGTCTCAGACACTTACTAAAATCTGTCACCCTGGGTGAAGCATTTATCTGCTCCACCTCAGTTTCTTTAACTTTAAATGGGGATAATAATTGTACCTCCTTCATAGGGCTGTTGTGAGGGTTGAATGAGATAGTGTTTGTAAAGCACTTGACATAGTCTGGAGCATAACAGATGGTTAATAAATGCTTTTTCCTTTCCTCCTCACAAAATGTGTAGATGGGGAAATAGGTATCCATTGTTGTTGATATTTTTCATCATTATTTTAAAATTTAATGTGGGACTCATTTGCACAAAATAAATTACATTTAAAAAACAAAAACAAGCAAAAAAGAAATTAGTGAGGTCTTTTCTCCTTGGTTTTGACATTGTCTTTGTCCTTCAGATACCTTTAGAATTATTTTCTCAAGACCTTCGTGACTATGTGGTGACCAGCACAAACATCCGTTGAGTATACTTGCTCTAGTCCAGCTGCCTTTCCCGTCTTTATTTTTCAGTGTCATTTCCATTTTTTTTTCTAGCAATACATTGAAGGATATGATGTCAGAATCTAAATGTGGCATCCCTATCTCTGACAGTGAAAAGAGTTTGTTGTAAATATCTTCACAGATCTTTTTTGTTGTTGTTAAATGTTGTATTCTTTCCAATTTCATACTTTAATACTCTCAAGATTACCTTGGTTAGCTAAATCTCTTGCTAAACTTTCTTTAAATTGGTTTTTTTTCTTCCACTGCTACTTGTTTTTATGCAGAATAGTGATGATAACACCATGCCTATCCATATGATTTAGCAAAAAACTAATATTCTAAACCAGAATTGCCCTGTTAACTGCTTTAAATTTGTTGAATTTCCAGATAGTCTGTGTCTGTGTCTTTTCCTCTATCCATATCTCATTTTTCATCATCAATAATTTGTTTAAATAGATCAGGATGATGGAATTTAAATTAGATATCATATTTTATTATTCCAGTTTTATCCCTCTTTTGGTCTTTGTTCTAATAAGTTGGTATTCTTACTATAGACAACTGATTCAGAAATGACTGCCATATCAGTAACAAGTCCCTTCTTGTCTGTTAAAATCAGTTTCATTTTTTGTAATGTCCTTTAGTGTTTTTATGTCTAGAGTCATTTTATTCTTTTCTCAAAAAAATATTACTTACATATGTGCAAAGCTTCTGTGTAGGCTACAAATCTACAAATAATCCATGTTTTTTTTAAAAATAATGTTTCTCTCCCAATTACATATTAAAACAATTTTTAAACTTAAAAAAGTTTTGAGTTCCAAATCTATCCCTCCGTCCTTTTTTCTCTCCCCTTTCCCCTTCTCTGTGATGGTAAGCAATACAATATGGGTTATACATGTGCAATCATGTAAAACATTTCCATATTAGTCATTTTGTACAAGAAGACTAGAACAATAATCAAAAAGAATAAAAGAAAGTGAAAAATAGTTTGCTTCAATCTGTATTCAGACATCAATTCTTTCTCTAGAGGTAGAGGTCATACTTCCTCATGAGTCTTTTCCCAATGTTTCTCATAATTCTAACTTTTGCCCATATTTGCCTTGAAATAAATAACCACATATATTATTTAATTTAAGTCTTATACAATTCTTCTTAGAATTTCTCTACTTTTACCTCTTTTGCATCAGACTGGTGCAGAGGCTATAATTATTTTTATAGTAATCTTTTTGCAAAACTTTATCATTGACTGACATATGAAATGATATAAAATGTAAAATAATGTTTCTCATGATTTTGGGACTTGCTATAAAATCAACTCCTCCAACTCCTTTATTTATCTCTCATAGGAGAATCTGTGAACTATCCCTTGATTTAACTACAACTTCTTTATTTTGGTATTGTTTATAGCAATAATGTCAAGAATGATATAATTCAGTTCCTCCAGTAGTATGTCTACGCATTAGTCATTGGACAAGGATCTCACATCTGGACTGCCAGCAGCTCTACGTTAAAGTTTGTAGATATCTGAAAACTATGTGATTCTCAGCATTCTCTGCCCTCTTTCCTATCATTATCCCTGAAAAAATAGAAGGGAGTCAAACAGGATGGTGGTCCGTTTTGTATTTTGCTTTGTTTCACAGGTTGCCATGGCCAAAGATTTCATCACCAAGTGGCCAACCTAGAGGTGATGAGCTGAGAGAGATGAGCTAGCCTGGCCCTCTGAAATGAGCCTGTCTGTTGTCTTCTGAACTATGCTTGAAACCTTTCTCCAATAGCAGTGCTGGCCAGAGCTTGCCCTCTACTGGGCATAGCTTTTGAGAACAGAGAGTCACCTCCATGTCATAATGCAGCAACAGAATAGGACTTTGTGGTATTGATCCAGAATAAAATATAAATTCCCTAGACTGACATCTACTGCCCTCCACTGTCTTGCATCACATTGCTTTCCAGACTTACTTTACACTTCCTTTCTATGTCTCTGTCAAACTCGATCACTACTTGGTTCCCCAATCTGTCTCTTGCTACCATGCCTGTCTACATATGAACTGTTCCCCTTGCTTGAAATCATCATATTCTTTTCCAGCCCTGTCCCCCACCCTTCTGTTTCCCAAGCAGAATTTCAGATTCCATAGGAAAACAGTGATCAGAGATAGTCTTATTCAGATCATTTGAATTAATTTCAGAACCTTAATTTCCTAATCTTTTAAATGAAGATACTAATACTTGCATTTTGTGACTTGCAAGTTGTTGTGAGGATCAAATGACATAATATATTTGCTTTATATAGTTTGGTTTTTAGTTTAAAAAATTTAAAGGCCTTATTGATGCCTTTTATTGTAAAATTACAGTCTTTTTTGAATATGACCTCTTAGGATCCCCATATTTCACCATCATTAACCAAAAAACAAAACAAAACAACGAATAACAATGAAGACAAGGTCAGTGGTCTGACAACGTATGCAATTTTGTTCCTCCCACCCCCTATATTTTTTGGGAGTGTTCTCTTTTATTATGTATTTTTTGGAGAACAAGATTGGTTATTTTAATTACTTAGAATTGGGCTCCCTTTCAGCATTGTTATCATTTGTGTGCTGCAGCAGTTCATAGAAGTCTTCTCATACTCCTTGTTTCTTATAGAAAAATAAGGGCATACATGAGATAATTGGTAAAGCATTTTGTTATCATGCATTGCTTTGTTTGATGCAGTCAGTGTGGGGAGCTTCCTACTTCTGTGAACTCTAGAAACTATCTGGGTTGATCAATACCAGGGTCTTGCCTGAACCACCTAGTGACTAAGTGTCTTTCCCAGAGTCACAAGATTACTAAATGTAGGAAGCAAATGAGCCCAGGGCTTCGGAACTCAAAGGCCAGGACCATTCTACCAAACTGCCCGCTGTGCCCTTTTTGTAATAAAAAGCCCCACCAATATATTTGCATTCTTCATTATTATTATTCTTTTTTCTGGACTTGTGATTTAATTAGTATAGAAACTCTGTGTATAGACTCCCTCTACTAGTGTAAATTGACACTTGAGCTACAATTTATAGATTAAATTGACTCACCCCAGGGTTACAAAACTACCAAGAAACCCTACTTGAACCCAGTTTTTCTGTGACCAGAGACCTGATCTCTACTATGTCATGGAACTTCTCTGTGTTCAAGGTTAGTATTACTTATTGACTGATGAATTGTTCAAAAAGTATCCATCAGAATAGCATCACTGCAGGTTTCCCAAAGTGTCTTCATTCTTTTCCTGCCCCCGCCCTGTTATATATTCTTGATATATGACTTCAGCTATTTATTATAAATTACACAGACAAGAAACATGAGTAATGGGATTTGACTCTTTCTCAATCCAGCTGTTTTGTGTTTTCTTTGTCTAGCACAGTTCCTGGCACATACAAAGTGGTTAATAGATGTTTATTGAATGAGTGATTCTATCTACAAGTCAAAGAATTCTGTAAGTCATAGAAATTTAGATTGGAATGCAGGTAGTGGGTATCGACCTCTCCACAACCCCTGTCTCACCTCCACATTTTACAGAATAAGGACCCGGAGAAGGATACATTATTGTTCTTTAATGACAAAGGCAATCTTGCTTATTTTTCCCACCTTGGATCTCCAAGTTCTTTCAACTATGCAATGTGTTTTGTGAAGCAAAATCTATGAAATGAGGCTATTGGCCTACAGACCTAATCAGGTTTTAACAACCTCCTCTTTGGAAAAAGAGATCGTACACGAAACAGATTTTAAAAATTAATCTGCCTTATTAACATAGTCATTTTTTCTATGTTTGTATCACTTTTGGTCTTTGATCTAAGAAGTTAGTGGTCTTACCACAGACAGCTGTTTCAGGAATGGATTCCACATCAGCAAAAAGTCATTTCCTATTTTAAAATACAATCAATTCCATTCTTAAGTCTAGTTAATCAGCAAAACAAACAAATCAAGACCTGATTTGTGGTGTTTGTGGATTTCTAAGGTATATAATGCTCAGACTGAAAATTTAACAACCAGCTTTCAAGCTGGCTCTAGCACATCCATGGATCAAATTCACCTGTTTCTTAACCCTCCTTATCTTTAAATCATCCTTCACATGGCTGCCTGACTAATTGTCCTCACATACAGAGCTGATCATCTGATTCCTCTGTACCGAACACTTCAGTGGTTATTACCTACTTAACAAAACCCAAATTTCTTAACATCTTCCTAAATCTTTGAGAGGAATTTGCTTCAAGGTTCTGGCCTTATCTTCTTTGCTCCTCTCTTTAATTTCTCCCTAATATCAATCTTATTGATTCTTATGCTTTTGCAATGGTTCTCATATTTTTATCTCTAACCCTGGTTTTTCTTCTCTTCCAATCTGCAAATGTTCATCTCTAGTTGCTTATAGGACAACCTCCTCCTTGATATTCTGTAGGCAGTGGACCATAATGCAATACAAATTGTAATTCAGAGAACATAAGCAAATGACATAGAACTAAGTGGAAAATTAACAATAATACCCTGAATAATGAATGCATCAAAGGACAAAAATTGTAACACAAACTAATAACTATATGAAAAAGAATGATAATGATGGGATACCATGCCAAAATTTCTGCAGTGCAACTAATGAAGTCCTCAGAGTAAAAATCTTATCTCTGTGAACATATACTAACTATGAGGATGAATGAACTAAATATGCAATTTTAAAAAACTGGAAAATCAACCAATAAACCCAAAATGAGCACAAAAGAGTAAAAATAGAGGAGAAATAAAAAAAGACAGAAAGACTAAACAGTTGATGAAACTAAAAGCTTGTTCTTTGAAGAAAAAAAAGCTAGCAAAATCCAGATAATTTAATCAAAATGAAGAGAAGAAAATCACACTTCCAAAATTAAACAAATGAATACAGTTCATATAAACAGAAGAAATAAAAAAGAATTGTGCATTTACTTGAAATTGAGAGACTTTTATATGAACAAAATTAGTGCAACTAAGATAAGAAAGGAGATTTAATCTTTGCATCAAATATCTTTAATAAACTTTTGATATCCCAGTGATGTGGGAAATTAACAGAAGTACATTTGACCAAGAGCCATTCCCCAATGGATAAATGGTCAGAAGACAGTTCTCAAGGGAAAAATTACAAATGATTAACATTTATGTGAAATATTGCTTTGAATCACTGCTAACAAGAGGCATGTAAAACAAAATAATTTTGAGACTTTACCTCACTCAGTAACCTGACAAAAATGACAAGGGATGGGCACAGTCAATGTTAGAAGAGTTGTCAAAAGACAGTAACTCTAATATCCTATAGGTGGAATGGTGAATTATTCCAATCATTCTGGTAAGCAATTAGGAATTATTCCCCAAAAGGGCTCTAGAGTGTCTATACTTTCTGATCTAGAAATCTCACCACTGGCCATACGCCTCTTGAGATAAATGACTTATGTATACCCAAATATTCATAGCAGTATTTTTTATGCTAGTAAAAAACCAGAAACAAAGTAGAACACCACTCTTGCTGGCTTTCAGAGTATGTGAAGGGAAAGTAAAATTTAAGATCACCGCAAAGGTAAAAAAAGGTCAGGTTGTGAAGGACTTTGAGAGTCAAAATAAGGACTTTTGATTTGATCATCAAAGTAGTAGGAAGTCATCAAAGTTTACTGAGTGTGAATGTGTGAGAAGTGGGCAGGGACGGTGATGTGGTCAGACGTGCAGTTTTGAAAAATCGCTTTGGTAACTGAATGGAGTATAAAGTGGAATGGGTAGAGACATGAAATAGACCAATTTAAAGGCTACTGCAATAGTTGATGTATGAGGTGATACAGATTACAGATTTGTACCATGACAATGTTCATGTAAATGGAGAAAAGGGGATACATGTAAGAGATTCCATGAAGGTATACAGGAGATGTTGTTGAGGTGGAGATGACAAGTCTTTTCCAAAGATTTTTTTATATGAATTGAGAATGGCAACAAGGTTGTGACTCGTGTCACTAAGAAGATGGTGGTGCTTTCCATAGCAATAAGGAAGCTGGGAAGAAGAAGAAAAGATTGAAGGATGATGATGAGTTCTGTTTTAGATACTTAACGTTAAGAGGCCAATGGGATATAAAGTTTGAGTTGTCTAATAAGCAACAGGTGATGAGAATCTAGAGGTTAGGAGAGAAGTTAGGGCTGGATAAATAGTCTGAGAATCATCTCTATAGAGAGGAGAATCGCACAGGAGCTAATGAGATCACCAAATGAGACAGTACAGATCTAGAGAAGAAGAGAGCCCAAGACAGAGCCTTATGTGATACATATAGTCAGTGGTTGTGACCTAGAAGAAGATGCAGCAAGGGACACCAAGAAGGAAGTCAGACAGATAGGAGAACCTGTAGAGAGAGAATGATATCACAAAAAACTAGGGAGAAGAGAGAATCTAGGAGAAGATGGTGATCAACAATGTCAAAGGCTGCAGAAAGGGCTTAAGAAAAACCCATTTCATTTGGCAATTAAAAGATGATTGGGAAATTTGGGGAGAGCGGATTTTGTTGAATGATGAGGTTAAAAATAAGCTGAAAATGTCTCAGAAGAGAGTGAGAGGAGAGAAAAGTGGAAGTACAAATCAGAGAAAGATTTTTTTCAAGGTAGTATGCTATGAAAGAGAAGAGTGATACCAGATGATAAAGAATGGGAATGATTGATTTAAGTGTCAGATTTTTTTAAGATAGCAGAAAATGTGTATGCAGTTGCTTGGGAAATACCACACGGAGAAAGAATAAAGATTGGTAAGAAAAGAGGGAAGCTGGAGTGGGCAATCTACTGGGAAAGACAGCACAGAATTGGACCAAAGGTCCATTTAGAGGAGTTTACCTTAGCAAGAAGAAGAGCTATTTCATTTGAGTCAAGGGTGGAGCAGAAAACAGTGGGAGAAGGCATCTGAGTGATGTGAGATGATAGTGGGGGATGAGGGGCTTCTGGCCAAAGGGCTTCAATTTTTGGTGAAGTCTGGGGCAAGGTCCTAAGCTGAGAAGATGTAAGGAGGGGATACCATGTGAGACTGAGAAGCTGTGGAAAGGTTTAGGAAATCTACTATGGTTAGTGGGAGAGTGAATTTATTAGGGAGGTATGAAAGGCTTGTCTAGCTGTAATGAAGTTCACTTGAAATTATATAATATAAATTTGTATTAGTCTCAGTCAGCATGGTTTTGTGATTTTGTCTTATTCCATTAAGCAGCATGTAAAGGGAAGCAAAGGCAATAGATAGTGGGACTAATTCATATTTTGACAAGGTGTGATTAATGATAAAGGGTCAAGAGATGCAAGCATATTATAGAATTGAACTAATTTGCCAAAGGGTAGACAAGGTAAGGAAGGTGAATACAGACAGTGCAGAGTTAATGACCTGGGAAAGAACTGAGGAGCAGGGGGATTGGAGGCCACAGTGAGGATGAAGGACGGGGTTAGGCGTTTTAAGGCAGAAGGAAAGAGCAAGTGATAAAACATTATAATGAGATAAAGAAATTTTGATGTTCACGAACACAGAAGAGCAGCATTTGTGAATAATGGAAAGATTAAGGGTATGGCCATTTTTTTTGTGCAGCTGAGACAGGAGAGAAGTGGGTCTTGGCAACTGAGCAGATTGAGGAAATGAGGTACTTGAAATCCTCTAACATGAAGGCAGAGATGGAGAGGGAAGCTATGAGCCAGGCACAGCACTTATTAAGGAAAGGCATATGTCCCAAGGGAGAGGGGGATCTAAGCAGATAACAGCTACCAGACTTTTGATTGGGGGTTGGAATTGGATTGAATGAACTTCAAAGGAGATGGGGTTATTGAGTAATGGGTGTAGAAGAGAAGTCTGGAAGTTGCAGTAGGGAGCATGGAGTATTCCAACTCTTCCATCGTAACCAGTTTTCACATACATAAAAAGGGTAGGGACTGTTTCTTTGTTTTTTGTCCTTTCTCCCATTGCCTTGCACATAGCAGGGCTTAATAAAGACTCATTGAATCGAACTGCCCTAGTAGAGATGCTTAATGAATGGTTGCTCACTAAATCCCCAAAGTCCCTTCCAGCTCTGACATTCCACAACTCTAACTCCCATAGGATTAGCAGTAGGCTGACTGTTGATGTATTTATGTTGATCTACTTACTTCAATGCCATAATTTGTATGTACACTAGGTAATTAATGGTTTACCATTAGCTTTCACTGTCACTTGCTTCACAATATAAGTACAAATATAAACACTCATTGAAAGAAGCTTATTTAAGGACACCCTTTTTGCAGTAATGACATGAATTTTGATAAGACTTACCCAATCATAATTACAGCAATCAAATTGTGTACATTTTGTTAAAAGAAAAAAAAAGATGATTATAATTTGAAAGCCCACAGCTCAAAGTTGCCATCACAATAGCAACTATTATAGCAACTGTTTAGCATTTGGACATTTTTTTGGCAGGCACTCCTAGCATTGTTTATTGTGAGTTAGGAACAGGCAATGAAAAAATATGCAAATTGTTTTCAAGCAAGAGAGAATGTAGCTTCTCATTTAGGAAGCAGGATAAATGGCAGAAACTGTCTGGGCATTAACAAAATCTACCCGTAGCCGTGGAGATGATTTTGGGCCATTGGTCCCTCTTGTGTTACAGTAATACTGGGACATGTTCAAGATGGGTCCTGTTTCAGCAATGTTTCTATCCCAACATTCTTGTGTCTCTGTTATGCTATACAGCCAGGTTCTCATAGACTCTCCTATCATAAAATAATAGATCAGAAAGAAATCTTTGAAAAATCACAGGTCTAGAGCTGTATGGGACCTCTGAAACCACCTGGTTAAATCCTGACTATTTTATAGATGAGGAAAGAGGCCCAGTGAGGAAAAGTGATTTACCCCTAGTTACAAGGTAGTGAGCATCAGAGGCAAGATTTGAGACAAGGTCCACCAACCTAAGTAAGTGGTAATCCTAGTGTATCACCATTGCCTCCCAAACCCTTCCTTTTGGAGTGACTTGACCACAGTCACACAGGAAATAGATTTGTCTAGTTAGGATTTGAACTCAGGCATTTCTGATGCAAATACATGCCTCCTGAAGCAAAAGTTGAAATGCAATCAAAAGAGTCTTTACAACCCTTCCAGGCCCATTAAATTTTTTTTTCTGAATTTAAGAAATAAACATTTCCATAACATAGTAGAATAGAAGCAAAAAAGATGATTGTACTTGAAACTGCAAAACGATTATGTACAACTTGCTATTCCTTTTAAATATATACTAAAGTTATGTAACTTTCTTCTTTTTCCCTTTTTTTCTCTCCCAAACCTTGCTCTAGAGGTGACTACCATTAGACAGAAATATGCATAAGTATGTGTGTGTGTGTATATATATATACACACATATATATATACATACATGTATATATAAACACATATAAAACCATTCTATACATATTTTTTTCTGGATGTAGATGACATCTTTCCTCATATGTCCTTTGTTGTTTATTGGGGCATTTACTGTAGTCAAAACAACTTAGTCACTCAAAGTTGTTCTTAAAACAATGTTGTTGTTACTGTATACAATATTCTCTCAGTTCTGCTCATTTTGTTTTTCATTATTTCGTGCAAGTCTATCCACGTTTTTCTACGACCATTGAGCTCATCACTTCTTATAGCATGTCAGTATTCCATCACAGTCATATACCATGCCTTGTTCAGCCATTCCCTGATGTGCTGCTTTTAGTGGATAGAGTATGGAGTCAAGAAGACCAGAGTTGGGGTGGTTTGATATTTCCTTCTCCAGCTCATTTTACAGATGAGGAAATTGAGGCCACCAGGATTTAAGTGACTTGACCAGTAAGGTAGTAAGAGTCTGAGACCAGATTTGAACTTGAGAAGATGAGTCTTCCTGACTCCACACCTGGTGCAGCTGTCCCTTCCTTTTAAAAACACTTCTGGAACGAGGCATAGGCAAAGAAAGTCTAGTTTCCTATCCAAGATCACAACCATGGACATGAAATTAATTTTGGACAGCCACTTTATTAAATTGGTTATCTTCAACTGCAAATCATGTTTCTAATTTCCCCACTAGAAACTTACAAAGTTTGAAGATTCTTAGAAATTTCTTTCTTATTGACAAGTGCAACCACAGGAGGCAGCTGAGTACAATAGGAAATGTATTCATTTGGAAGTCGGGAGACTTGGGTTCTCATCTCAACTCTGCCAATAATTAGCTGTGTAACCTTGCAAAAAAGATTTTACTTCTCTGGGTTTCATTTTTCTCATCTTTCACATGAGGACATTTGGCCATTTGATTTCTAAAGTCCTTTCCAGCTCAAAATTCCTGTTCCTATGACCTACAGACTCTGCTTAGATCCTGTACATGTTACTGAGTCACAGAGCCAGAAGGGACCTCTGATAGCACAGAATCCAACTACCCCCGGTGTTGTAGATGTCAATTGGTAAACATTTATCAAGCACCTACTACCCCCTGAGAGACATTGTGCTAAGTCCTAGGGACAGAAAGCAAGGCAAAAGACAGTCCTTGTTCTCAAGGAACTCACAGTCTCATGGGGGAGAAAAATTGTAGACAATTATGTACAAACATGCTATATAGAGGGTAAATGGGAGATAACCAACAGAGGGAAGGCACCAGAATTAGGGGGTATCTTTTTCAGAGGGGAAACAAAGAAGCAGAGGAGAAGAGGGACAGGATTCCAGTCATGGAGAACTACCAGTGAAAATATCCAAAGGATGGCAATGGAGTGTCTTGTTTGAGGAATAATAAGGAGGCCAGTGTCATTGGGTCACAGGACAGAAGAAGATGAGGAAGTAGAGGCTCAGAGGCTCCAAACCCAGATCTGATCACCTACACTCTTTCCACAAAAGCAGCTGCTTGCACTTGCATAATTCTGTAGGATTTAAAAACAAAACAAAACAAAACAATTTTCATTACAAAATCCTTGAGAGAAAGCTCAAGTATTATTACTCCCATTTTGCAGATGAAGAAACTAAGACCAAGACCTAAGTGACTTGCTCAGGCTCATGCATTTAGTGAGTGTTAAAGCTAGAACTCAAAGGAAGCTTTCCTGATGTCAATTCCAGTGATTTTTCTGCTATGTTTCTCTGGTCAGCAAGGTGGTACAGGGGATAGAGGGCTGGGCCTGAGGTTGGTAGACTCATCTTTCTGAGTTCAAATCTGGCCTCAGATACTTATTAGTTACGTGACCCTGGGTAAATCACTTAACCCTGTTTGCCTCAGTTTCCTCATCTGTAAAATGAGCGGGAGAAGGAAATGGCAAAGCCACCCCAGTATCTTTGCCAAGAAAATCTCAAATGGGAACAGTACTTAACAAAACAACAAATAGGACTTCTCTAAACTGATGTAGTAAGTTATCTTGCCCTAATGAAAATCTATGGAAAACAAAATGTTCAAATGCATTTGAACTCTTGTTATTAAAATTACTTGTTATTCCTGTTACAGCTTAATCAACATCTTCTGGGAGTGAAACTCATTTCTAACAAATCTGGCCTTTGATGTTTATGTCCTCCATGGCCTAAGAGGTGTTGGTTTCCCTCAAGAGGCTATTCTTCAGGATACTGGAAGTAGGGAGTGCATCAAGAAAGTCTTCATATGAAAGATGAGGCTATTTTCCTCAAGGAAGGAGAACATACAAGACTTGTGCAGAAATAATTTGATCACATCTTTTATACAACTATCTTGAGTAAAAACAACTGAGGAATCACTTTAGGTACATCTAACAATTTCTGAACCTTTATAGGCAAAGTGATAATATCCACAGTTCAATTAATAAAGGAGAGGAAGATTCAAAAAGGAAAGTTTTTGTATGCTCTGGATTCCTGCCTTGTAGAGGATACCCTTCCCCCCAAACTCCCCTGACATATTCCTAAAGAAGCCCCTGTTTTCTTCTATCTAGTCAATCTGAGTGGTGGGGGCTGTCCAGCATCACCAGTGGGCCATAAATTAGTTCATTAAAGTGAAATATTGACTTTTTTTTTCCTCCCAAGGGATTAAGTAAAGACCTAATGAAGACTTTTTCCAGTTACAAAAGAGTTTTGTACTATTTTGTTTCTCAATCCGTAAAGTACGCCTTGCCAGTTAAAAGATTATTCATTTAGTTTAGAAAAAAAGAAGTTTGGGGAAAATTCTGTGTGTATATTTCTGTGTCCTAGGTCCACAGGGACAAGAGTCCACCAAAACAGAAGAAGACACACACACACACACACACATACACACAAACACGGAGGAGAGGAAGGGTAAAGAGAAGACTATAATTTCAATCTTTTAAAAAAATTTCTGCTGAGTTCCCCCTCTTTCCTACTGAGAATCTAATGTGATTTCTTGATCAGTGCATTCTTAGTCTTAGCTCCAAAGGCAACCATCTGTCTTTGTTTCTTATTTGGACAACCTGTGATCCACTGACCCCTTGTGGACCCACAGATCCATATTGAAATTGGATGGGGAAAAATTATATCTTCATTTTCACTAATCTCTAACCAAAATTTAGCATTTCCTTCAATTACTTAGAAATAAGCTATTCCATAGGCTTTATCAGACTACTGGGAATCCATGACATGAAAAAATAATTTATGCCCTCAAATTCCAGATGCAGATTTTACAGAAAAAAAACCAAACAAACCCAACAACCCTGAAAGGGGCGTCTTGCCTATGGTCACTCAGAGAGTAAATATCAGAACCAGGAATTGAACTCAGACTCTCTGATTTTAAATCTATTTCTCATTTTTCACAGAATCTCAGTAAATGCTTCCCTGCCTGTGACATTCTATATCTAACCTCCAAACATTTGTACAAGTGGTTGTTCATGTCTACCATGTACGGCCTTCTCATTTTTCTCTCACGGAATCCCTAGCTTCCTCTAAAGTACATCTCAGGTACCATGTCCTATAAGAGGTCCCCTACCATTTCTTCCTCCCCCCACCATGAAATTACTTTGTAAAAAAGGGCACTTTTCTTTCTTCATTCTCATACCTATTCAGATGCTCCGTCTCCTTCAAGGATTCTTTCCCCACTACCTGTGGATGTTACTGTTCACCACCTCCTCTCTTAACCCCTTCTCCTCCCCAGGCTGTCCTGGGTCCTCTTTTCTCTTTACACTCTAAATCATCTCATCAGCTTCCAAAAGCTTAATTCTAATTTCCATGCAAATGACTTGTACATCTGTATTTCTAGCCTGATTCTTTCTCCTGAATTTTAGTTTTGCATCACAAGTTGTCTTATTGGGCATTTTCAACTAGACATCCTGGAAACACCAAAATAAAACTCATGAACTCTTCTCCTCCCTCCAATGCCAAATTCTCCATTTCTATCAAAGGCATCAGGAAGCCATTGAACAAGCATTCATTAAATGCTTACTATGTTCAGGCAGTTGGGCTGCCATTGGACATATATAAGGACCAAGCTATTCAGATATGCAATAAAAACCAGGGAGTTTATGAGGTGAAATGGGGTTAATGACACAAAGCTCAAAAATTTCATTGAAGACATATTAAAAAGAGATAGAAGCCTATTTTTTAAAAAGCAGCACAGTTTTATTTATATTAAATGGTTAAGAAATACACAGTTCTCTCTCATAAATTTACATGACTCAAATTCAACTTTACTAAAGAATTCTGAAAGAAATCCGCTTTCCAAAAATAACAGCTATACTAACTTCATCGTACAGCATTGAGCTCTCTCTTCTTTCCTGCCCTTTAGTACTCCACGGCCTCCTACTGTCCACTCCCCAAAAAAGAAAAATGTAAAAAAAACCCCTCCAAGTGAAAACA
The DNA here is from genome assembly GCA_028646575.1 of Pseudocheirus occidentalis. Lineage (NCBI taxonomy): Eukaryota > Metazoa > Chordata > Mammalia > Diprotodontia > Pseudocheiridae > Pseudocheirus > Pseudocheirus occidentalis. The sequence goes on along the minus strand of CM053594.1, from coordinate 298,660,154 downwards.
GAAGAAAGGATGCCCCAAAACTGGCTGCCACAGCTGCCTAATGAGAGGCCTGGTTTCGGAGAACCATAGGCAGAGAGAAGAGCCCTCTGCATGTCCAGCCCCTGCGTGTCTGTCTTCTGTCTGTCCCCACTGGAATCCATTCATACTTGGGTACAGCGTGTCTGTCTCTGTCCCTGTGTGTTACTCTTCCTGCTTGCACTTCTTTGTCCACAGTCCTCACCTGTCTCAGAACTTTGTGCTTGCCCCCTCTCTCCATGGAGGTGGGCCCCCTTCTACTTTTCTCCCTTCCCCACTCTGCGGACAAAATCGTATTACTTAAGAATTGCCTTTTGTAGAGGTTTGTGGAGTGATCCACTAACATAAAGTGAGAACTGTCTGTATAGAAATATTAAAATAAATAGTGTCCACTTGGTCAGGCTGCTGCTGTTCTGCATGCAGTTGAGCCCAGGCTGCATGAGTACCTGGGCAGTTCACAACTCCTGGCTCTCGTGGGAGGCCACGGCAGAAGTGCAGAGGCCAGAGTGAGGTGTGTGTTTGGTGAAACCAGTCCTTTTCTGCTTGTAGCTCTTAATGCATCAGAACATATACAAGAAATATTGCGTTTTACCTGGACAAAGACTTGAAATTTGTTTGTGGAAGTGGACTCTGAAGGGTTGCAACTCACGAGTTATTGTAAAGTGGTACAGTTTTCCAAGCTCTTCCCTTCTTTCTCATGGAATAATTCAAGAAGAAGTAAGCTCAAAATTCAAATTCTGCTCAAAATGTTCCCTACCATACTGATTGATTTGGGGATTTTTGAAACACATGGCAAAATTTGACTACTGTATTAAGAGATTGGGATATCTATCTGTCATCTATCTGTCTATCTGTCTATCTATCTATCTGTCTGTCTGTCTGTCTGTCTGTCTGTCTATCTATTCATCTGTCTGTCTGTCTGTCTATCTCTCTGTATGTCTGTCTGTCTATCTCTCTCTATCTCTATACATACATATATGTATATATATGTGTGTGTGTATATATACATATATGAATGTATAGAGATAGATAGATGTATACACACACACACACACATAATTAAAGACAAAAGAACACAGTTTCTGCCCTTAAGGAGATGACATTTTAAGGGGAAGGAAGACAACATGTAAATAACTCTGTAAATATCAAATGTATGCAGAATTCATAGAAGATAATTTCAAAGGAAAGATTCTAGCAGCACAGGGGAGTGGGAAAGCCTTCCTGTAGAAAATGTCATTTGAGTTAAGCTGGAAGGAATCTAGGGAAGCCAGGAGGTAACCGGGAGGAGGGAGAACATTGAAGGCATGAGGGAGAGTGTACAAAGGAATGGAATCAGGAGACAGAGTAGTTGAGTGGGAGGAACAGCAAGAAAGTCTGGTAGCTGGGTCATAACTAACCCAAGGACTAGAGAAACAAGGACAAAAACAGGAAAGATAATGTAAGTAGTATAAACCAGAAAGACAGCGCATATGCCTCCACACAGACTGCAGGACACAGAATGCATTCACTCACACCTTTGTCATCCACTCAAAGGTGGACCTGGAGTCAGGAAAACCCAGGTGCAAATATAGCTTCAGATGTTCACTAACTGTGTGTTCCTGGGCAAGCCACTTAACCTCTAACTGCTTTAGTTTCTTCAACTGTGCAACGGGGATGATAACAAAACCTACCTCACAGGGTGGCTGGGAAGATCAAAAGAGATCCCATTTGTTAAACTAGTTGGCAAATAGAAGGCATGATTCCTAAAGATGTATGGGAGGTGAAAATGATTGAATTGAATTAATCACCCTTTGCTTCTTCACTTCTCACCTGGAACAAAATATGCTTCCCTCCCATTGACAGGGGAGTCAGGAAGTTCCCCTTTAGGTGTGGCTAGTTTTTATCTTTGTTTTGGTTTGTGTTTTTTTGCTGGGCTCCTTGTGGAGCTGTGACTCTCTAGTCAAAAAGGGGTGGAAACAGACCCAGGATGAGGTTGAGGCTGAGACGTCTCCTTCTCCCAGGCTGCTGCTCCACAGGGGATTTCCTGGAATGCTACACTCCTTAACCCCTCAAATGACTCTGGATCTATGCTGCCTTGAGAACTTGTGTATGATCCCTGGAGTTTGCCCCATGTTTCCTCAACTTATCTGACTGTGATTCCTGCATACTCCTATTCTAAGGACTTTTCATACTTAAGCTAAAGATTGATGTTGATTGATTGGACATCTCACCACTTACTTTAAGAGGAGTAAGATGACTAGTTAAATAAATATCAATCACCCTCACCCTTACACTTTTTTTGTTGTTCAGTCATTTCAGTAGTGTCCAACTTTGTGACCCCCTCTGAGGTTTTCTTGGAAAAGATCTTGGAGTGGTTCACCATTTCCTTCTCTAGTTCATTCTACAGGTGAGGAAACTGAGGCAACCAGGGTTAAGTGACTTGCCCAGGGTCACACAGCTAGTGATTGTCTGAGGCCAGATCTGAACTCAGATCTTCTTAACTCCAGGTCCAGTATTCTATCTATTTTCCTTCCCATAAAATGTGAGCTCCTTGAAGGCAGGGACAATTTAAAATGTTTTTGTCTTTGAATCCCCAGTTCTTATTATACCATCTGACACAATAGACTTCTAATCAATGCTTTGTTGATTAATTGATTACTTGTTTCAAAGAGAAACTGGGTATCAATAAAAATACTAGAAAAATTCCCAAATATAATCTGGTGCCCTGTCTTCCTCCTATTTATTTCTTGTCTGTCTTCAATATCTATCAGTCCTATAGCTCAAGGCCTTTCTCTAGTCTGGTTGCCCTTCTTTAGAGGTTCTCAAGTTTATTAACATCCTCCTTAAACTGTGATACCAATAAGTGAACAGATTACTTCAGATTTGTTCACAGTACTTCAGATGTATTTGAGGGAAGATTACAATGGGAACTTTATACCGCTGTAAGCTTTGCCTCATTTAAGGCAGCCCAAGACAGTGTTTTCTCATTTTTGGCCTTTGTTTTCTCATTTTGGCTCATAGACCAATAAAATCCTTACATCTTTTTAGATAAATCCCCCTTTAACCACATCTTCCTCATTTTATTTTTGTGAAATCCGTTGTTTGAATCCAAGTATAAGACTTTACATTTATCCCAACTGAATTTCCTTTCAGTTGATCTAGCCCAAGGCTCCAGCCCATCAAAATGTATTTGGACTCTGATTATGCTGTCTACTGTGCTGAGTATTCCTCCCAGTTTGCGTCGCTTGCAAATTTGACAAGCATACCATCCAAGTCATTGATAAAAATGTTAACACAGGGCCAAGCACAGATCCCTGGAGCTCTCCACCGGAGACTTCCTGCCAATTTGACAATTAATCATGAATGAATGCTTTTTGAATCTGGCTATTCAACCAGTTCTGAAGCCATTAAATTTTGTTAATTATCTAGTCTACAATGCTCTATATGTTCCACAAAATAGATCATTTTTTATCAACTGCTTTGCTAAAATCTAAGTACGGTATATCTATAGCACTCTCTTGAGCTACTATATTAATAATCCCGTCAAAAAGAGAAAATAAAATTAGACTGACATGGTCTATTTTTGATGAAACCATGATGATTCTTTCTTATCACAACTTTCTTTTCTGGGCTTTCATAACTCTCTTTTAAAATGATTTCTTTTAGATATTTCCCCCAGAAGCTTAAATCAAATTCACTGTCCTAAAATTTACAAGTTCTCTTCCCTTTTGTGAAAATTGGAACATTTGTTTCTAGTGCTACAGTCCCTTTTCCATTCTCTATGATAAGTAAAGGTCTCTCAGTAGCTGAGGATGAAGTTCATCTGGTTCAGGTGACTTGAATTAATGCAGGGCAGCTAGATACCGTTTTACTCTCTCCTTTTTTTATCTAGGCTGTTGACTCCCTGTAAGCCAAAAAATCATTCTCCTGGTCAGAGAAAACAGAAGCAAAATAAAAAACTGAATAAATATCCTCTCTCTGTTATCAGATATTATTGTCTCCCCCATCCAAGCTGTGGGTCCCATCTTTTCTTCCATTCTCTTCCCCTGGCCCCCATATGGCTAATCAACCCCTTTGTGTATTTTTTGTTGTTGTTGTTGTTTTGGTGCCCTGAATTTTCCTTGCTAGTTTTGGCTTGTTCTCAGCTTTTGCATTCCTGATACTGGCTTCAAAAGATTGTGCCATACTCATAGATTCACCTTCTGTTATCTGCCCTTGCTTCTAACATCTGTATGTATATCTTTAAAAGATCTAACTTGGTTCTCTATGTATCCTCATTACTGGTATCTTCACATGACCATTTTTCCTCCTAATTGGAAATGTTTCCTTTTACATCTCTAGAATTTCATTCTTTTATTCAACGGGGCATAGAAATCCATCTTGCCCTAAAAGAAAGCAAGGGGGGTAAGGTGTAAGGGGAGGGATGGGGGGCATATATGAGAGGACAAACTGCAGGAAGGAGTAGTCAGTATGCTCCCCATCTTGGGGTGGGGAGTAGGGCAGTGATGGGGAGAAAATTTGGAATTCAAAATCTTGTGGAAATGAATGCTGAGGGGCAGCTAGGTGGCACAGTGAATAAAGCACCGGCCCTGGAGTCAGGAGGACCTGAGTTCAAATCCGGCCTTAGACACTTAACACAAAAACTAGCTGTGTGACCTTGGGCAAGTCACTTAACACCAACTGCCCTCCAAAAAGCAAAAAAAAAATGTTGAAAACTAAAAATAAGTAAATAAATAAATTATGGGAAAATTTCATTCTTTTGTTTTTAATTTACGGAATAAAACAAACATTTCCATAATATGGTACAATAAAAGATTATAGTACATGAAACTGCAAATCTGCTAAGCACAGCTTGCTATTCCTTTCGAATACACAACAAAATTATCATGTAATTTTTTTTCCTTTTTTTCCTCTCTCACCCACCCTCCCTTCTCCCCTAGAGATAGTTACCATTTTTGAGAGAGAGAGGAGAGAGAGAGAGAGAGAGAGAGAGAGAGAGAGAGAGAGAGAAAGAGAGAGTCAGAGCACTAGACAGAGGGACAAAGATACAGAGACAGAGACAGTGACAGAAAGAGAGACAGAGACAGAGAATCATGTTTCTGTGTCAGGTTTGTGATCTGTTTTCAAACTCCCCATTAATTTTCTCTTTCTTTTCAGGTTATCTGTAGTATACTGTGATGAAAAAAAACCCTGCTTTTGTTTTTCCCTTCATTGCTCTGTTGTCCACCATGCCTTCTCATTGCTCTATTTCTTTTATAAATATATCTCAACATATAACATTACTAAAAGACATTCCAAAGAGGATAGATACTGTCGGGTCAGGCAGTGTTGGAACTACAACATTAAATGTAATATGCATTTGAAAAAAAACTGTGTATAGTAGATTACCGGTTTCATATGCAATGCTCCTTTCCTAGGCTTCTTTATTTACATGTGCTGACAATTTTTCTAAGTAATAAAAAAATAAAGATGGATGATGCTATTCCATTCTACTCCTTTACCTAGCCTGGTTCTTTTTAATAAGTTAGACCTACACAGAGCAATATTCTAGTCATGGATTTTATATATACTGTCTTAGAGTTCCTTTGGCAGTCTTGTTTGTGCCCATATGAGTCACCAGCAAGTCAGTGGTACGCTGGTAAATCTTTTACAAAAGGTTTTCTGGAGGAAAACAAATGTATGCATGACGCATCTTAAATTTAATCTACATTAATTAACATTTTTTCCATCACCTTCTTAAGGCTAGACAGTCAATGAAGCAATAAATCAAGCCCTGATTTGTAGTAGTTGCTGATTTTAGAGATGTGAACGCTCACACTGAAAACTTAACAATTGTCTCTCACTTCAACCTGAAATAGCCTGAGAAGTAGTGTCATAGAAATTATAAGAAAATTCAATTGAATGCACATATACCCTTCCAAAAAATATGAGGTGCCAGCATGGGGTGGTAGAAATGAAGTCAGTGCTGTATCTGAAGTCAGCAGACCTGGACTTGAATCAGTTTGGCTTTTTCCTACGTAGGTTTTATGAACTTTCTGGGCTTCTGTTTCTTCCTCTCAAAAATGAGGGTACTGGGGGGCAGCTAGGTGGTGCAGTGAATAGACCACTTGCCCTGGAGTCAGGAGGACCTGAGTTCAAATGCAGCCTCAGACACTTAACACTTACTAGCCATGTGACCTTGGGCAAGTCACTTAACCCCAATTGGCCTGCTCCAAAAAGAAAAAAAATGAGGGTATTGGGAGAGAAGACCTTTGAGGTCGCATCTAATGTGAAATCTCTGACCTCTGACATGTCTGACATGACTCTCCTATATCCAGCCATTGAATTGGATAGCAGGAATGGAAACGCCTCTTTTCCTGTGAATGGGGAGGGGAAGGAAAGAAAACCAGCATTTATAGAGCACTTACTATATGCCAGACACTGTGCTGAGTGCTGTCATCTCATTTCATCTTCATTACACCTCTGGGAGGTAGGTGCTGTTACTATCCTCATATTACAGTTAGGGAAACTGAGGCAGACAGAAGTTAAGTGACTTGCCCAGGGCAGTAAGTATCTGAGGCTGGATTAGAACTTGGGTTTTCCTGACCTTGGATCTAGTGCTCTACTTGTTCTGTTATGCTGCTGCCCCAAGGCAAAGCAAGGAGTTCAAGAAGGTTCTGCTGATGTCATCAACTCATTCATTCTTAAAAGTTGGATCCCTGGTGGACAAACAGCATTCCATTTTTTTCAAACAAGAAAATTGATTCTTAGGAGCCCTGGCATCCTGACTCTCTAGCTACTTTCTCCACAAAGCCTCATTTGTCTTCCACAAATCCCTCCAAATGTGGTCTTTTGGGTTATGTTATCAGCTCACATGGGAGAAACGTAGTATGGATAAGTGGGGTTGATTTTGCTTTATTTTTGTTTTGGTGTGTGTGTGTGTGTGTGTGTGTGTGTGTGTGTGTGTGCATGTGTGTGTGTGTTCTCATGCATCTGCTTTAAATCTCTAAGATGGGAGACTCTACAAATATGTTCCATAGGCCCACATGGACTTGAATTTATAAGAGCTTTTCTTCTCTGCTTCCAGGTGGAATTCAGATGCTAAGTTTAATTGTTTGAGATGAAAGAGTCTGATCATCCATCCAGTTCAGCATCCATCCATCAGGCTTCTTAGTTTATACTCAAATGTGGAGCCTGGAGATAGGGAAGAACAAAGTTTTCTTAGGAGGGCTGAGTTACTCTCCAGTATACTTATTGTCTGGTGTGTGTGTGTGTGTGTGTGTGTGTGTGTGTGTCCCAAGACCAAAATGTCCCCATGGATTGATTCTGTCTTCCCAAAACCCTATGAAATATTTTTCAGGGATAGTTGGCTATTCTCCCTCTACTTTGCCATAATGACATAGAATTTTCCTGCAGTAAAGTTACTTTTCTATTTTTAATGGTTTGAATGTGTCTTATCAACAGCAGTATTTTATAGCTTTGTCCATCACCAGATTTTTATTCAGTCAGTTGACAAGCCTTTATTAAGGACGTATTCTTTGCAACAAGGTGATACAGAGGCAACAGTGGATAGAGAGTAGGGACTGGAGTCAGGAAGAACTGAGTTCAAATCCAGCCTCAGATATTTACTAGATGTATGAAAATGGGCAAGTCACTTAACCTTTGTCTGTCTCAGCTTCCTCATCTATAAAATGGGAATAATAATGATACTTATATCCCAGGGTTGTTGTGAAACTCGTATGAGATTAAAAAACACTTAATAGAGTAACTGGCTCATAGTAGGCACTTAATAAATGATCATTCCTTTCCTTCTGATTGGGTCTAAGAGGGCAGTTCCTTTTTTCTCCATTCAAATTTAGGCTCTGCCATTTCCTACCTGTGTGATTTGGGGCAGATGACTTAATCTCTTTGGGCCATAAAAATGAGGGGATTGTGTTAAATGACTTCTGGGGTCTCTTCTAGTTCAATGCCCAATGATTTATGATCCTATGATCAATTCCTAAATAAGTTACCAACAGTCATTTTTTATTCCATAAAATGGTCATAGTAGACATAGCTTGTTCTATAGAGAGAGACAGCATGCCTAGTGGCTATGGTGCTGGACCCAGAGTTAGAAAAACCTGGATTCAAATCCTGTCTCTGATATTTGCTTCTGCGTGACCCTAGACAGCTCTCCAACTTTCAATTTCTTCATCTACAAAAGAGAGGTTGTAATATTTACTTCACAGGTGGTTTTTTTTAATGAGAATTACATAAGATGTAAAATGTAATTAAAATTCTAAATCACAATATAAATGTCAATTTTTATTCCCAAACTCTGAACTTGAAGTCTGAGAAAGTTTCATATCTTCGTTTGACCACCCATTGCTGTGTTGCCCTAGGGAAGGTTCTTGAAGCCTCAGTTCCCCCATCTGTAAATAGGGATTTTAAGACCTACCTCACAGAATATTTGTGAGTTTCTTGTTAGATGATACATGTAAAGTACACAATAAAAATGACAATTATTCCTAAACACATTCCTGTGCCATCTACCTAATCACCTTATAATCAATAAATAAATAAGGAGAGAAGAGGAAGAATAATTCTGTATCTGTGCTGTGCTATTAAGTCTAGCAAAGAAAAACCAGCTAGTACCTACCATCGTGAATGTGCTGCCTTGGAAAGAAGGAATTCATGGGGTTGCATAACTTCCCTGAAAATGAATTCAAATAATGATTGCAGAAAGCTGTTATGGGTTATTAAAAAAGGAGCTACCCTGCTGACTTCCAGAACTTGCAATGAAAAAGCTAGTTAAGTTCCTAATTGCACCCCTTTTATGTTTTTTAGAGGTCTGCAGACCTTAAATATTTAACTAAAAAGAGAAAAAGAAAATTTATTTTAACCCTTCCCACCTTCCCTAAAATAAGAAGGCCTCATTGTCTGAAGACCCTTTAAAAAATCAGTTTTTAACTTCCTCTTGGTTTGTGTTTATTGCTAAATGATTCCCAGGGGAGGGTTACCGTGATGATCTTCCAGGCACTGGGAGAACAATTCTGTGCTCTATTTCCTTTCTATCAGGACACCATAGATAAGAGCCTTGAAGAAGGGAACACATTCAGTTCCCTCTCACCAGTGCCTTTAAATAACCTCTCCCACAGTTCTGAGATCACAGCATGCTTTCCTTTGTATGGACTGAGTCTTTAAACATAGTATAAAAAATTGACTTTAAAAATCTCCAGATTCTCCATTGTGGCTAAGAGCTTAGAGTGCAGAATGTTGCACTGTGGGCATCAAAAAGTGGCCATCCCTGCCCCCTCTCAATTCTCTTCCAGGCTCTGATTTCTGGGCTGCACACTACAGCTCTAACTCGGGGAAAAACCAGCTGTGTAAATAAATACAAGTGACTGGGGCAGGCCACACGGATTTCTAAATCTACTTGCATACATTCATGAGATTTTCTGTTGAAAGCACCACTGTCTACAGGGAGCATATAACCATAGATGAGAGCAGACTCACTGGGAGATCTCAAGAAGGTATTATCTGAACATCTCAAAAAGTCTTCCACCATACCCTGGGGGTAGTGGCATGTTAGGGGTGGGGGAATTATAAGTTTTTTTGCAATTTAACATGAATTTATTGTCTACTTTTTCCTTTTACTTTAATTTATTTAATTTTAATTTTCAACATTAACTTTCATAAGTTTTTTTGAGTTTTAAATTTTCTCTGCCTCCTTCCCCTGCCCCCTCCCCAAGATGGCATGCAATCTAATAAAGGCTCTACAAATACATTCTTATTAAATATATTTTCACATTACTAATGTTGTAAAGAAGAATTAGAATTAATGGAAGAAACCATGAGAAAGAAAAAAAAACAAATCAAAAACAGAGAGAGAGAGCAAATGGTATGGGTATGCTTCGATCCGCTTTCAGACTCCATAGTTCTTTCTCTGGATGTGGACAGCATTTTGCGTCATAAGTCTTTTGGAGTTGTCTTAGATCTTTGCATTGCTGAAAAGAGGAGGGGAATTACAATTAACTAAAAAGAGAGCCGGAAGATAAATTGCATCCTACCCTCTCAGCGATAGCTAAGTGACAAGGCTTGGCTCCAACACAACCATATCACCTCCATTACCCATTGTCCCTTGACATTGCCCCACTCTGCCCTCCCCCAAAGTTGCCCCCCCAGACTGTGCCAGCTTTCAACCTCTCTCATTCACCGAGATTTCTGTCAAGGGCACCACCATTCTTCCAGCCATCCAGATTCCCAATCTTGGTGTCCTTGTTTCTTCACTCTCCTTCACCCTACATATCCAACCAGTTGCCAAATCTTTTTGAGTCTACCTCTGTAACATTCCTCATCTCTCTCCTTTCTCTTCACTCAAACAACCACGGTCATATTCAAGCCCTTATCATCTCTCACTTGAACTATCATGATTGTCTCCAATTAGGCTTCCTGTCTCAAATCTCTCTCTATGTTTTTGGTTTGTTTCTTCTTTCTCGTGGTTCCTCTCATTGGTTCTAATTCTTCTTTACAACATGACTAATGTGAAAATATATTTAATAAGAATGTATTTGTAGAGCCTTTATTAGATTGCATGCCACCTTGGGGAGGGGACAGGGGAGGGAGGCAGAGAAAATTTAAAACTCAAAAATCTTATGGAAGTTAATGTTGAAAATTAAAATTAAATAAATTAAAGTAAAAAAAGTAGACAATAAATTCATGTTAAATTGCAAAAAACTTATAATTCCCCCACCCCTAACATGCCGGTACCCCCAGGGTATGGTGGAAGACTTTTTGAGATGTTCATATGTTCAAGTCTCTCCCCACGCCTAACAAAATGATTTTCCTAAAACTCAGGTCTGGCCATGTCACTCCCCTTCTCAAAAATTCCATTGACTTTCTATTGACTCTAGGATCAAACACAGCTGGGTGGAGCAGTGAAGGACATTGGGCATGGAGTCAGGAGAACCTGAGTTCAAATCCAGCCTCAGACACTTACTAGTTGTGTGATCTTGGATAAATCATTTAATTTTAGGTTTGTTTTTTTTTCCAACTGTAGAATGGGAATAATAATAGCCCTTATTTCATAGGGTTGTTTTGCATAACAAATGAAATAATATTTGTAAGGCACTTAGCACATAATAAGCATTTTGTAAATATTAGCAATTCTATATTTGTCAGCTTTTTCTGATTTCTATTTTTGTGTGAGTTAGGACATGCAAAATTTAAAGAACAGAACTATATGTAAGTTCATCATTATAGGAAACTCCTGAGTAAAGAAAGCCTATCAATGCTTTTCTACAAATTATGAAGTTAAAATGATTCATGATGCTAATAACTTGCATTAATGTAGCTTTACCTATGGCGCTCATCTCAATGATCCTTGTAACAACCCTGTGATGTAGGTGTTATTATTACCTCATTTTAGAGATGAAGCTAAGTGGCTTCCCCAGAGTCACACAGCTAGTAAGTTCTTTTTTTGAGGAAATGGGGGTTGAATGACTTGCCCCAGGGTCATACAGCTAGTTAGGTGTCAAGTATCTGAGGCTGGATTTGAACTCAGGTCCTCTTAACTCCAGGACTAGTGCTCTATCCATTGTTCCACCTAACTGCCACTTCAGCTAGTAAATGTTGGAGGCAGGACTTGAACCCAGTTTCTCCTGATTCCAGGCTCAGTTCCCTGAACTCCTAATTCAGCAATACATAGCTACCACCTTATTACAGATCCATAATTGAAAAGTTTTGAGGACATTGATAGAGAGCATGGAGGACAATGCTCAGTGCACAATTACACACAAGCATTTATCAAGCACCTCTTCTCTGCCAGGGGCTGTCCTGGGATCCAAAGCAAACAAGCGAAAGAGCACTTGTCCTCAACTTACCTTCTATCAGTGGAAGTAACATGTATGTATATAAGTAGATATGAAATATATAAAGTCAAAATAATCTTGATGTGTAAGGAAGGTGTGAGTCATTAGCAAATGGAGGCATCTGAGAGCATCTAAAAGCTTTGGAACTAGCTTAGATGTTTTTGTTTTGTTGTGTCCAACTATTCACATCCCCACAGGGGGTTTTCTTGTCAGAGATACAAGAGTGACTTACCATTTCCTTTTCTGGCTCATTTTACAGATGAAGAAACTGAGGCAAACAGGGGTAAGTGACTTGCCCAGGGTCACACAGCCAGTAAGTGTCGGAGGCCTATTTGAATGAAGGTCTTCCTGGCTCCAGGCCAGGTACTCCACTGAGCCACCCAGTTGCCCAGAGATAGGATGTGATAAAAGTAATGTTTTAGGAATCTCAAACTGATGTCAGTGAAAAGACAATCAGAGACAGGTTTGAGGGAATGAAGGTGTAGATTTAAGGACTGAATTCCTATCTTTTCCCTAGAATGAATCTAACTCTAAATTCAGTGCCACATGACCCTGGGAAAGTCATTGAATTTTGTTTGAGTCAGACACAACGGGAATGACTAAACATCAACAAAAAATGGGAAGCAGCAGAGCTTAGTGGAATAATACTGGGAGTCAAGTGTCATCTGAGATGCCTAACCACGGGCAAATCTCAGGGCAAGTTTTAAAAAGTAAGTCTAAACTTAACAAAGACCAAATAAAATGGCCATTTCCGTATATGCAGTAACACAGAGGAAGAGGATTGTACATGAAGCCAAGTATCTCTATTTGTACTGCTCGATTTTCTTTTAAGCATATGATAAATTCTACACCTCACTTTCAAGGCCATCCTACTTGACACTAATTCTTTTTGTCCTCTCTTCTTTTCACTTCTGTGTAGGAAAAAGAGACAGTTCAGTGGTCCTCTTTTTTTTTTAAACTCTTTCTACTATTCTATCTCTATCCTACTTTCCTGCAACTTTCTCTCCTTAGTAGAAAAAGGGAAAACAAAGCCCTTGAAACAAATATCCCTAAGCAACTTCTAGCAAACGCTAGAAGTTATCAGTAAGTAGTCCATAGGCATGGGTAAAGTTACTGCAGAAATACATAGAAGAGTTACATATATTTACACATGTTCTAAAAGCATATTTCTTTTTTCTTACTTAATATTTTGTTTTTCCCAATTATATGTAAAAATAATTTTAATATTTTTTTCAGATTTTGAGTTCTGAATTTTCCCCCACGTCCCCTTCCCTCCTCATTGAGAAGGCAAGCAATTTGACGTACGTTGTACATGTGTAGTCATGCAAAACCTATTTCCATGTAAGTCAGACAAAAAAGAAACAAAGAAAAATAAAGTAAAGAAAAGTTATTTTTGAACTGCCTTCAGACTCTACCTGTTCTTTTTCTGGAGCTGGATATCACCTGTCATCATATGTCCTACAGAATGGTCTTGGATCATTGTTTGCTGAGAATAGCTAAGTTATTCATGGGTGATCACTGTGCAGTTTCTCTGTTACTGCTGTTACTCTGTTACTGTTACAGAGTGTTCTGGTTCTGCTCATTTTACTTTTCATCAGTTCATGTAAGTCTTTCCATGTTTTTCTGAGAGCATCCTACTTATCATTTCTTAAAGCATAGTAGTATTTCATCACAATCATGTCCCACAGCTTGTTCAGTCATTTCCCAATTGATGGACATCCCCTAAATTTCCAATTCTTTGCCACCACTGAAACAGCTGCTATAAATATTGTTGTACACATAGGTCCTTTTCCTAAAAGGATATTTCTTAAGAGGGTATCATCTAGACTAAGGGATGGCAGCAACCTGAGAAATTTCCCACAGAAGCACATAGCAGAGGCAAAGGCATGCATATTTAACCTTTGATGGGAGTCCAAGTCATGGGGGTTATTTTGTGGGTGACCTCAAGTTCAAGTGTTCCTAAGTGCCATAGTTCTGGTACCAGACTTTTAGGGAGAAGTTTTCCTCAACAGCATGATGCTTAGAAAAAGAAGAGTGACCCTGAAGATGAAAAAGAAAAGTCTTGCCTTGGGAACAAGAAAATCTATTTTTAGGAGCAAGAAAAACTAAACTGCATTATTACTAGGTGTTATTTGGACCGTGCAAGGACCCATGGGAAGTGAATGTCTTATTCAATAGCCGCCAAATTTCCTTTTTTTTCCCTGAGAGTCTTGATAGAGGAATGTGTAGGATTCCCTGGAATGTTAAAAGACTGCTTCAGTAGCAACCCTAGTTCTGTTCCAGGGGGTGCTGATGGGGTATTTGAGTGCTCTGTGTTTCTGCATCTGTTTATTGGCACCAATGATTCTTTTCCTTCCTATGAATTTCCTAGGTGATGAAATAACTAGTATCCCAAGTCTGATTTGTATATCTTACCATGTTAGCTTGCTTGGGAGTTAGGAATATTTTTAACTCAGACTTGGAGAGTTTTAGACAAGAGTTTAATTTAGGGATTTCCCTGGATTTTCCTTAGGTAGAGGTGTAATACCACAAAGAGCAAATGACCATCTGTAATGGTAATCAATTTGTTTGATATTTAGGGCTAAGTGGATAGGAGACTTAGGGCTAAGTAGATCATATACTTAGGGTTAAGTAGATCTTAGTAAAACCTAAGGCCAAGTATAGAACTCTGTCCATTGGTGAAAAGGTGTGAATTCCCCTGTTGACATGGAAGAATGCTATTGGCTGAGACACTCCCCTGTTGATTTGGGAGAAGGCCAGTGCTTATAAGGAACAATTTTATAGAGTCAAGACATTGTTCCTCAGTGAAGCGGACTTAAGATATGAACAGGATGGGACTTTGTTTGTTGATGGCCTGGCTGATCCTTGAGTTCCAGGCAAGAGAAGTCCTGAAGGGTTTGAGGTATGCTGAACCTTGTGAACTTCAGTGTGTGCCCGGGATTGCCCTGAGGACTGGACAAGGACCTGGGAACTGTTCATCTTTGAGGACTGGACGAGAACCTGCCAGCTTTCAGCTCCTGAATCTAGGTGATTGTTTGGCAGATTCAGGAGGGAGCTGGGACCAGGGAAGAGGATACAGGGAATCAGAGAGAGACCACCCAGAGTCAAAATGAAGAAAAGGCTTCCCCTTGGATGGAGACTGATGTTTGCAGAGGACAAGGACCTGGGAGCTGTTTTTCCTTTGAGGACTGGATGAG
>CM053594.1:298598271-298644635 GCA_028646575.1 Pseudocheirus occidentalis | reverse complement strand
ATAATTATAACTATTATTATTTACATGTAACTGGGAATTAAGATATACAGGCACTGGGGTAAGGAGATGCATTTTGCCCTGCCTGAAAATCAGAGGGGTGAAGGGGAGGATATAGGAGAAAGCATATTGGGGGAGGGGGTAAACATGGGATCGTTCTTTTTGGGTGGTGGGAAAGATGGGGAGAAAATTTGTAACTCAAAATCTCGAGGAAATGAATTATGTAAACTAAAAATAAACTAAAGTTAGTTTAGAAAAAACAAATAAGGCAAGTATAGGACTATTTAAAAATTTAAAAAAAAGAGTAATGAACTATCATGATGTGTCACAGACACATATTAATATTTTAGGTATGAAAATTTTATACTTCTCATATTAGCTGCAATACTCATACTAGGTATGGTAATATAATAGTTATCAGTATACAAGTAGTCATAAAAGCAAAAGCTAATTTTGAAAAAACTGCTCTGATGTATAATGAAACAATCAGAAAAACTTGACTGTTGTACAATTGCAATCTAAGACAGAACACAAAAAAATCCTGAAAACTAGGGTAGCTAAAATCCAGAGTGGATTATCTCTCCAGAACGTCTCTGCATATGTGAAGGGCTAAATATTTATTCAGGATAAAATTCCACATGTAGCTTGGAGTATGGAATGATTATCCCAACTCACACTTGACCCTCATACTAGCAGGCTGGGTCACCAGAGCTCAGGGGCTACTTTGGAAGTCTCTTTCTAATGTTATAGGTCATATATGCTCTTACCAGTGTGCTTTCCCCCAGTGACTGTCACCTGATATCAATTGGTTAATTAATCAATTAATTAGGGCAGCTAGGGAGTGTAGTGGGCACGTCCTTCACATCCCTTGACATCCTTGCCCCTCAGGAGGAGATGAAGTGGAGAGACAGAAAACTGATGACCCTCTGGAAACCAGAGAGAGGATGCCATATTCATTTCCACCCAACCGGGGGATGTGCACACTTCCAGGATGCAAACTTATTGAACTCCCCAGTGAGTTATTATCAGTGTTACCCTGTACAAAATCTTATGAGTATGGACATAGAAGTCCCATAAACCATTGTTGATGAGCTAAAGTTCACGATCTTCATGATCTGATGTGATCTTTGTGACCTTTGATCCCATAATCATTTCCCTACACAGCATAAATAAATCAATTAATCAAAAATAAGCCTCCTTTATGTGCCTCTTATAATGTCAGGAATTGTTCTGAGTGATGGAAATACAAAGACAAAACCGAAATGGTCCCAGCCCTTAAGGGGTTTACATTCCACCTAATTAGCTGGGTGGCACAGCGGATGAAAACGTGAGTTCAAATCCAGCCTTAGACATTTACTAGCGGTGTGAACCTGGGCTAGTCACTTAACCTCTCTTTGCCTTAGCTTCTGTCACTATAAAATGGGGATAATAATAGTACCAACCTCATAGAGCTGTTGTGAGGATCAATTGAAATAACAATTGTAAATCACTTACTACAGTCTGGTACATGATTATGTACCACATAAATGTTTACAAGTGGTGCTCTATACGTGCCTTTTCCCTTCACCCTTCCATAGGATGGAAACAAAAATAGACATATAAGTAAATCCAACGTTAGAAGTCAATACTTTCGGGGTGGCTAGGTGGCACAGTGAATAGAGCGCCGGCTCTGGAGTCAGGAGGACCTGAGTTCAAATCTGGCCTCAGACACTTGACACACTTACTAGCTGTGTGACCTTGGGCAAGTCACTTAACCCCAATTGTCCTCCAAAAAGCAAAAAATAGTCAATATTTTCTACTAAACCAAGTTTGAATTCCTGTCTTCAGTTCCTTCAATGTTTATCTGTCCATCTTGACCACAATGATAAGAGAACCTACTTCTGCCACTGTGTCTATTACATTGTTGGTGTGCTTACATCAGGCTGTTAGGATCACCAGATTCATGATCTTTTGTCTTTCTGGGAGCAGGAGTTATGCCTAATTATTCTATTGCTCAGAAAACTTTTCCTGAGCCCCAGACTTCAGGTCTGGGCAACCAGGGGTCATTTCTTGCCTTGTTTATGTAACCCAAACAAATGAAGTTATTTCAGGTGGCATTTTCTAGGTGTTTTGAGGGAAACTTGGCTCTTAGGAGTCAGATTTTTTACTCAAATGAAGTAATTTCATCCATCAGTTTATTGCATTCTAAATGATTTTTGGACTTCTCGAGTCTAATCAGATCCTCAGATAGCAGCATCCACTTCCTACCTATCAGCTCAGCACTTATGTGGGGCCACTTAGTGCCATCTATGTGTCTGTCTTCACAGCTGCCTTAAGTACTAGCCTCCAAACTAGTTTCTCTTCTTGTAACAGGAGCTTGGAGGGATCTTCCCCTTCATGCTGTCCAGTGCTGACAGATTTAGTATATAGCCAATGTCAAATTATTTCTCTAACCTTTGCAAGCATTCCAATACCATTACATGAGGGGTTTTTAAACTTCAGAGTATAAACCACATTGAAAACTAATCCCTTACAACTGATCAGTGGTTTTCTCCTTCTCTCCATTTTGGTCACTTACTACTGCTGATGTGTTTGTGGCATATCCTGTCTAGGACCTGATAGTTGGACATGGTAGATTTCCTAGAAGAAAAAAAAACAACCTAGTTTGCCATAGTGAAAGTTATACTTTGGCTCATATCCAGCTTGCTCTGTACCTCTAGCTATAAACCTTTTTCTCAAATATGCTTTGGACAAGAGGTAATATGGTGTAGGAGAAAGAGGGCTTATTTCAGAGTTAAGAAGACTTGAGTTTAATTCTTGTCTTTAATACAAATTGTCAATGTGACTCAAATGACTTAACATCTCAGTGCCCCAGAAAACTCTCTAAGACTATGAATTGCATAAAATTGTCCATATGCCAAAGAAACCATGAGTCCAGTCCAATAAATCGAGAATGAATGAATGTATTGTACAACATCTTTAGACAGTCCTTCCCTTTGTAGGAGGGTCTCAAGTTTTGTTTCTTACACCTTAATGAGTAGTTTCAAAAACAGTATTTTATTTTTTTTAATTACATGTAAAGACAATTTTAACACTTATTTAGAAAGTTTTTTAATTCTAAATTTTCTTCCTCTCTCCCTTCCTTCTCTCCTCCTCCTCACTAAGATAGTAAAGCAATTTGATATAGGTTTTATATATATATATATATATATATATATAATCACACAAAACATATTTTCGTATTAGTCATGATGTGAAAGAGGAATTAGACCAAGAGGGGAAAAAAGAAAGATAAAATAATATGCTTAAATCTGCATTCAGATTCCATTAGTTTTTTCTTTGTAGGTGGACAGCATTTTAAAAGCTATTCATTTATTTGTTTTTAGTTTACAACATTCACTTCTATAAGATTTTGAGTTCTAAATTTTCTCCCCCTCACTCTGCTCCCATCTCCCCAAGATGGTATACAATCTGATATAAGTTATACTTCTACAAGCCTATTAAACATATTTCCACATTAGTTGTGTTATAAAGAAGAATTAGAACCAAAAGGAAAAACACAAGAAAGAAGAAATTAACAAAAAGAAAGAGGGAGAAAATAGTATGCTTTGATCTGCATTCAAACTCCATAGTTCTTTCTCTGGATGTGGACCGTATTTTCCAACATGAGTCAAGTCTATCAAAGTTGGTCATCAAACAATGTGGCTGTTACTGTGTACAATGTTCTCCTGGTTCTGCTCACTTCACTCAGCATCAGTTCATGTAAGTCTTCCCAGGTTTTTCTGAAGTCTGTCTGCTCATCATTTCTTATGGAGCAATAGTATTCCATTACATTCATATACCACAACTTGTTCAGTCATACCCCCTCATTTTCCAATTATTTGCCGCCACAAAAAGAGTTCCTTTGAATATTTTTGTTCATGTAGTTCCTTTTCCCTTTTTTTATGATCTCATTGTGATGTAGACCTACTAGTGGTATTGCTGGATCAAAAGGTGTGCACAGTTTGATTGCCCTTTTGGCACAGTTCCAAATAACTTGTCAGAATGATTGGATCAGTTCACAACTCCACTAACAAAGCACTTAATAGTAGTTTCATGCTTAAAAAAAAAAGACTGGCCCTCTCTATTTCACCCAGTCTGGAAGTACAGAGTCTACTCAGAGGCCAAGTTGCACTCTCATTAACATGGTAATTTTGACCTATTCCATTTCCAATCTTTGCTGGTTCTTTCCTCCTTAGGCAATCCTAAGGAGGATTTTTTTTTGCTTTTTTGGAGGGCAGTTGGGGTTAAGTGACTTGCCCAAGGTCACAGGCTAGTTTTTTGTGTTAAGTGTCTGAGGCCGGATTTGAACTCAGGTACTCCTGACTCCAGGGCCGGTGCTCTATTCACTGCACCACCTAGCCGCCCCTCAGCCCCTATTTTCAAAGGCATACCATACTAATGTTTAATTTGGTTAAGATATCTGATCAGCTCAGGCCACTGTAGTTCAGAATTCTTGAGCTCAAGACATCAGCTAGTCTCAGCTTCCCTAGTATCTAGGATTAGAGGTTGCAATGCAATGCCTGGACTTATATCTTCCAGGAATTCTTCTAGACTCTTATCTCTCTAAGTTCACTAGAATGTGCCACTGATACAGTGGCTTGCTTATAATGCTTGTAAACTAAAAGCAGTGATACGTCTGTGAATAAATATTACATAATAACTAGAACTAGAATGCATAACAAAACATTAAAGCATCTTATTAAGCATCTGTGAACACACCACTCTTCCAGACCCTAGAAGTCCTCCTAGAGGACCCAATAATTTTAGGAACTATATGGTTTGACTTTGTTTAGCCCCCTACCAATGCTTTCTTTTGAACAGACAAAGCAATTTCCATTCCATGCTTTATTCACTAGATGAAAAGGCAGAAATTCTGGAGGAATTCTGGACTTGGGACTCACAGTACAGAAAATGAACCTGGGACTCAAGTTGCCCTGGTAGAAGGCTGAAGCTCCCACAGAAGATATTTTTTTTTCAGTCTTCCCTGTCTTGTCTTGGTAGTGGCCTCCAACCTTATCTGCCACAGTTAGTCCATCATGAAACAGAGTGAAGGGACTCAGGAAGCAGCCCCAGCAAGGCACTTTTGTGACTTGTAAAAAGTTCTAGAGACATAAATTTCTGGGTAATTGATCATTTTATTAATCATGCTCATGCACAATTAAATGAAGAGGGTCAGTGACACTCTTAAATGCCAGAGATCCTTCATGGAACCCATTCAACACCTATATGCCCTTGGAAGAGTGGGTGTTCCTGAGGGTGGCAGTCAATTCTGATTGGTTAATAATTAATAGGAAGAATGAATATTATAATGAGACATGGGCCTATTCTAATGAGGGTTGGGGTGGGAAGGAAATGACTTTGATTATGTAATTTACTTCCAAATCACCCACAGTCTTGGGCAATCTGGACAAAGGATCTAACCCCCTGCCCAAACTTACCTGAGAGGAACACAATGGGTTGGAGTTCACCCTAGATTAAATTCTTTGTATGGTTTTCTAGTTGGGTAGGGCAACAATTCCACCTGGATATAATAGTCTAGGTGGGATAAGTTTTTGGAAAAGGTCAGATTCCCCCAATAATTTGTTATTTAACAATAATTTCTTATGCCATGATGCCAACATTGCCAGTCTTGGTTATCCTCCCCCTTCCTTGAATCCCATATCAACTTTCCCCATTTCCTATTTTCACACTCACGCAAATCCCCACTTTTCTATGCAACAAGTTGGGAGTGGGGCAAAAAGAGTACCAAACATTGTTTAAACAAACCCAGAGGATATGGTGGCCTTAACTATATCAACTTTATGCAGGGCTAATACAGACCCCTATGGCACATACCATGCATGGAAGGTTAATGCTGTTGATAGAGGTGCCAAGTCAGTTCATTTTTCTGGAGAACTATACTGATGAAGCCATTGAATCTGAGCATTTGACCATCAGACTTGCTATTGCGGCCCTTCTGGAAGTGGTTCAGTCCAGGGCAAGAACACTGCACTAGCTGTGATGAAAAGAGAGCAACCTCTTAAGATTTTCAATCCTGAAGAAATAGAAAAGTATGTGATCAAAATTGTAAAAGAAAATGAAAAGAAGAATTAAAGAAAACATCTTGTTGAATGAAATATCCAGTTGGCTTTAGCTATTTGTTTTCAATCCATCCAAATCATGGTGATTCTACAAATGACAAGAATGCAGCTCCAGTCCATTTATTTCATTAAACCTCTGATTGACCTACAATAAACCTATATAATTTTTTTCTTTTCCTTTTTTTTGAGGTGGAAAGGCAAGGCAATTGGGGTTAGGCTACTCGCCCAAGATCACATAACTAGTGTCAAGTGCCTAAGGTCAAATTTGAACTCAGGTCTTCCTGACTCCAGGACTGGTGCTCTATTCACTGTGCCACCTAGCTGTCCCAATAAACCTACATAGTTTTAAGCCTTTTTTCCTAAAAAAGAGTATGTAGTACTCATTAGTAGTAGCACTACAGACATTCTTACCTCTGCCTCCAACTTTGACCCCTCAAGGTTACCTCAAGAAGCTGGGGAGGATCACAATTCTTATTCTGGGGGAAAAAGAGAAAACTTGCCTGAGTTGGGAGAATAAGTTTAGAACCTGTGAACAGACTCTGGTTCAGCTTAGGAAGAATGGAGTAGAGAGAGAAGATTTTCTTTGATGAGAGTCATGGGGACAAGCCAGCTCTATTTTAGAGCAAAACAACCCTCCAGTTAGTCCCTGGATACGTGAAACTAGGTTGGAGACAGCATAGTACTAAGGGAAAGAATCAGAGTTAGTCTAGAGTCAGAAGATTTAACTTTTATGGGTCTCAGTTTCTTCATCTGTAAAATGATGAAGCTCCAGGTCTCTGATCACAGTCCTGCTAAAATTACTTTGGATCAGATAGTTCCCTAGAAGTGCTAGATTTCACGTATATCTGGAGCCCTGGAAAATAGCTCTGGGAATAAGAATGACAGTTATATGGTGTCTTAATGGTTACAAAGTGTTTTGCATCCATTAGCTCATTTGATCCTCAGGATGACCCTGGGAAACATGGTTGTGCCAGTTTTACAGATAAGGAAATTAAGGTTTGGGAAAATTAGGTGAGTTGACCCAGGTCACGTAGTTGCCAGAGCGAGGACTATCGAAATAGATCTGATTCCAAGCTGAATGATGTTTCTGCGACACCATGTGGTGTCATTTGAATCTCATATAAACCCTGTGAGGTAGTCAGCTAAAGTGTTATTTTCAGTGTAACCCCTGTGTCAAAACCCATTGGCATGGGATTATCTGCTCATTGGAGGAGATGAAGGCCCTCTCTTGCATGGGGGGTGGAGCAGAGCTGGATTTAGAGTAGGAGAGTTCCAGCCTTCTTTAGTGGGAGCTTAATAAATATTGATTGACTTACTGATTGATTTTTTCAGTCCTTCTTGGGATACTTCAAGCTCTAGTTCCATTTGGAGTTCAAACTTCAAGTCTTTGAGCTTCAAAAGGGAAAGTGGAAGATGTTACTCCACTTGCCAAAGAAAAAGACTCAGGGAAGATGAGATGAAGTAGTCTCTACTATGTGTCTATCCCCAGTTTGCTATACTAGAACTGTTGGGAAGTTTCCTCTTGATTGCTATCTAGAACTCTCTTGTTTGAACTGAGTTAACTCATGCCTTCTCTCTTATTATCTGATATATATCCTCCTATGTATAATTTCTCTGATTTCTGTCTTGCCACAGTTTGGATAAACAGGTTTCTTCGGCATTTGCTATGTGTGTTCATCGCAGAAGGGATCAGACTTTGGACAAAGAGCTTAGGGAATTCCTGTTCCCCCAGTAATGAGAAATAAAGTGAACAAAAACGAGATTGAACACATTCCTATCACTAGACTAACAATATTTAAGGGAACAGCTAGATATAATTTTAGTCTGGTACCTCCTTTCTCTTGAGGAGAGCAATTTGGTGGCCTCCAGCCCTAACTTCCTACTTACCCTCCTTTTCAAGTTTCTCTTTGAGAAGGGAAGGGGGAGAAGAGGCTAGAGACATTTATTCTGCCTCCTTGTGAGCCACCCAACGAAACCCCCAAGATACAGGTGGGGCACAACACTCAAAGGCTCTCTACACGTGTCCTCTCTTATCACATCAGTGTCTAGCAGACAAGTCATCTGAAGCCCAGAACAGCTAAGTGACTTGTCCCACATCACTCAGCTGCCAAGTGGCAGAGCCCAGGGTTGAATCCAGGGCTCTGCGGATATAGCACAGCTTTGAGAATTCTTGGGCTCCTGGGCTATGAATTACTCTACCAACTACTTATTTTTCTCAATGTTATTTTGGAGGGGAATAGGAAAGAAAGGAGGAAGAAGGGATTGTACCTAAGACAGACATGGAATAAGGCCAGTTGTACTCACAACAGAGGTCAGAATTGACCTCTACAGGCACTGCTTTATTGCTAATAACCAAACCTTCCTCAAATGAGTTATTTCTAGGTCACTTTCAAATTTTTGTGGTTTACAGAATCACAGAATCTCAGAGCCTCACACTGGATCTAGTCCAAGTGGTAGGTTCTTGATTATCAATCAGTACAACATACTATTTACTGTTTTTGTTTGTATCTCCAGTGCCTAGCACAGTGACTGGGACATATCAGATACCCATGTTCTTAATAATGTTTGTGGATTAGTTGATTTATTTATTGAAGTAGCCCATTCCACTAATGGACAGCTCAGATTGTTAGGATTTCCCCCACCTTCTACTGAGCCTAAATCTCTGCCATTTCTATTGGGTGCTCTCTGTCCTGTCCTCTGGAGTCAAGATGAGAGAATCTAATCTCTCTTCCATGTAAATCACCTTCAAATACGTGAAGCCAGCTTTCAAGATTGACCCCTAAGTCTTCTTTATGCTAAATAGACATCCTTCACTTAATAGCACGATCATGAGTTTTTTCATTCTCCTAGTCACCCTTCTCTGGACTCTTCATGTCTTTCCTAGAATGTGGTGCCTGGAGCAGAATGAGATTCTCCAGATGTGGTCTGGCCAGGGCAGAGGGCATGTAGTGGGGCTGTTACTTCCCTTTTCTGGGAAACTGTGGCTCCTTTTGGCTGTCACATCTCATTTCTGAATAAATAGCTTATGCCCGATGGGTCCTCTCTATTACAACAATATTCTGTGGACAAGGAAACCGATACCCAGAATACTATGCTATGTGCATTCATTGTGAAACTGGCGTTAGGTAGGAAACCCTGGTGTGGAACTTGGAATTCTATTTTCCTGAAATAATGAAAAATAAAGTGATCAGAAATGAGATTGAACTCATTCATAACCTTCAACTAACAATAGGGAGCAGACATATAATTCTCTTCTGGTGCTGCTTAGAAAATGCTTTAGTATTTATTCATTAGTTTGCTTACCCTCTGAGGCAAGCAGTGTTGAGACCCCCATTTTCCAAATAAGAAAAGTGATTCTGAGATCCAGGTATTGCAAGTGCAGCATGCTTTCCCCTGTCTCATACTTCATCATATTCTACTTCTCCCTTAAGTGCCTGTTTCCTCACATTCCCCTTTCCCATGCAGAAGCTAGTCAGGAGTTTTGCTATTAATGAAACACCAATTGTGTTACCAGTGAAGCTTCAGTTGGTGTTTCATTGAGAGCAAACCTTTTGACTAGTGGGGTGAACATTTCCTGGATGCCCTGCTCCCCTTATTACCTACTTGGATCAGAGGCCCATGAGCATTGGCAGTAGCCCTAGGCAGGAGTCTTTGGGAAGGGATGGATGGGGGAGAGAGAAAGCACAGGGCCAGAGGCTTCAGGAAGGTATGGCTTGGATTCATCTAGAGATGCTAAGACTTACCCAAATGCAGAACTACAACTACATGAGTTTTTGGGATGGAGACTGCCTCATTAAGGGATGCTGGCCTGGACATCTCATGTTATTTATATTTCTATGGGCCCTACAACCATTTCCAGGACCCTATAGTAGTCTTGAGGAAGAGCATAGTGTGATGTAATGTGCCCCCTGTGTTTGGGGTAAGAAGACCTGAGTTTAAATCCCAATTGTGCTACTTGCTAGCTCTGAGAACTTGGACAAGTCCCTTCTCATCTATAAAATAAAGAGACTGGAGTAAATGTCTTTAAGGCCCCATCCATAATACTTCCAACACTAGGGTTGTTCTAAGCAAAAGTATTTATAAAGCATGAAAATGCTGTAAGAATGTGAATTATTGGAAAGGAAAGGGGGAAAATACAGCATTGTAGTGGCAATGCTAATTTGAAGATCTTCCCTGCCACTTAATAAACCAAATATAATCACATGGAGTATATGGTAGGAAGAGTTTGCTGAACTGGTAGAGCAGAGTTGAGAGGAAGATGGGAGTCAGAGCAATTAGAGGGGAGGGAGAGAGAGAGAGAGAGGGTGCAGGCAAGCAGACAGCTAGGACTGTGAATATTTGTGGGAAGGCTCAAGCAGGAGGAAGACCTGCTATGATGGATTCGGTTTCTGGTGTTGAGATTCGGCTTTCTGGTGTCTGAATAAATGTTTTACTGCTATCTGCTATATGGAGGTCTGTTATATTTTGTGATTCAGAACTATGCCAGCATGTTCATAGTTGCTATTGGTGCTGTGAATATTGCCTCAGTGATACAAGTATGTATACAGAGCTACAGGTTATATAAACAAACTGTAAGTAATAAAAACAAAAGATATCAATAAACTCTTTTTAAAAGAATGTGATTTCATATTATTCTCAAGGGAATCCCTCTAGCTACATACATACAATCTATGAGGATGTTAGTAAATAAATACATTCAATGAGTTAATGAATGTAAAGTGCTTTTCAAATCTTAAAGCACTATATAAATGCCTGTTATCATTAGTAATAGTAAAAATAGTAGTAGTAGTAGTAATAGTAGTAGTAGTAATAGTAGTAGTAGTAGTAGTAGTAGTAATAGTAGTAGTAGTAATAGTAGTAGTAGAAGAAGAAGAAGAAACAACAACAAAAGTAATAATTCTAAGGAGCTGTTTGTGGCCTATAGAAAATGTAAATTACTTGAGGACAATGAATCTTTTGCCTTTAAATCCAGAGAGCCTAGAACAATGACTGGCACACAGTAGGTGCTTAATAAAGGGAAGAATAGGATCTGTTATTTCATTGCTAAAGCAATGCCTAGTGAGGAAACTCCCTGTACTGATGAAGATCAGTACCTGCACTGCAATTTAAAGTCTTAGAGAGCTGCCCAGGGCACTGAGAGGTTGTAACTTACCCAGGGTCACTCAAATAGAATGTGTCAGAGGGAGGATTTGAGCCTAGGTTTTCTTTGAATCTAAGGCTGCTTCATATGCCAGTTCTGGTTCTCTATTCTTATTATCCTATGAAAATTCCTGCATGTGGCTCTGATTGAATGTGGCCTCACTGTAGTACCATTTCGTGTATCAGCTCTGGTTACTGGGGAAGAAGGCCAGCTAGGTAGGAGCCAGCTTTAAGGGGCTGGGGAAGAGCTGGTTGCATATTCAACGTGCTCATCTACTCCTGCTACAAAATTGAGTTGTTTGTTGATTGTCTAGAAGACTTAAGAAAAAGGCTGATTAAATGTTAATGCAGATTAATCTTAAAAGTGTGTGGGGCACACTTTTCTTCCAGAAAGCCAGTTGTTCAGTATTTTCCAATACACTTATTCCTTTCCCTTAGTTTCATTCTTTTAGCCCTAAGTATCCATAAAAGATTTCTCAGTGGAAGGACCCTGAGTAAGAGAGTAGCAGTCTGATAGATAAGGGACTCTTTCTAAACAAGGACTTCGAGCTCGAGGCCCCTTTGATGGGGGCATGCTTAGCAGGAACTGGAGCTGATCCAGGAGGACCAGTTCCGAGACACAGCTATGGTGCAAACCGTCTGAGGAAAGGGAAGCGGGGCAAAGGGGAGTAGGAGCTGCTAAGTAGAGCAACCACGCAAACACTTCTCCCAGCTAGAGATAGCCCAAGAGCAAGCAGAGAGAGCTGTAATAGGGGAGCGCAAAGCCTTCAGTGCAGGCGTGCTCAGCGCATACTTGTCAGAGACCACAAAAGAAGACTTTGGCAAGGGACCTTCCACCTCTTATTCTCCTCCCCTAGCTCCCTTTTTTTCCGGGCAGAAGGGCTCAGATGAAAAGGCTTCTATTTGGGAAAAAGAAAAGTAAAGGAAAGATAAACTGTTTGGGGTTGCCAGGACAATAGCAAACTGGACAGTTGGGTTTAGTGTATTCGGACTGTGCTGGGAGAAATACTCGGGCAATCATTCGGCTTTTGTTGAACATTTACACATCATTTGCAATCCTCTCTCCCTCAAGGACTCTTCCCCTCCTGACCTGCTGTGGAGCCATTTTACCTTCGGGTGTAGAGGAAGCTACTTGAAGGGTAGAGGGGTAATGTGGCCCCTGAGAAGGGAAGGAGGGACCGCTGTTCCCAGGAGCATTCGAGCAACAGGACTAAAAGCTGCTAGTGGGTTGGGGGAGGGGAGGAGATGTCACTGGATGTAAAGGAAGCTCTTTTGATGAGTTTGTATTGTCAACACCAAAGCACGTTTGCTGAGTTTGGGCAATGGAACTGGAAATAACATCGGCATTAATGTTATCTCTGAAATGGGAAATGATATGTATTTGTTACCTATATTCTCACTTTGAGTAGCAGTCCACTGTTTATGTTCTAGTACTGTATAGGTGTCCAATCACTAGGATTATCCTCAATCAGCATTATCACCAACATGGTCTGTATGTAGCACCCCTCCTACCCTGCCCTCCTCCTCCTAACACTGCCTTAACAAAGGGTGGCCTCCATTAGAGGCCACTGAAGACAAGGAGTGGGGTTCCACGGAAGTGCCCTGTGGGTGCACTCCAGAAACTAGGAAACACCATGAAGTTGGCTAGGTGAGAGAGACAGGGATAGAAGGGTGACCCAGTCATTCCAGTCTGACCTGCCTGCCTTCCAAGGCTGGTCAGGTTGCAGGTGGACAGTAGGCATTGCCAGGAACTTTTTTTACTCATACCAGGGAGTTGTCTGAACAGATTACTGTGAAGTAGAATCCGAAATCTTGGTCCTCCTCCTCCTCTTCCTCCTCTTCCTCCTCCTCCTCCCTTCTCTCCCCCCCTCCTCCTCCTCAGCGGCAGCTGGAGCAACTGCAGACAGCCTTTGCCTGCGTGAGCATCCAATGCTATATAGCACAATGTAGTAGAGGTTCTCAAATTACTTTAGAGGTAGAATAATAAAAATATCGACTGTCTCACTGAGTCACCATAGTAGACTGGACACTGACTCTAGTAAGAAGCCTTATTCGGAGGGAGAAAGCCCCAGCCTGGATACCCTGCTAGCTTTTCTTGGGAAGTCCTGGTGTTTGGGGCTTGCCTTCAGAAGAGGGCTTTGAAGATGATCCCGCTAGCTGGGAGGAGATGCCCACATTGGGTGAATTAATGTTGCTTGTTTTATATTCCTTAATATTCTGATTCAAGCTTCATATTAGTTTTTTTTAAAAGTGAATAACTTTAGCCCAGTGTGAAAGAAATGTGAGGAAACAATAGAATGAGAACCAAATCAAGAATCTGATTGGATAAAATGGCCTCAGCTCCTTCGATTGAGTTTGTCACCCACAAAGGGACAGAGCTAAGCAATGAGAGGCAACCAGCTCTCTGAGAGCCATAACGAACCTGGTGGTGGCTTCCAGAGTATTGTCTGGTCTTGACTGGTAGGCATAGCTGGCAGGGATGATGAGCATTTGATAGCATTTGGCTCTTCTGAATAAGGGCAGGTGCTTTTAAAAAAGTAACTCCTAGTACCTACAGGTGGGTATTTAGTCCTGGGTAATTTTTAAGTGTGTATTTTTAGATTGGCATGAGAGCAACCTTCAGATTCTCTTAAAATTTCTGTATTTCTGAAGAAATTTTGTTGTTTCGTTTCGTTCTTGTTCTTCCTACTAGGAATTTCCCTTCCCTCATTCAGAATTGCTTTTTTTCATTCTGCTTTTAATCTGATGCTGGGTACTTATTACTTTGAGTGGTAGGGTGCTACAATATTTGGTATCAGATGCTTTGCTGTATACATTGTGACTATGAGCTAAGTCAAAAGATGTAGAGGGAATGTTAAATCGTTGGAGCATTGGTGTAAGTTTTATTGTGGAATATCCCTGGAGGACTTTTGATGTTAAAAATGTTGCCTCCTGGCATTGAGGACAAAGGCACTGAGAACACTGTGAATGATTAAGAGAAATGTGAAACACTTATTAAATATCGCAAAGAGGAAAACAGAACCTTACACATGTAAATCAATGGCACCTTATATCATCCATTAAAAATGGGGATAGGAGAGAGAATATTTAGAACCAGTCACAAGTAACCCCTCTTCTCTACTCCTCATGAACGAGGAGAAGAAAGAAAGAAAACTCAAGTAAAACTGCTTATAAAGGGAGGGATTGTCTGAAGATGCTGTGAAATATATATATGAGGGGAAGTCAGCATCTGGAAATGGAGAACAAACTGGCTACACACCAGTGGGAGGTCTTCCCCATGCCAAGTTATAATCCTCAGGGAACTGCCCCACCCATTTGGAGAGAAAGTCTTTAAATTCAGGATAGGACATGCTATGGAAACATTGCAGCAGAAGCAGATACACGCATAGAGATACAGTGAAGACTAATGTAAAGTTCCAGGGGATCAGCATTCAACTAAGTACATGGTCTGAAATCAAAAGATCCACAGTGTTAAACTGATTACAAAGGTTAGAGGAGCAATTAGCCATGCAGAGAAACTACAGTTAGATAGAGAAATAGATAGATAGAGAGACAGATAGATAGATAGATAGACAGATAGAGAGATAGAGAGATAGATGTTCAATTATTTCAGTCATGTCTGACTCTTAGTGGAGTCAGTTGGGGTTTTCTTGGCAAAGACTCTAGAGTGGTTTGTCATTTCCTTCTCTAGCTCATTTTAAAGATGAGGGAGCTGAGGCAAACAGGGTTAAGTGACTTGCTCAGGGTCACACAGTTATTAAGTGCCTAAGGCCAGATTTGAACTCAGGTCTTCTTGTCCCTCTATTCCCTTGTAACGCCATGCACAAGCAAATTCCCAAAAGAATGTTACTGTGAACAGCTTTTAAGATTCAGATTACACATAATAGTGAACACTCTATTTATTCCATCACAAATCAAGGCAAACATTCACAATATAATGTTCACAATATTACATCTTGTCACAGAAAGTCACAATATAGTGTTCATAAAAGCTTAACATTAGAATGGTCACACAGTTTTCACTAGAGTGGCCACAATATTTAGAACAAGTCACAAAAGAATAATCACCTTGTTTCCTTAAGATGGAAACCCTTCTCACTTAATCATTCAATCAATCAATTCACAATATATAAATCTTCCACTCCTGGGGCAATCATTAATTTAATCAGTCACTATACAATAATCAGACTTCCACTCATGGAACAACCATTAACTTAATCAGTCACTCATCTAGCAGTCAGTCACTAAGCTAGATTCCCAATTACTAAATATCATTAGTCACTAATACATTCATTAGAAAACCACATAAACTCTCCACCCCTTGGTTTCCAGCAAACCTCAGTTTAGTCCAAAGGGAGGCCTTTCCTTCATCTTGACTCTGGGAGGTCTCTCTGATTCCCTGGATCCCCTTCCATGGTCCCAGCTCCCTCCTGAATCCACAAAACAATCACTTGGATACAGAAGGAGATAGCTGCCAGGTTCTCGTCCAGTCCTCAGAGGTAGACAGCTGCCAGGTCCTTGTCCAGTCCTCAGGGCAATCCCCAACACACACTGAAGTTCACAGGGTCCAGCGCATCTCAAAACCTTCACCACTTTTCTTGCCTGGAACTCAAGGATCAGCCAGGCCATGAATAAACAAAGTCTTATCCTGGTCATGCTTCTTCAGTCTTCCAGCAGTTCAGCTGGCCCTAGGACCTGGAAGGAATATTGGCCTTCTGGATGGCCTTCACCAGATTCTGGTCTCAGGAAAACTCCATTCAGTTCTCAGTCAGCTTCCAGATGCTGAGAGAGAAACTTTCTCTCTCTGTCTCTGTCTCTGTCTCTCTGTCTCTGTCTCTGTCTCTCTCTGTCTCTGTCTCTGTCTCTCTCTGTCTGTCTGTCTGTCTGTCTGTCTGTCTCTCTCTCTCTCTCTCTCTCTCTCCTGGCTTCAGTCTCCATGAATCTTCCTTCACCAAGAGAACATTCCAATTCTGTCTCTCTGTCTCTAGAATTCTTTTTTATATACAACTCTGGCCTCTTGTGGAAGAAGCTAATAGCCTTCTTCCATATCAACAGGATTGTTCATGCCTTCTCAACAGTGGACCTTTGCACATCTTCCATACTTAGCCCTGGATCACTAAGTGCTTCTTAGCCCTAAGTTACTAAGTTCTACTTAGCCCTAAGTTACTAAGTGCTAAGTATCTGACAAACTGATTGCTATTACATCCCTTCACTACCTAGCTGCCCCAAATTTTTAGATAAATGAAGCATTTATTAAGAGTTTATATGTCAGGTACTCTGCATATAGCATGACAGGTAGAAACCTTCCAAGTTTGTTCTATGTGTGGACAAGTTCTGTCTTATACTAGTAGCCAAGGGCCAAGCATAGCCTGAAGAAAAAGATGTGATTAGGAGTGTCAAGTAAGTCCTGGGCTGCTAGATAATGAATGGGCAGATGATGTTATAAGGACACTATAATTGTCACCAGGGACAAAGAACAAAATAAATATAATTTGCTATAGGACACAATAAAACCATGTGAAGATTGCAACCAGAGCGATCTGTGAAAGATAAAGCATCTTTTCATGTACAGAAACAAGGTGGCCAATCACCATGGGTGAGTCAGACTCCAAGGCAGATACTCATGGGAAGACTGCCAAGAAATAGAATAGTGGACAACATGATTTGTGCTAGAAGGCAAAAGAATGTGGGTCTCAAGGTCACAGAGATTTGATTCGAGGACACTAAAAAGCAGAGAATTGCTGTAGAGGCTGGACTGCATTTTGTTACAAATGTGGGCTAAATGGGCAGGAGAATATTGGATGCACTCAATAGAGGAATGCAGAACATGTGTGCCAGAAGCTGGATGGGACTGAAATGGCTTTGAGAAATGAGCACAAGACGAGGAAGAAGGTATCATCTCAGACACTAAGGATCCTGAGGTGGAAATCTGTTAGTCATCCTGCTTTGATCCCCTCATCTTAGACTCAAAGAATTTGGGATATAAGTGACAATAAGGACTGAACATGTAGAATGTCCAGCTGTCCTGGAAAATGTATCTTAAAGGGCAATTATATTTTAGACATTTTATAAAAGAAACTTGCTAAAGGAGCTTAGTCACTGTGAGATGGATGAGAAAGACTCCCCATATTTTAGCTATGTTGATGTGAGCACTTCTCCCTCCCTTGGACTTCCAGCAAGAATAGAAAAGGAAATTTCTCTTCTTTCTTTCCTTCTGCCCTGCCTCCATGTTGTGGTGCCAATGGTAGTTTATATCACAAGTAAATGTCTGTAGGAGTCAGGAACTTAGAAAAATGAAAGAGAAACTGGGCTCTGGATCCCTGGCTACCATCTGCCTTTCTCTTGCCATACAAGATCAACAACTGGGGATCCTGAGAAATGGAGGGTTCCATCTTTGACAGTTACCTTATGATTTTGAGGTTTCCTGAGTTTGAGATTAGTTCCTCAGTCAGCCTGAAGAACGAAGATATCATTAATGGCATCCTTCTTGTAGGAGAAAGATGGGCCCACTCTAAAGGACTTTTTAAAGAAAGCCGTGTCCTGGATTGTTGGAAGGTCTCAATTTTGCAAGTTGCTTGGACAGTATAGGTAGGAAATCAATGCAAAGCATCTGTTCTGCAGCCTCACAAAATTGTCTTTACCTTATGTGGGGAATATAATGAACACAATGGGCTCTTTGCTATGTTTTATCTTTTTTGTGTTTGCAAATGTGTACCTCTGAGTCTTTTTCATCCTTTGTAGGTTTTTTTTATGGTAGAGGAAATAAGCAGCTGTTCTATACTTGGAAGAAGAAAGTCACGGGAATCAGCAATTATGTAGACACCATGGCTCTGGTATGTTCAGATCTGGTGAACATCTAACATGTCATCATTAACTAGGACCATTTCCAGTGTGTTCAAAATATTGGCAGAGGACTTCAGGCAGTGAGCTGGGATGTAATACCTGGTTCTTCTGATAGTCCATGCCTCCTTTGCAAAACCTGACAGGAAGATCAAAGCAATGGTGACAGAGAAAATTTAAGGTACGCTGATGCCCTTAAAAGTAGATTCAGAGAAATGGGACTTTGGTGATTCTCCACCCTCTAAGAGAGGAATAGAAAAATCATTGAGGAAACTGCCCAACTTCCTGGTATATTCTGACAATGTGGGTGAGTTTGGAATGCGCATACGGAGCAATGAACACATCTACCTCAGACTTCCAACCAAAGCTATGTTGGAAGATTAGCCACTGGGAGATTTCCTCTATGAGATGGAAGACCTCAGGAGGAGATTCTATTAGTTAACAGCATCATCATGAAGTGTTACATGCATCACCTATAATGGTGTTCTTGAGAAAGAATGGGAAGATCCAGATATGAGTACACCATTGGACACTGGACAAGAGAACCAAGGTGGATCAGTATACCACATCATGAGTTCATAATTTTTGGAATGCTTACTAGCCAGTGGTTTTCAGCGCTAGACCTGCACATTGGATACAGTGAGATTTTTATCAAAGACAGTTCAATCAGCACAATTGGACCCTACCATCACAGCCCCAGATGTGTTTATAGAAGATATAGATATGATACTAAAGAAAACAAGAGAGGAAAAGCAGCATAATTGGAACACATATTATATTGAGGAGATTTATCTTAGAGATGAAAAAATTGCAAGGGCATTGGGGGTTCAATATATAAGATATTTGAAGGAGGAGAAGATGCTAAAGATGTGAAAAACCTCAGACCTTAATTAATTAATACAAAGAAAAATAAAAGATAACTGAGAAACTATCAATAACTGTTAAACTATATGATTATTCTCCAATTTATGTAGAATCCTAATGAGGATCAACCATATGCAACTTAAATGTATCCTTGATCAAGGGATAAGCAGGGAACAAGCAAGTTTTTGTCAGTCAATAAGCATTTACTAAGTACCTGCTCTGTACCAGGTACTGTGCTAAGATTAATTTGGAGATACAAAGAAAGATAAAAAACAGTCCCAGCTCCAAGCAGCTCAAAATCTAATATGCAAACAATTATATTCAAAGAAGAGTTTTACAGGACAATTTGGAGAAAATGAACAGAGAGAAGGCACTATGATTAAAATGGACCGGGAAAGGCTTCTTGTGGAAGGTGGGACTTTAGTTGAAACTTTAGAGAAAATAGGGAAGCCCAGAGGCAGAAATGAGGAGAGTTTCAGATATGGAGTACAGCCATTGAAAAGGCGAGTGACAGAAAGTTGTGTTTGAGGAAAGCAAGAAGGCTACTGTCATTGACTCACAGAGTAGGTATTGGGGGTAAGGTGTAAAAACCTGGGAAGGCAGGAAAGAGTCAGGTTATGGGTTTAGCTTTGATTGCCAAACAGAGGCTTTTATATTTGATATTGGACATGATAAATTGGGGGTCATAATTCCTTCCAGATGTGGAGCACAGTCAGAGGAAATACAAGAATTTGGGAAATAGAGTGTTGTGTGTGAAGAACAGCAAATAGGTCATCGTATCTAGATCATTGAGTACACAGAGAGGATCTGAGTGTAGGGGAACTGGGAAGGTAAGAAACATCCAGGTCATAAAGGGCTTTAAAAACCAAATAAGATTTTACATTTGATCCCGAAGGTAATAGGGTACCACTGGAGTTTATTGAGTAAGGTAGGGAAAGAGAGATGACAGAGAAGAGGTGGCATAGTCAGACCTTTGCTCTAGGAAAATCACTTTAGCAGCTGAGTGAAGGGAGGATAGATTGGATCATGGATCCATGACCACTGGATTGTGAGATCTGTAAGCAAAATATTATAGGGGAAAAAGGGAAGACAGGTGTGGCCATTCCCCCAAAACAAGCCTCCCACCACAGGCTCCACGTGACCACATTCAGCCTATTAGGAGGCTGTTACTTGTGCCAATAATGCACGTCAATTTATAATGCTTATGCTGAATTATTCATAGATCTTTGAGTGTACTGAATATAATTTGCCCTGAAAATTCTCCATAGGGGAGTTCAGGAGATTTTTAAAGGAGAGAATGTAAAGAATGAAAAAAAAAGGGGACTGAGGATAGAACCTTGGCAAATAGGCACCATAAAGGATCAGAGGCAGGAGAAGGGGCCAATGAAGAAATCCAAAAAGTAGCATTTAGAGGCAGGACTAGCCAAGAAGATAGATAGACTATCCAGAAAAAGAGAATGATCAGGATCAAGGAAGATGAGAACTAGAAAAATTACCATTACATGAGAGAATTATGAGGTCTTTGATAGTCTTTGAGAATGAAGGTTCAGTAGAATGGTTGGGCCCAAAGCCAGATTGGAAAGCACTGAGGAGGGAACAAGTATAGAGGAACTGGAGAGCTTAGGTGTAAAAATTCTAATCAAGTAATCATATTAAGAACTATCATGACTATAATATTTACTAACTCCAGGGTTTTTGGAGTGGTTTCAAGGTTGAGAAATTTGAAGTGTATGGTGAAAAGAGGGAAAATCTACCTCTTTCCAAGTTATTCCAGGGAGACTTCTTGGAGAAGTGAAGTTTCAGCAGATCCTGAATTCAAAGGGGGTCTTAAACTCTACTAGCTGAAGTGTTGATAATGATAATGGAGATGTTTTCATGTGCAGTATATATTTTTTATGTACAGTCTGACATTCCTAGATCCATGATCTCATGGATCTAGGTATATACTTTTCCAACGTAAATTATAGCCCATTTGTGCTTCTCATTTTATGGGATTCTTGTTCACAATCTTCCATAAATCCTCAACAGAGGATCTGCTGAGCACTGGGGGCTGGAGAGAGAGAGGGAGAGAGAGAGAGAGAGAGAGAGAGAGAGAGAGAGAGAGAGAGAGAGAGAGAGAGAGAGAGACTGAGTTAGAGAGACAAAGACACAGAGAGACAGAGACAGAGAGAGAAAAAGGATGGAGAAGAGAGAGGAAAACAGACAGACAGAGAGACAGACAGAGACAGAGATAGAGAAACTAAGATAGACCAAGACAAATAGGCAGAAACAGAGACAGAGAAAGACACAGATTGAGACAGAGACAGAGAGCATTTATCAAGTAAGGCAGGCCTTGTCTTCAAGGAACTTTCACTTTGGTTTGGAAATAGAACACAGAAAGGGGAGCTAAAAAGTATGTAGTGAGTGTAGATAGCTTGGTTTGGAGTTTGCTTTTGGGAAATGAGATGGAGACTAAGTTCTGAGAAAGGCCAGGTTAAATTAGCTCATCTATCAGAGTTCAGGGTGGTTGGAGGAGAGGAGAGTCCAAGTTTCCTGTAGAAAGGAAGTGGCAAAGAAGGCTGGGATGGTATTAACAAGGTTTGAAGCTAGTGACTGGGAAGAGGTAATAATTCTTTTGTATAGGATCTAATGCTACCAGTACAACATTCACATTTTCTTGCTGATGTTTCTGGTTCCCATGCTCCACCTTTGTTGGTCCCTCATGCTTTCAGTGTTGCCTTTTATACAGTTTTTTTCAAAGGCATCATTATTGTCTTGCAGCCTGTTTGTATCCACTGTGGAGGACACACACACATACACAGATAGTTGATATAATTTAACTTTAGGTTCCCACTGATTGAATTTATTCGAAGTTATTTTTTTCTGGAGTCTGGTTTTACTCTTCTTGGTCCAGTGTATTGTTTTTGAAATGTTTATCTGCCCTTAGAGATTTTGGTGATGAGAGCATTTTTACAAATGCTAAAAAAAAATAAATCTGTATTTCTTTAAATGCAATCACCTGTTGGCTCATGTTCAGAATGTAACTCATAATGAAACATTTGTTCTTTGGGACTCATCCACATCCATTCCTCCCACCCCCAAAAGCCTAACCAGATGAATCTTCTACGACATCCCAATAGAAGGTTTGCTTTCTGGTATTTCCTAAGATGACTCATACAAATGGTTAAATTTCTTTATTTTTCTTGAGTCATATGACAAAATGTCAAATTGCAGGCTTTGAAGGAAAAACATATTAATATTTTCCCGCCAATAGACTTTATGTTTCCTACACACTGAACTAATTTCTCTAGTAAATGTTCCTCCATCACTCATTTCTACTGCTTTCCTCTCACTGTTTCCTTCATCTGGGAGGTAGTTTGATGGTATGACATAGATGAAAAGCACTGGTTTTAGAAGATTTGGATTCAAGCCCCAACTCTGAGGCTGTATGACTCAGGACAGGTCATTTCACTCAGTTTTCTCCTTGGTACTCCTCTGATTCCCTTTACTTCTCCTAGCTAATACAGAGGCATTTAAACAATGGCTTTCTGGAAGCAATTCCTCTTCCATTCTTCTTGGTTTAATGCAGAGGAGTGATTCTAATAATACGAATCTCTGACTAGGTAGGAGTGGAAATAGGTGGGGGTTAGGCATCTTCCCTCAGACTGCATTGGGAAGGCAGCCATTTCTGCTTCCTTGTAGATCAGATAATCCTCTTCATTGATTGCAAACTCAAACTGGTCTTTTTGCTACTGAAGATGATTTAATTATCCTTGGCACCCAAACTGTGAATTCTGTACATCTCTGAACTTGTTTGACAAGTGTATATGACCTGTAGCCTTTGAAAAGGGAATGAAGATAGTATGCAGAGTATGAAGCAGAAAATTATGATCATGTGTATCATTCGTCACATCCTTTAAAACCCAGTGATGATGATAATAACATGTAGTATGTGTGGGAGGGAAGGGAAAGGAATGGTATTGATTAAAGGAGGTCCAGACGAATTTAATACCTCTCCCCCACAGAGAATGGGTAGATCCATTGACACTTCATAATAAGAAAAAGAGGACTGGGGCGGCTAGGTGGCTCAGTGAATAGAGCACCGGCCCTGGAGTCAGGAGTACCCGAGTTCAAATCCGGCCTCAGACACTTAACACACGCACAAAAAAACAAGCCATGTGACCTTGGGCAAGTCACTTAACCCCAACTGCCCTCCAAAAATCAAAATTAAAAATTAAAAAAAAAAAAAGAAAAAGAGGACTCCTGATTTATTTCCAGTGCCTGGGACTGCCAAAAGATAACTGGCTACCTGAACTCTGACTAAAGGGGTGGACTCTGGTTAGAAAAGCCACACTCAAGTGCTAGCCTACAAAGAATTGTCAACAAGCCACTCTTCTTTTTGCCTTTCCCCTTATGCCTTTTTCCCAAAGCATGAGGTGGGGATAGGGAGGGTAGGGAAGATTATTTCTTCATTTCTCCCTCCAGGAAACCTTAATGGCTGTTTTTGGACAGAAGCACATAGGAGTTATGGGTGCTAACTTCACAGATGAAGTTGTATCCTATTGGCAACTTAAAGTTCACTCTGTTCTGAGAGGAGCTTATGGCTACTATATTTTTTTATAGAAAATAAGCTCCCTGAGGACAAGAATAATTTATTTTTGCCTTTGTATCTCCAACACCTAGAATAGCACCTTACACAGAGCAGACTTTTCATAATTACATGTTGATTGAAAATACAACCTGATAGAAAGCAATATTCTATTTTTTAACCTAATGATCTTCTGACATAAACTCTTAGAACAATAAAACGTTCTTAGAACAAGGTATGGCAGCTCTTTCTTCACCCAATATTTCTTTTTTTCTTTTTTTAGTTTTGCTTTTT
The DNA here is from genome assembly GCA_028646575.1 of Pseudocheirus occidentalis. Lineage (NCBI taxonomy): Eukaryota > Metazoa > Chordata > Mammalia > Diprotodontia > Pseudocheiridae > Pseudocheirus > Pseudocheirus occidentalis. The sequence goes on along the minus strand of CM053594.1, from coordinate 298,620,833 downwards.
GGAGGGCAGTTGGGGTTAAGTGACTTGCCCAAGGTCACATGGCTAGTTTTTGTGTTAAGTGTCTGAGGCCAGATTTAAACTCAGATCCTCCTGACTCCAGGGCCAGTGCTCTATTCACTGCACCACCTAGCCACCCCTCACCCAATATTTCTTAACAATTCAAGTATCTTTATATTTAAAGATGGTTTGAAGATACTTGAAGATCTTATACATTTTCTTATATATACAAACATCATACACCTTTTTAAGTACACTACTTAAATATGCCACTTAAAGATACTTTAAGTAAAATCATGGGAATGCAATATCAAGTTGATATCATGAGGGCATTAAAATTTTTTTATTGATTCATTTGTTTTCTTTTAGTTTACAAGATTCATTTCCATAATCCCTTGAGTTTCAAATTTTCTCCCCTCTTTCCCTCCTCCCCCCCACCCATGGTGGCATGCAATCAAGTATAGAATTTGCAAATACTTTTACATTAGACATTAGTGAAGGGATTGCAAAGGGAAAAAAGGAAAGGATGAGGTAGAAAATGGTAAATTGTGCCACATGATGAGGCATAAAAACATACTAAAGTAGAGTGGAAGGAAGGAGGGAGATGAGCATCATATGAATGTTATTCTCATTGGTACTGATTCAAAGAGGGACCAATATAATCAGTTTAGTTTAGGATCCTAACATGAAAAGACACAAAAACTCATTATAATAGAGGGAAAGGAGAGAGGGAGAGGAGTACTATACAAAATTTACTCTCGTTGGTTTGGGTTCAAGGAGGGAATAACATACTCTGTTAAGTATAAAAATCCATTGTACCCTACAAGCAGTAGGAGGGATAAGGGGGGAGGGGTATAAGAAGGGGGAGGGTGGTCAGTAGGGAGGGAAAGGGTAGGTAAAGAGAAGGGACATAGGGAGGGAATAGTGAGGGAGGCGGTGGTCAAAAGGAAAACTCTAAGGAGGGGAAGGGAAAAGGAAGACACAAAAATATAAACGGGGGAGGGAATAGGATGGAGGGAGTCACAAACAGTAATAATAACTGTGAATGTGAATGGGATGAACTCTCCCATAAAATAGAGGCAGATAGCAGAAAGGCTACTACAGTTTTCATACTTTTTATGTCTGTTTATGAGCCCTCAAGTCTTTTGTGCCTTTTGTATTTTCTTCCAGGTGAAACAAAGACCACTCTGTATCTGTTATGGATTTTTAAAAATCCTTTATGAATTAAAAAATTTTTTTTAAAGTGTTTGTATGAGATTTTAAGGATCATGTTGATTGTATTTGGAAACCTAAATATAAGTGTCATTCGAGCCTCTTAGAGCAAATTCCATTTAGGGGATATATGAGCCTAAAGTAAAAATGACCATTTTGGAACAGGATTAGACACAGTCTAGGTCAGTCCAGAGCTTGGGGGTTCCAGAGTTATGTATTGCATTGTTATAGCACTTTGATGTTTACAAAATGACATGACGACCCTGTGAAGTTGCTAGAAATGAGAAAACCAGACAAAAAGCTGGTGCAAAACCCTTATTTGTCCAATGACTGAGAATTGATTGAACAAGTGATGACACATGAATGTAATGGAGTATTACTGTGCTCTTAGAAGAAATGGATCTGAGGAATTCATAGGAAGATGTGTATGAAGTGATGAAGAGTAAAGAAAGCAGAGCCGAGAAAACAGCATATACAGTGAGTGCAGTAATATACAGTCTGTATTTGTGAGAAAAATTTGCTTTGCTTTATAAAAGAGGTGTTGTGTTGGGCAAACTAAATCAAAATATAAAGTAGGATTTCATTGTAACTTTTGTAGTGAGTGAATCCATTAATAATGTGAATGGTTCCCTAAATTAATCAATGATAAATCCATTTGACAATGTGCCTTGAATGTGACAATAATCAATATTTGTTGAATGAGTGAAAAATGAATCTATAAATATTTACTGAATATCTATAGCTAGTTTTCACAGGAAAAATGGAGGAAGAATTAGACATACCTACAAGAGTTTGCAATCTATTGAATTTCTACCCATAATTTAAATTCCAATGCCATTGAGTTCCTCTCTAGGAAGACTTTCTTGATCTTCCAATCAATAATTGCCTTTCTTCCCCTCAGAATTCAAATAATACTGACTTAAAACAGCCTTATACACTAATTATGTATTATTTTTATTATAATTATTTGAGGATTATCACATGAAAATGTTATTTAGTTCTAAATTTTATGAAGGCAGGTACCATATTTCTTTCATATATATTTAACAAACATTTATTAAGTGCCTATTATTTTCTATGTGCTAAGTCTACAAAGACAAACATGAAACAAAATCTGTCCTCCAGGATCTTATGTTCAACATGTAGACATATTTGAGGGTCAATGTGGTGTAGTAGTGTCAACTTAACATAGGAACAGATCCTTTAGAAAACCACAAATTAACATTATCTATGTTGTATAGTAGTTTTATTTATTTTGTCAGAAATTTCTCAGTACACTTTATTCTGGTTCTAAGGGTTGGACCTGGATAGTTTGGTACTTCTGATGTAGTAGGTAGACAAGTAGACTTGTAAGTTAGGACTTGGGAAAGCCTGGGTGCAAATCCTGATTCACAGACTTACCAGCTTTGTGAGCCTATTAGTCATTTCAATTCTCTGTGCCTCAGTTTCTGATTCTGCAAAATGTGAGTTTTGGACTTGTTGAATTTTTAAAGTTTCTTCTAACTCTAAAATCTATTATTTCTGATGAATAGCAGGAAACAAATAAGCATTTTAAGTGCCTATTATATGCTAGGCACTGTTAAGCATTTTACAAATATTATCTCATTTGTTCCTCACAACAATTCTGGGAGTTTGCCAACTATCTTTCCCATTTTACAGTTGCTAAACCTGAGGCAGACAGAAGTTAAGCGACTTATCCAAGGTCACACAGATAGTGAATATCTAAAACCAGATTTGAACTCTGATCTTCCTGTCTCTAGGCCTAGAGCTTTATCCACTGTCCCACCTTCCTACTTGATCTTTGAAAAAGTATAGTACAAAAAAATGGAAGTGAAAGAGAGCACTAGCAATGAGGGAACAAGAGAGGGTTTCATAGAGGAGGGGACCCCTGGACCAAGCCTTGAGAGAAGAAGACAAGGGGTCTGACAGGGAGAGATTGCATTCTAGGAATGGGGAATAACTTGTAAAAATGCGTAGACGTGAGAATATCAGACTGGAGGAATGGCTAAGTTGTTCCTTTCAACTGGGAAAGAGAGTTCATGAAGAGAATACACATTAGGAGGGAAAGTCAGATGGTAGAATGCCAGGCTAAGTGGTTCCTACTTTATTCTAAAGGGAATGGGAAGCTCCTGAGGATTTTTGAGCAGAGATGTGTAAATAATCTTAGTAAGACTAATTATACCTGGGATGATGGAGTCAGTATCCAAAAAACAATCCCGATAGACTAAGAAGATGAAGTTTTATTGGGCTGGATTTAAAATTTTACATTGGCTTCCAAAAAGCTACTTTACAAGACAAGAGGAGGTATGGTTACATGATCTCAGGTGCTAAATCCAGACCCCCACTCATAATGATGAGCTGTGTTCCCATACTGTGGTTACTGAGTCCCTTCAGGTGTCTTGATGTACCTCTGAGAAGTTATGTATATCACACTAATGCTGTTGTCTTAAGCCTTCTTTCCAATGTGTTACCTCCATGATTATAGGTTAAGTATCATTTCAGTCATCGAACCTTAAGTAGCTCTTAGAAAGTAACACTAACTTAGGTGTTATAATTAGAATAAAACATCTTACCAAAAGCCTGCTCTACTACCAATAAATACAGAGTCCCAGGGAAAGGAAGTTTGAATTTAGAGAATACATGTAATAAAAAGCTAACTCCAAGCTTATGGTTGCTGGAAGTACTACTGTTGTCCCTACTTCCCCATGGAGTGCTCAAGAAGTTCTCCTTGAGCATGGTCTAGCTTCTTTTCTGAGGTATTGTGGAGTCAGGAACCTACATCCATTCTGCCCTTGGTTCCTACTGCAGATACTTCCAAGAGCTGATCTTAGGATATCACTAGGACATGGAAGAGAATACAGCAAGTACCTACTGGGGACTTTTGTAAAGTCCTCCTCTAACCAAAAGTGCAAGGGAGAGGAGACCTATAGTAATGCCAAAGCCAAAGCCTCTCTTTCACTTCCTCCTACCAATTGGTTTCTCCTCATGCATTTTCCTAGAATGCCACATTTGCTTCAATCTCTGGAATTACTCCTATTTTCAACTAGACAAACCTTAGCATATATGGAAGTTTTCTTAGTCTATTTGAACATGATTGCTGTTCTTTTCACACTTAGTCTAAAGCCTATAATGGCTCAATTGTTTGAAGCTAAAGTCTATGATTGAGACTGATGTGTACATATGGTTAAACTATCAGGCTATTTTCACTTATTTTAAGTAGTCCAGGGTAACTTGACTGAGCAAATCAATTCCTACCCACAGAGTTATAGGACATTTTGTCTAAAAATGATAAGGAGAAGTTTTGTAGACTGCAAAGTCAGTATGAATCAGCAGTGTGACACGGTAACAAAAAAATATCTAATGTGCTCTTGGAGTACAGTAACAAAAGCAGAGCTTTCTGTTTTATGGAGGTGATAGTTACACTGTATTCTGTCCCCAAACTCATCTAGAATGCATATTACATTCTAGGTTCACAGATTTTAATAAGAATTTTAATAATAACAGGTGATGATGATGATGATGATGGCAATTTTAATATGTTGGAGAGCATCCAAAGTAGTGCAACTAGGACTGCTCAGATTTCCCCAATAGACTTTTTTTTAATTTTTTTTATTTTTATTTTTTTTTGCTTTTTGGAGGGCAGTTGGGGTTAAGTGACTTGCCCAAGGTCACACGGCTAGTTTTTTTTGTGTTAAGTGTCTGAGGCCGGATTTGAACTCAGGTACTCCTGACTCCAGGGCCGGTGCTCTATTCACTGTGCCACCTAGCCGCCCCCCCCAATAGACTTTTTAAAAAAATTTAAACTCAAACACCAGAACACAAATACAGAACAGAGAAAAGAAATAAAACATATCATAAACTTAAGTATTAAAACTTAAATACAAAGTAAGAAAGGGGGAAGCATTTCATGTGCATAGCAGAATGTAGGAGAGGATTCAAAATATGTAACAATAAATTTACATTTCCAAAAACCTATATGATAAATAATACCTGTTGTGTTGAGAACTGTACATCTTTTCTTTGCTTCTTTGTAAATTTTGTTTTGTTCTTTGTTGTGTACTTTTTTACTTTATTCTCTTTTCCCTTCCCCCTCTCAAAGGCTACAATTAAGGGCAGATATATTTCTCTATAGCTATAGATATATACCTACACATACACATATACATATATACATGCATATATAGACATATGCTTTCTCAAAGCTATTCTACTCCTGATCTTTGTTTTTATGTTTCTGCATATCTCTTGTTTCCCATCCTTCCTGCCTCCTATACTATACTTCTACCTGCTTCCTTGCCTTCCTATTACTTGCCTATCTCCCTTCAAGGATCCCTCACCTTTCCTCTCTTTCCCATAAATCTAAACATCCTTCCATAGTCCCCCTTTACCCATTCCCTCCCCCTTCCTCCTAAAGATCTCTTCCTTGCCCTCTCCCCCCTCTATATATCCTTATTGCTTTATTTCTTCTGAATTTAGAAGACTTTTATACCCTTCTAAATCTACACATGTATTATTCCCTCTTAAACCCATTCCCAATGAAAGTAGGTTACCAGAACTACCAGCCCTCCTTCCCCATCTAATTCCTCTGTATGAATTCTTCCTCTTGTACCTCATTTGTATAAAATAATTATTCTTTTTCACTGTTCCTAAATGGTTTTACTTTTCAAGTTCATATCATTCTCAGGTCTGCCCCCAATCTTTCTTATGAGCCACCTGATTATTAATAAGAAACTAGACATACGATTTGCTTTTTACATATATAAAAAGTAAATGGTCTGTCCTTATTGAATCCTTTATAATCAGTCTTTGGTATGTACCTTATGTTTCTCTTGGCACTTGTATATCAAATCTACTAATAAGTTCAGGGTTGTTTTTTTTAACAAAGTCTTGAAAGTCTGACTATTGATCAAATATCCTTTTTTCATTCAGGATTATGCTTCACTTTTTTGGATATATTTTTACACAGAGTCCAAGTTCTTTTACTCTTCAGTATATAGTGTTCTGACACTTGCAGCCCTTTAATACCCCTACTGCTAGGTCTTGTGTGATTCTAATTGTGGCTACATCATATTTAAATTGTTTTGTTCTTCTTGCTTTTAATATTTTATCCTTGAACTGGAGGTTTCAGAACTTGACTATAATATTCCTATGACTTTTCCTAATAGGACTTCTTTTAAGTGGCAATCAATGGATTTTTTTCTATTTCTACTCACCTGCCCTCATGTTCTAATGCTTTTCTTTAATTATTTCTTGTATTATTGTTTCAAGATTCTTTTTTATTATATCTTTCACTTAGTGTGATTATTTATATGTTTTCTTTTCTTGATCTATTCTCCAGATTTGCTGTCTTACTTATGTTTCACTTTCTCTTCTATTTTTTTCATTATTCATACTTTAATTATTTCTTGATCTCTTACAATTTCACTGGCTTCACTTTGCCCAATTCTAATTTTCAAGGTGTCATTTTCTTCCTTAAGATTCTAGATCTCCTTTTCTAATTGGCTGACTTTCATAATCTTCTTGTTTTTTTGGATTGTTCTTATTTTTAAAAATTTTCCCCCCATCTCTATTATTTGATTTTTAAAGTCTTTTAAAAGATCTTCTGTGAATACTTTTTGACCATTTTTAATGTTACTCTTTGGGATAGAAGGGGGTTTCTTTGCTTCAGTATACTCTGAAGATGAACCCTGGTCTTCTCTATTTCCATAATAGCTTCCTATGGTTGCATTTTCTCCTTTGCCTGTGCATTTTTTGTGGTAATAGCTTAATTTTTGTATTAACCTCTAGCTCCGATGTATGGAGGCTGGTGCTTCTTGCCCCAGATCTTTAGTTCTCCTCTCTAGCCTGGAACCGAAACCAAACCTCCAATGTCCTCTAAGTGCCTACAGCCAGGAGCCTTCTGCCTCACTGCTTCTGCACTCTTGGGTTGTGTGCTCTTTCCTTCTCACCCCTGCTGCTCTTCACAACATACCTGGGTTTGGCATTCCATGTTAGTAGAGGTTGCCTTGACTTTCTCCTGCTCAGATGCCCAACTCCCTTCACTACTGGGGGTAAAAGTTCCTGTGGCTGATGCTGAGGCAGCCTCTCAAACCATTGTTGTTAAAGTGGACCCTAGACTGGAGATGTACTCTTACTCTTCACAGGGACCAAACCTCAGCCTGGTATTTTTCTTCTAATCTTCTCAATTTGTCCCAGAAAGACCCTTGTTGTGCCCCTTTTCTTATTAATTTTTACTTACACTTTGTTTGCCCTAAGATGCTAATTTATCTCTTTTGTGGGGGAAAATCTTGAGAGCTTGGACTTTTCTGACCTACTTTGCCATCTTCCCAGTTTTCTCTCCCTAGACTTTTAAAAAAAGAGAATAGGGTCCAGAATTGAATTAAAATAAAAGAGCAGACTGGATTATATTCAGATAATTATGCAATGCATTCAATGATTCTGAGCTTCTCATCTGAATAAAGTCCTGTGTCTGGAATATCACTGTCTCCAAAGGGTGATAGAAAGAACCATGATGGATGACAATAGGCTCCTAATTAAGAGTTGTGCATCAAAAGCAAAATAAAGGAGATGCATAAGAATTTGAAATTCTTAACTGGAAAGAAGAAAAAAAGGATGGTCCAAGTCATGGCTTTCAGACCTCCATGGTCTGAGAATTTACTGAGTCAGATGCCAGGCGCTATGAGAGATGTGAGACAGCATTCACAATAAAGCAGGATTCTTAACCTGGGGTCCATGAACCTCCAAGAACCTGTGGAAAGCTGTTAGGGGTTCTTGACTTTGAATGGAAAAAAACAAAACACATCTTTGTTTTCCCTAACCTCTAACTGAAATTAGGCTTTTTCTTAAATTCTTTAAAAAATATTTTTCTGAGAAGAGGGTACATAGGCTTTATCAGATGGCCAAAGGAGCTTGGGGCACACGAGAAGCTAAGAACCCCTGCCAAAAAGGGTTTTTAAGACAAACACCTGTGTAGGGAATTTAGGTGATGCTAAACACCTTTATGGATGACTTTAGGTGAGCTAAACTTATAAGGAGGTTGCAAGTGTAAGTCTATGGGCACAGTGGACCCATTTATGAGAAGCCTAGAAACCTGCCCACTAAGGGGAGAGCCTCTGGATGGCAGAGGGAATTCAAATAATCATGGTGGAGCTACCAATACTGAGAAGAAGTGGTTGGAAAAGAATAATCATTAGTTAATTTGCTAATTCACATGCCCTAAGGCAGTGATTCTCAACCTGTGGGTCATGACCCCTTTGGGGGTCAAACGACCCTTTCACAGGGGTCTAAGACCATTGGAAAACACATATTTCTGATGGTCTTAGGAACCAAGACACTGCTCCTCTATCTGTCTCCAGGTGGGTCCACCCACATGCAGATACACCCACCCACATACAAGTATTAAAGGGTCATGGCATTAGGAAGGTTGAGAACCACTGCCTTAAGGTGAAAATGCAAAATAAAATAATCATTTACTATTTGATAAGATAAAACAATTACTTATCTTTTCTCCCTTGACTTTCTAGGATAAGGAGTGCCTGAAATAACCTGGGCATGTTAACTAATGCCTTATAGAATAATAACAAAAAAGGACACAAGCGGAGGTCAAGAAGCCTATGCAAATACCAAGCTACAGGTACAAATTCACTAATTTCAGCAGCTCTGTCCAGATCCTTTTCCTGATACAAAACTGTGTATACCAACGCAGAGGAATCTGAAGACCATCTGAAAGGGGGATTACAGAATGGTCTTAGTGAGAGATGGTGGGCAGTTCCTATAGAATCAGAGAACCGTAGAATTTGAAGGAACCTCAGAGATCATCCAAGGGCCAGCTAGGTGGCATGGTGGGAAAAGACTGGGCCTGGAATCAGGGAGCTAAGAGTTCAAATCTAGCCTCAGACATTTAACTAGCTGTGTGACTTTGTTTAACCTCTGTTTGCCTCAGTCTTCTCATCTGGAACACAGGAATAATAATAGCACCTATCACCCAAGACTGTTGTAAGGATCAGATGAGATAATAATCATAGCACTTATATAATAATATAATAATATTATATTATATATAAATATATTATAATAATACAAATATAATATATTTATATAAATAAATAAACATATAATAATATATCATAATAATACCAGATGAGATAATAATCATAGCACTTATGTAATATTATATTATGTATATATTATAATAATATAAATATGATATATTTATATAAATAAAAATACATTATCATAATATATAATAATAATACCAGATGAGATAATAATCATAGCACTTGACACATAGTAGGCAAAATAGAAATGTTAACTGCTATCATCATCATTTAGGTCAACTCCCATCCAAATTATGAGTCCCTTTCATTAGCCTCTGATAAATGGTCACCAAATCTCTGCTTGAGGACCTTCAGTAAAGGGACCTAACTTTGGTCCATTGCAACCCACTCTATTCTTGGACAGCTCTCATTTTTCGAATGTATTTTCTTATATTGAGCCAAACTCTCTCTCCTTGTAATTCACAACGTCCTGCCCCATGAAATGACATGGGAATATTAAATAGTGCTTTATAAAACAAGAACAAAAACTGGCACAAGGCATTTGTTCTCTCCACTCCTGACAGGTTCTGCCCTCTAGGATCAAGAAGAACAAGTCTGATTTTTTTTTCTAACTTCAACCTTTAAAATATTTAATTAAACAGAGCTATTACATCCGTTCACTAAAATCTTCTTACCCCAGGCTAAAGGCTAAACTTCTCCATTTTTTTCAATTCATCTTAGTATAGCATTATTCAGATCTCCATGCCACTGTGGTTGAGTCTCAGGACCCATCTTAGCTTTTCAGTTTTCCTTCTAAAAAAAGGGACAAAGCACTGTTTGACAGCAAAGGGATCCCCTCTGTTATTCCGAGCACAACGCTTCTGTTGATGTAATCTAGATCACATGGCCACACACAGAGGTCACAAGCAGAAAGCCCACATGAAGGAATAAGCAGGTTAGGCTAGTTTTCCCCTAAAAAGTACTGAAATTGTTCTGCCAAAGAATCAGAAATGGAGAGGATGTCCACCAGTTGGGGAATGGCTGAACAAGTTGTGGTGGTACATGGTTGTGATGGAATACTGCTATGCTGTATAAAATGAGGAGTGGGATGGTTTCAGAAAAACATGGGAAGACCCATGTGAACTATTGCACAGTGAAGTAAGCAGAACCAGGAAATAACTGCACACAGTAATAGCAATACTGTGATGACGACCAACTATGAAAGACTTATTACTCTGATCAACACAATGATCCAAGACATGTCTAAAGGATTCATGATGAAAAATACTATTTCCAGTGAGAAAACTGATGAAATCTGAGTGCAAATTGAAGTGTAATTTTCTCACTTTATTTTTCTTGCTTTTATTTTGTTGCTGTTCAGCTATTTCAGTCGCGTCTGACTCTGTGATCCCATTTGGGGTATCTTGGCAAAGATACTGAAGTAGTTTGCCATTTCCCATCTCCAACTCATTTTATAGAGGAGGAAACTGAGGTAAACAGGGTTAAGTGATTTGCCTGGGGTCACACTGCTAGTGTCTGAGGCTGAATTTGAACTCATGAAGATGAGTCTTCCTAATTCCAAGCCCAGTGCTCTACCCATTGCACCATTGACCTGGTTTCCTTTTACAATATGGCTAATATGGAAATATGTCTTGAATGATTCCACAGGTATAATTGATATAATATTGTTTTCCTTCTTACTAGGTGTGGGAAGTGTAGGAGGGAGAGAAGATTTCGAACTCAAAATTTTTAAAAATGCTAAAATAAATATAAAAAAGTATTACAATTGTACAAGAGATTTGATTGGTTCAGGGGACTAAACTTTGGCCATCGACATGGCTTTCTAGTTGTCTAAAATTATAAAAGAAACCAGCTGCTACAGACTTGAATGTACACCCCATGACTGTGCCGTGTTAGTTACCACATTTTGCCCTACTGACCAAATGCTTTCTTGTGTGGACATGGTGTGTGGTGTGGTGTGGTGTGGTGTGGTATGTGTGTGTGTGTGTGTGTGTGTTCAGCTATCTGAGACAAGTACTGTATTCCTGGTGAATATCCTTTAAGCAAACTCTTTGTTTTCCATTTCATATACTATTAGAATTTCATTTCATTGAACCAAGAGACAAGATGAGTCAAACCTGGACAATGACAACATGTGGCTAAGGCACATGTGAAAAGGGGCAACCCATGTTCCCTTGATGCCAGACTGTAGGTCCAGTGATGTCTTCACACTGCTCCTGCCAGCCATACTGCTTTACAGGCTGTTCCAGTTCCGACAGATGCTTATTTCACTACTTGGCTGTAGTTACTGTGCCCCAGCTTTAGGGTACTGCTATTCACTTTCTTTTTCTTTAAATTTTATTTTTTCCAATTATGTGTAAAAACATTTTAACTATTCGTTATTTAAGATTTTGAACCCCAAATCTTCTCCCTGCTACTCTCCCCTCCCCTCAGTTGAGAAGGCAAGCAATCTGATCTAAGCTATACATGTGTGGTTATGCAAAACGTATTTCCATATTAGTCATTGTGAAAGAAAACACAGGCCACAAAAAATAATAAAAATAAAGTTTAAAAAGTGTGCTTCCATTTGTATTCAGACTCCATCAGCTCTTTCTATGGAGGTAGATAGAATTTTTCATCACAAATCCTTCAGAATTACCTTGGATCATTATCTTGATGAGAATAACTTAGTCATTCATAGCTGTTACAATATTGCTGTTACTGTGTACACTTTTCTCCTGGTTCTACTCACTTTGCTTCAGTTCATGTAAGTCTTTCCAGGTTTTTCTGAAAGCATCCTGCTCATCATTTCTTATAGCACAATAGTATTCCATCACAATCATATGCCACAACTTGTTCAACCATTTCTCAAATGATGGGCATGCTCTCAATGTTTAATTCTTTGCCGCCACAAAAAGAGCTGCTATAAATATTTTTTGTACATATTAGTCCCTTTCTTTTTTTTAAATCTCTTTGGGATATAGGTCTAGTAGTGGTATGGCCGGGTCAGAGTACACAATTTTATAGCCCTTTGGATAAATTGTTCTCCAGAGTGGTTGGATCAGTTCACGACTCTGTCAGTGATTCAGTGTCTCAATTTTCCCACATTTTCTTCAACATTTGTCATTTTCTTTTTTTGTCATATTAACCAATCTGATTAAATATGAGGTGGTGCCTTAGAGTTGTTTCATTGTGCATCCCTTTAATCAATAGTAATTTAGAGCATTTTTTCATATGGCTATAGATAGCTTTGACTTCTTTTTCAGAAAACTGCTTGTTTATATCCTTTGACAATCTATCAATTGGGGAATAACTCGTATTCTTGTAAATTTGACTTAGTTCTCTATATTTTTGAGAAATGAGGTCTTTAACAGAGAAATTTGCTATAATTTTTTTCATAATCATTACTGTGTATTTCCTTCCTTTCTATTTCCCATTTATCCTTTTCTTTCTCTTTTAACCCTGTTCATCTTTAAAAGTTCTTGTTTCTGATTACTGCCTCCCCCAGTCTTCACTCCCTTCTATCAGCACCCCCTCCCTTTATCTCTTTCCCTTCCTACTTCTCTGCAGGTAAGATAAATTTCTATAGTCAACTGAGTGTGCATATAATTCCCTCTTTGAGTCAATTTTAATAAGAGTAAGTAAGGTTCAAGTGCTCCTTCCCCTAACATTCCCTCCACCATAAAAGTTTATCCACCCCTCTTTTTAAAATTATTCTTTTATTTTATTGTGGATTTTAAAATTAATTAATTAATTTTTAGTTTTAAATATTCATTTTCACAACATTTTGAGTTCCAAATTTTCTTGCCTCTCTCCCCTCCCACTCACCCTGAGATGGCAAGCATACTGATTATACCTTCCCCCAATCTGCCCTCTCTTCTATCATACCCCGCCCTTATTCCTTTCCCCTTTATTTTCTTGTAGGGTAAAATAGATTTCTATACCCTATTACCAAGTATTTTTTAAATATTTGTTTTTAAAACTTTAAGTTCCAAATTCTCTCCCTTCTTCTCTCCCACCCACCTTCATTGAGAAGGCAAGCAATTCAATATAGATTATAGATGTATAGTTATACGAAAGACTTCCATAATGGTCATGTTGTAAAAGTCTAACTGTATTTCCCTCCATCCTATCCTGCCTCCCCACTTATTCTGTTTTCTCCTTTGATCCTGTCCCTTTTCAAAAGCATTTGCTTCTGACTGCCTCTCCCCCAATATGCCCTCCCTTCTATCATATCCCCCCCCCACCTTATCCCTTTCCCCCTTACTTTCCTGTCAGGTAAGATACCCAGTTGAGTGTGTATATTAATCCCTCCATAAGCCAAATCTGATGAGAGTAAGGTTCACTTATTCCCTTTCACCTCCCCCATCTTCTCCTCCATTGTGAAACATTTTTCTTGACTCTTTTATGCAACATAATTTACCCCTTTCTATCTCTCTCTCTCTATCTCCTCTCAAAATATTCTTCTCTTACCCCTTAAATTTATTTTTTGGATATCTTCTTTTATATGTAATCCACCCTGTGCCATCTGTCTATCTATCTGTCTATTTCCACTGACTACCCTAACATTGAGAAAGGTGTCATGATTTATAAATATCATCTTTCCATGTAGGAATGTAAATAGTTTAGCTTTAATAAGTCCCTTATGATTTGTCTTTCCTGTTTACCTTTTTATACTTCTCTCAGTTTTTATATCTGAAAGTCAGATTTTCTATTCAACTCCGGTATTTTCATCAAGAATGCTTGAAAGTCCTCTATTTCATTTAATATCAATTTTCCTCCTGAAGTATTATAATCGGTATTGCTGGGTAGGTGATTCTTGGTTTGAATCCTAGCTCCTCTGACTTCCAAATATCATATTCCAAGCCTTTCAATCCCCTAATGTAGAAGCTACTAGTTCTTGTGTTATCCTGATTGTATTTCTTTCTTTTTTTTTTTATTAGAAGTTTCCGCCATTTATTTACACCATGTTGATTTAATACAGCCGCTGGGGCTTGCCCATGGTGCTCTTGATATACAATGCCCTCACATTTTGCCAATTTTTCTTCAGCAGAGAAACCAGGATATTGACAGCCAAATGGATGTTATAGACAAGCTCATCATCTGTCATCTTCACATGGCTAACAGCCATGGCCAGACACAGCACCTTCTTTATCTGGAACTTGATAATAGATTTAACCTCATCAGCCTTTACCACCATATTCTCATTGTTGGTAAGCAGAGATGGAAACTTGCCAGCTTTGTTCAGACCAGGGCCCAGGATCTGAGGGATTTGCTTGATCAAGGACTCAGAGGCCAAAAAGGCATCATACAGCCAGTTTCTTGACCAAATTTTTTTTCTTATTTAACTACTTGAGGGCCTCAGTGTCCATGCAGGGGGTTTCTACAGCCTTGGCTTCATCACAATGCTGCTGGTCTCCCAGTACATACATAGAAAATTTAGGTCGGGGTGTGGATTTGAGCCTGACGGTGTCAGAAAAACATTTGTCCTTTTGGGGATCGTAGTTCTTCAGTCTGATCTGCAGCTCCACAGTTTCCAAAAACTTTCTTCGTTTGCGCTGGGTTCCATGCAGGACCTCCTGCACAGCTTCATAGAGCATGTTCCAAGAGACTTTGCTGCTCATGGCTGCTTGCTGTATCCTGATTGTATTTCCACAGCATTTGAATTTTTTTCTGGCTGCTTGCAATATTTTCTCCTTGACCTGGGAATTCTGGAATTTGGCTATAGTATTCCTAGGGATTTTCCTTTTGGGATTTCTTTCAAGAGGTGATTGGTGGATTCTTACAATTTCTATTTCGCCCTCAGGTTGTAGAATATCAGGACATTTTTTCTTGATAATTTCTTGAAAGATGAAATTTTCTCTCCTGGATCTATTTTCCAGGTCAATGGTTTTTCCAATGAGATATTTCACATTGTTTTCTATTTTTTCATTCTTTTGGTTCTGTTTTATAATATCTCGACTCCTCATAAAGGCATTAGCCTTCATTTGCTCCATTCTAATTGTGAAGGAATTATTTTCTTCAGTGAGCTTTTGGACCTTCTTTTCCATCTGGTCGATTTTGCTTTTTAAGGCATTCTTCTCACCATTTTTTTTTACCTCTTTTGCCATTTGGGTTAGTCTATTTTTTTGTTTTGTTTTTCTGTTTTTATTTTTCTGCTCTAATAGCAAAGATTACAATGGGAGAGATTAGAGTCAGAAACCGGGAGATTGTTGGAAGTAGTCTGGGTACAAGTCATGTGAAACATTAATTCTGATGCCTCTCCTTTTCTTCTTTTCTACTATCTACCATTTTATGATTCTTTTTTAAATTTAAATTGATTTGTTTATTTACTTTTAGTTTACAAGATTCAGTTCCAGAGTCCCTTGAGTTTCAAATTTTCTCCCTTCCCTCTTTCCCCCTTCCCACCCATGGTGGCATGCAGTCAGGTATACAATCTGCAAATACTTTCTTTTACATTGGTTATCTGGTTATATAGAAGGGTTGTCTGGGTGAGTCTGTTTTTAAGGGGTTGTTTCCTTCAGTATTTTTTGGGTCTCCTTTAGCAAGCTGTTGAATCATTTTTCATGATTTTCTTGTGTCACTCTTATTTCTCTTACCAATTTTTCCTCTACTTCTCTTACTTGATTTTCAAAATCCTTTTTGAGCTTTTCCATGGCCTTTGATATACAATGTGACTAATTCATATTTTTCTTGAAGGCTTTTGATGTAGGAGCTTTGACTTTGTTGTCTTTTTCTTCTTTTTTTTTAAACCAAAGTAAAATTCTGTAATCTGAGTTTTTTATACAGTTTGCTCATCTTCCCAGACAAATACTTGACTTTCTAGCTCTTTGTCAAGGTGGAACTCTGCTTCTGGTGGGGTTGGGAGTAGAGGTGGTTGTACTATCCCAGGCTCCAGGGGTTTTGTATCAGTCACTTGATCCCCTACTATCTGTGGACCGAGAGCTCTGGAAGCAGCTGCTGCTGCCGTTGCCACTGCTGCTGCTGCTGCTACTACTATGGTTGCTGCTGCCACAGCCACCACCTCTGCCACCCCAGGGCTGGGACTGGGGCCAGACTGTGCTCCTCTTTTACCTAAGTCACACAGAGTTCCCCCACTGATCTTCCACACTGTTCTTGGTGTTTGTGGGTCTAGAAACTGCCACAGATGCCAATAATTCAGTCCCCTGATGCCTGCTTTGGCCTCATCTGCACTCGAGTGGCCTATGCTGGACTGTGCTCTACTCCTAGTCAGGTGTGATATACCCTTCTTGTGGACCTTCCGGATGTCTTGGACTGGAAATGTGTTTCACTCTGTCATTTTGTGGGTTCTGCAACTCTAGAATTTGTTTAGAGTCATTTTTACAAGTATTCAGAGAGATTTGGGGGAGAGTTCAAGCAAGTCTCTGCTTTTTACTCCTTCATCTTGGCTCCTGGAATCCTATGTCTCTTTCAAGAAAGTTTACCACATTCTACCTCTCCCCCCCTCTTCTCCCAATGCATTCCTCTTTCTCACTCCTTAATTTAATTTAATTAAAAAAATATCATCCCACATATTCAACTCACACCCATGCCCTCCATCCATATATGCTGCTTCTAACTGCCCTAAGAAGGAGAAGGTTCTTATGAGTTACAAGTATCATCTTTTCATGTAGGAGTATAAACAGTTTAACGTCATTGAATCCATTATGATTTTTCTCTCCTGTTTACCTTTTTATGCTTCTCTTGAATCTTGTATTTGAAAATTAGTTTTTCTATTCAGCTCTGGTCTTTTCATTAGGAATTCTTGGAAGTTATTTATTTCGTTAAATATCCATTTTTTCCCCTGGTGATTCTTGATTGTTATTCTAACTCCTTTGCCCGCTGGAATATCACATTCCAAACCTTCCTATCCTGTAATGTAGAAGCTGCTAAATTTTGTATCATACTGACTATGGTTCCACAACTTTTGAATTGTTTCTTTCTTTGATAATTACTTGAAATATGATGTCTAGGCTCTTTTTTTGATTCTGACTTTCTGGTAGTATATTAGATCCTAATCTCTCTTCTGGATCTATTTTCTAGGTCAGTTATTTTTCCAATGAGATATTTCACATTTTCTTTTATTTTTCATTCTTTTAATTTTGCCTTATTATTTCTTGATGTCACATGGAGTCATTAGCTTACACTTGTCCAATTCTCATTTTAAGGGATTATTTTCTTCAGTAAACTTTTGTATCTCCTTTTCCACTTAGCCAATTCTGCATACTTGGTTCCATTAGACTTTTGTTCCTCTTTTACTGCTTGTCCTATTCTGGTTTTTTTTTAAAGGTGTTATTTTCTTCAGTATTTTTTGTGCCTCCTTTACCAAGCTATTTACTTTTTTCATAATTTTTAATTTCTTTTCCCAATTTTTCCTCTACCTCTCTTATTTGATTTTTAAAATTCTTTGAGCTCTTTCAGAAATTCTTTTGGGCCATGAGATCAATTAGTATTTTTCTTTGAGGCTTTGGATGTAGATATTTAGATTTCATTGTCTTCATCTGAGTTTCTGTCTTGATAATCCCTCTCACCATAGTAACTTTCTATGATCTGTTTTGTTTGGGTTTTTTGCTCTTTTTTACCAGCCAATTTCTTGACTTTGAACTTCATGTTAAAGTTGGGCTCTGCTCCCATAGTGAAGGGGGCGCTGTTTTTCATAATGCTGTTTTCAGAGCTAATTCTACTAACTATTATTATTTCAAAGTGTATATTATTTTAACTATTATTATTTAAAGTGTATATTAAACTTAGCAGGATAATATCAGTAGTAACTTGCTTGTCTGTGCCCCTTTTTATATTGCTTGCTTTCTCTGTATTTTTCAATGTTTCATTAATATCCTTTTTTCTTTTCTTTTTTCTGCATAATTATCTGTTTTTCTACTCCTCTCTCTTCTCCCCTTACATAAAATAATCCTTCCCTCACTATATCTAAATATAGTCAAGAAAAAACAAATTTATGCATTGGTTATATCTGCTGTGTCTCATTCTGCATCTCTAGTATAAATGTTTTCTCTTGCTCCAAAGGTCCTCATGCTGATGTGCAATAATTACTGCTTCTATTTCAAGTTCTCACAGCTTCAACAATTTCTGTCTTTTCTCCTTACAATGACATAGTCTATTAAAAGGCAATGTTTGATGTAAGGAAACATCCACAAAGTTTTATTGCTTTTAGGTAAACAGAAGACAGTGTTCATGATGAGAGAAGGTCAAGAGATGCATAAGTCTTCAGTCAAACTGCTGGTGTTGTTGTTTGTGACTCCCAGGTACTCTCTGCTGTGTCTAATAGTTTGTGTCTGCTCTGTTATTAAAGTCACCCAGAATTATGAACTTGTCTTCTTTTGGCACACTGATGATGCAGGTCTCCAAGTCTTCATAAATTTTTTCTTTGACCTCTTCACGCTTTGACCTCTTCATGGTTGAAGCATATACACTGATGATGGTGGTATAGTTCTCTCATGAAAAGGGCAATTGCGCTGTCATGAGACTGCTGTTCATTCCTTTTGAGAGACATATGAGCTTGTTGACTAGATTCATTTTGATTGCAAAACCTAGAACCAGCTCCATGGTGCTCCCCATTGCTGCAGCCACTACAGACAAGTGTGCATCTAGCTCCAATTTTAGTAAGTTGGCCTTCATTTGTCAGCCTGGTTTCACACAGAGGTGCTATTTGGAATGCACTACCTTCTGAATTATCTTGCAATAAGAGCTATTTGTCTCTCAGGTCTACTGGATTTCATGGTGTTCATAAGTGTGTAGACATTTCTTGTACCAATGGTGAGTGGAATCGTCTTCACAATTTTTTTTGTATTTCAACTGTAGGGTGGGATCCCTGCCTGCTGCAGCAAGTAGGTGAGGGTTGGGTGAAGCAGACAATTTTTCTAGTCCCTTCCTCCTGCCAGGAGGTGAGCAATGCAAACAAAAGCTGCTCAGTACCCACAAGGGTGCTGAATCCCACTGCTGTTTCAGTCCAGTGAGAAGATAACCTTGTGGCCTGGGCTGCTAGTGTGCAAGATGGTGACTACAGCTCCCAGCACATCCATACCTATTTCTTTGTCACTTGCCTCTTGCCACAGGATTTTGAGGTAGGTAAAAATTGTAAAAATGAGTGATACCTTTTGACTCATGCATAAACTGGATTTAAGATAGGCAGAGTTGCATGAAGTAGTCAGTCTCACACTCTCTTCCAGAGTCATCTGAGTCCAGTGGCAAAACAAAACAGTCAAGATGATGGGCGATTGCTCAGGATGCAGTGGATGACGCTGGTGTCTTTGGTGTCTAACCAAGATCTAAGGGCTTTGCTGCACCTGCTTTAGCCACCTTCATTCCTATTGGAACAAATTGTTCTTATCGGCCCATTTCACCAAAGGAAGTCTTCACATGCTTGGGTTAGACAACCCCCTAGCTCACTGACAAATTTAAGACCTCTCAGTTACCTTCAATCTGGTTTACTCCATCTGTCAAAACAGTTTACTGAGATATGGCCACTATGCACAGGTAGAGTTTGGTGACTCCATTGGACGCCAAAGGTAGAAAGCAGCCCTGAAAAAGCTTGCAGCCTCACACCAAAGGTCTTCCCTGAACACCCTGCACCTCTTCTGGGAGGCAGAGGAGATAACTAGTATCACAACCAAGAATCACCTACCCAGCAAAACAGAGTGTAATCCCTTAGGGGAAAAATGATTTGTAATGAAACAGAAAACTTTCAGACTTTCCTGATGAAAAGACCAGAGCTGAATAGAAAATCTGACATTCAAACACAAGACTCAAGAGAAGTATGAAAAGATAAACACGAAAGAGAAATCATAAGGAACTCAATAAGGTTAAACTGTTTACATTCCTACGTGGGAAGATGATACTTACTAGGAACTTTATATATTAAATTATATTAACTTGTACTTAAATATGTAAGTATTAATAAGTATACATATTAAGATGATACTCCTAGGAACTTTACCATTCTATAGGCAGTTAAAAGGATATTATATAGAGGGCACAGATATGAGTAGATTATGTTGGGATAATCTCAAAAAAATGTATAGGGATGAGAAAGAGGGATACACTGGGATAAAGGCAAAGGGAGAGGTAGAATAGGGGAAAGTGGGGCAGCTAGGTGGTGCAGTGGAGCACTGGCCCTGGAGCCAGGAGGACCTGAGTTCAAATCTGACCTCAGATACTTAAAACAAAACTAGTTGTGTGACCTTGAGCAAGTCACTTTATCCCAATTGCCCTGCCTTCCTCCCTCCAAAAAGAAAATGAAAATGAAAGAATGGGGAAAATTTTCTCATATAAAAGATAAATGCAAGAAAGAGCTTTTATAGGGGAGAGGAATATGGGGGGGGAAGCTGGTGGACAATGCTTGAACCTCATTTTCATCAGAATTGGTTCAAAGAAGGAACAATATTGATATTATATACATACATACATACATACATGTATTTATGTATTTGTATATACATCCTCAACTGGGTATAAAAATCTATTTTACCCAATGAAGAAATAGGAGAAAAGGAAAAAAGAAAAGGGGGGAGTGGTGATAAATGGGATGGCAGATTAAGGGGAAAAGTGATTAGAAGCAAAATGGACTTTTGAGGAGGGACAGGCTAAAAAGAGAGGGAGAAGATACTGAAGAAAATGGGATGGAGGGAAAATACACAGTAATTACAACCATAAATATGAATGGGATAAGCTAAGCCATAAACCAGAAGTGGAGAGCAGAATGAATTAAAAACCAGGATCCAACAATACGTTGTTTACAAGAGATGTATTTGAAAGAGAAAGCACACATGCTGAGTTAAAAAAAAAAGGCTGGAGCAGAATCTAATATGCTTCAGCTGAAGTAAAAAAAAGGCAGACATATCAATCATGATCCCAGACAAAGCAAAAGCAAAAACATGCCTAATTTTAAAAACATTTTGCTATAGACAATAAAATGATATCAAAAAATTTACAATGAGTTTCTCTGATAAAGGCTTCATTTCTCAAATATGTATGTTTTTTAAAAAAGAGACATTCTCCAATTGATAAATGACCACAGGATATCAACAGACGGTTTTCAGAAAAAGAAATAAAAACTATCCATAGTCATATGAAAAAATGTTCTAAATTATTACTGATTTGTATCACTATTGAAATGTAAGTTAAAACAACTCTGATGTACCAACACATACTTTTCAGAAATGACAAATGCTGAAGGAAAACAGGTACAATAATGAACAACTAATTGAATAGTGAACCTGTCCAACCATTCTGGAGAACAATTTGGAATTATGCCCAAAAAGCTGTAAAACTTTTCATACCATTTGACCCATTAATACTACTATTAGGCGTATATCCCAAAGAGATCAAAGGGGTATATAAAATATATATATGTAAAAATATATAATATATATATAATATATATATATATATATAAATATATATGTGTATAAAAATAATAAAATAGCAGTTCTTTTTGTGGCAGCAAAGAATTGGGAAGTGAAGGGATACTTATCAATTAGGGAATAACTGAACAAGTTGTGGCATATGATTGTGATGGAATACTATTGGGCTATAAGAAATAATGAGCAGGTGGATTTCAGAAAAATCTGGAAAGACCTATACGAACTGACGCAAATTGAAGAGAGAAGAACTGGGAAGATCATTATCTACAGTAACAGCAACGTTGTAATGGTAATCAACTGTGAAAGACTTGGTTACTCTGATTCAATGATCCAATGACAGTTCTAAAGGACTCATGATGATAAAAATGCTATCAGCCTTCAGAGAGAGGACTGATGAACCAGGTGCAAATTGAAGTATAATTTTTTCACTTTTTTGGCTTTCTTTTGCAACATTACTAATATAGAAATATATTTTCTATAATTTCACATGGATATTTGGTATAATATTGCTTACCTTCTGAGTTAATGGGGGAGATGGTGGGAGGGAAGGAGACTAATTGGAGTTCAAAATTTTAAAAGAAAAAGACTGTTTAAAATAAATTATAAATTTTAGAGGTTTTTAAAAAGCTTTTTTTGTAAACCTTAAAGTGCTTTATAAATTATAACTTTTTTTTTAGGAGGGGGAAATTTTTATTGAGGTTTATATGAAAAAGTCCTGGAGTTTTTAAGTTCTTTTTTTTTAATTTTAATTTATTTTCTTGGTTACATCATTCATTTCCACAAGGTTTTGAGTTACAAATTTTCTCCCCTTTTTGTCCCTACCCCCCTACCCCCCAGAACATTGATCGAACTGTAAGACCCCTCCCACAATCTGTTCTCTTTTATCCCCTCCTCCAACACCTCTCTAGCTTTCTAGCAGGGCAGGGAGCTCCTCCCT
>CM053594.1:298579007-298596507 GCA_028646575.1 Pseudocheirus occidentalis | reverse complement strand
CAGGTAGTAAGTATCGGCGTCAGGACTTGAATCCAGTTCTTTATGACCCCGAGGCCAGCTTTGCAACCACCACACCAGGCTCCCTTGTTTTCAAAGTACACATTATGCTGTTTCCTAAGAAGGAAGATTTGGACACTGAAATGGGATGCAACAACTTAGCAAAGAATACAAGTGTATGTTCCCTACTCCACAAATTCCTGGGATTTCTTCCCAGACTTTTAAAAAACATTTTACTTAGACATAGTTTGCTGCAACCATCGCAAGCTACTTACCAAAGATGCCAAGTAGCAAATTCTTGGTAAAAGAGTATCACTGTCCATTAGAACTAGTTTTCTAATTAGAAAGTAGTTATGTCACTACAGCTGAGAATGTGACCAGAGTGGAGACTTCTTTGTTTGCACTGACATCTGGTGGTTATAAATAGGCCAACACCAAATTAACTACTTAAAAACATCAAATTAGAAATATTTACAGACTAGTCCTCTAAGCAAAACTTCAGCTCCGGGAAAATTGATTTACACAATGTCCTGAACTTTGAATTCATATTCCTACCTCATGCCTTCGCACACATGGATTCTCTGGAATACACGCTCTCTTCCCTTCTGATATTCTAAATCCTTCAGATGAACTATGAATGCACTGGTTCCCCAATCAGTCTGTAAACTCTATAAAACAGTGGTTCTCAACCTTCCTAATGCTGCAACCCTTTAATATAGTTTCCCATGTTGTGGTGACCCCCAACCATAGAATTATTTTTGTTGCTACTTCATTAACTGTAATTTTGCTACTGTTATGAATCATAATGTAAATATCTGATATGCACGATGTATTTAAATTGAACATAACCCACAGGATGAGAACCACTGCTAAAGCAGAAACTATCTTTTGATTTGTTTTATATACTACACTGATGATAAAATTAGACAGCGAACTGGCAGATACAGTATTCTATGAAGCTTTGGAATTTGTCACAGAAGCCAATTGTGTCTTACTGATGTTTTTTCATTATATTCATTTTTATTTTCAGTATCATACTGGCAATCCAAGCACTCAGGACAGTGTCTTACACATAGCAAGAGCTTTGAACCTTGGGCAATTCACTTAATTTCTCTGCCTTAAGTTCTTCCTCTATCCCTAAATGGTTTGGGCAAATGAAGTCTGCAATTCAGCGACGCTGGTTTCCTTGGTTCCTCAAATAAGCCTCCAGCTCCTGACTCTATAAAATTTCACTTGCTATCCTTCATATCTAGAACACTGGCCCTCCTCATCTCTGACTCCTGGCTTCCTTCAAGTCTCAGTTAAAGTCCAGTCTTCAGGTGGTTCAGTGGATACAGCATCATCCTTAGAGTCAGAAGAACCTGAGTTCAAATCTGATCTCAGACTTATGAGTTGTATGACCCTGGGAAAGTCACACAACCCCAATTGCTTTAAAAAAAATAAAGTCCAGGGGCAGCTAGGTGGTGCAGTGAATAGAGCACTGGCCCTGGAGTCAGGAGGACCTGAGTTCAAATCCAGCCTCAGATACTTGACACACTTACTAGCTGTGTGACCTTGGGCAAGTCACTTAACCTCAGTTGCCCTCCAAAAAGCAATAAATAAATGAATGAATGAATGAATGAATGAACGAACAAATAAATAAGTAAATCAATCAATAGATAGATCGAACAATCAATCAATAAGAAAATAAAGTCCAGCTTTCTGCAACAAACCCTTCCCACTAACTTCTTAATCCTAGTGGCCTTCCCTCTGAGGCTGCCCCAATTGATCCCATATATATTTTGCTGTACTAACTATGGTTGGGTACATGCCATCTCCCTCATTAGAGGCAAGCTCTGTAAGATAAGGGTTGTTTGGTTTGTATTTGAGGGGAAAGGATTTTGTTTTACCTTTCTCTGTATCTCCAGCACTTAGCATAATACTTGGCACATGGTAGGTACTTATTAAATGTTTGTGGACTTGTTGACAGAGAAGCAGTAAGGTGAAATAGTGCAGAGAGATGATGGACTGGTAGTGCAGAGCAAGACATTTTCAGAGATGGCCAAAGTGTTGATTAATTTTTCTTAACTCAACCTATGTACTGTAAGGCAAAGGTGGGGTTGGGGGAAGGGGAGAGGAGGGCCAGAGATTAGTGGGCAGTGATAGAGTAGGAAAGGAGCAAGAAAAGATTTAAAATATAAATTTAGAAGATGGTACAAGCAAATAGGACAGTTTTGTAACCACCATTTTAAATTCTATATGCATTTATTTATATTGGTAGGCAACTGAAGTTCACAGTTTCATATACAATCCTCTTTTCTGTTCTTGGTATATTGAAAAACGCGTTTGTTGATGATTATTAAATTCATAGCAAATAATTTTCTCTTTTAAAAAGCAGTAGATTTGGAGTCAGAGGACCTGGGTTCAAATCTTAGGTCTTTCACAAATCCTGCTGTTCATTATTTAATTACTACACATGCGACCAGGAGAAAAGCACTTAACTTTTCTGGGTCTCAGTTTCCTCATCATGGGAATAATAATAATACCTGGAGTACCTAGATTCAGGAAGACTCTTTTTATGAATTCAAATATGGCCTCAGACTCTTACTAGCTGTGTGACTCTGGGCAACTCACTTTATTCTGCTTGCCTCAGTTTCCTCATCTGCAAAATGAGCTGGAGAAAGAAATGGCAAACCTCTCCCAAGTATCTTTATCAAGAAAATCCAAATTGGATCACAAAGAGTTGGACACAACTGAAAAAAAGACAACACAAGAGAGGCAGTAGGGAGGAACCTAGTTGTGTGATTCTGGGGAAGGCACTTCACCTCTGTGGGCCTCAGTTCCCTCAAATGTAAAATGACTTCTACAAATGCACTGGTTCCCCAATTAGCCTGTAAACTCTATAAAAGCAGACACTATCTTAATTTGTTTTGTGTACCACACCCATGATAAAATTAGACAGCCAACTGGCAGGTACAGAATTCGATGAGGCTTTGGAATGTGTCACAGAAGCCAATTGTTTCTTACTGATGTGTTTGCATATAGTCATTTTTATTTTCAGTATTATATCGGCAATCCTACCCCCAAGCACTTAGCACAGCGCCTTACACATAGCAAGAGCCTTGAACCTTGGGCAATTCACTTCATCTCTCTGATTCAGTTTTTTCACCTATAACTGAATGGTTTGGACAAATGAACTCTGTTTTACTTGCTCTGCTTCCAACCTGGACTGGTTCACTCCTCCTTAGGCAAGCTGGTACACTGCTCCCCATCTCCCACCCCAGCTTCCTTTCTTGGGAGCTCACCATATTAATCCTGGACTTAGTGTGGACAGCCAACTGGGGTAGTCTATTGCAGGGCAGAACTCAGCTCTGAAGATAGCCACAAGCCTCAGCCTTCCTGATTAAAGGGATAATAGGTATATGCCTGGCTCCCAATGACAATTTCATATAATTCAAGAAAGATTCCATAAGAGTAGTTCAATGTATTTTTAGTGGAATCATATAGTTTGATATCATCCATTTATGCTAAAGTAATAAATAAAATATTTTGGTTTGACTCTGATTTGGAAGCCAAAAAGAGACAGTGTGATATAGTGAAGAGGAGCATTAGTCTGAGGACCTGGGTTCAAATCATGCCTCAGTCACATATTTTCTACATGACACTGGTCAATGCAAGTTAACTTCTCTGGATCTAAGTAAGTTTCCTCTGTAAAATGATAGGGTTGGATTAGCTAGCCTAGGTATAATTTAAACTATCTCCCTGAAAAATGTTATAAAATCCTAATTGTTTTTTATATTATTTTGTTAGAGGTATAGTTTAAAGAGACCAAAAAGAAGTTGCTGTATTTTTTTGTGGGCCATATTTTAGCGTTCTCATTATAACTTGAATCTTTTTATATATTTGCAATACCTGAATGGGATGTAAATGCATAACTGAATCAAAGGTTTTATGACATTCAACAAAGGTAGTACAGTATACATATTATAGAACTTGTAACAGCCTGTTTAATAATTCCCAAATTGATAATAAGTTGTTCTTTATAACAGAACTCTTTGGCACACTTTTTTTCCTCTTCAACCACTATACTGTTTTCTTGTAAATTTTTAAAGGCTTTTTTTTCATGATGCAAACTCTTAACTGCCTTATATGAAGTATGTAAACATGCAATTGGTTTATATTTGAACGGGTCACTAGTGTTCTCATTTTTCAGTCTTAGATACGTTCTGCTTTCTGTTGAGAAAGTGGATATTGGATTTATGTCTGAGGGAAAAAAAATAGTAGACTGCCTTTCTAGTAATGCATGTACTTCAAGAAGTATTTGAAAGAATAAGATATCTTATCTACCCTTACCATTTTCCAGTTTTATGGAGAAGCTAGAATTCCAGTCTTCTCCCTTCATATAATTGCTCTGTTCATTATATTAACAATACATTGATTCTCTTTCTCATATGATCCAACTTGAGTTTTCATTGTCTTAGCCTTCTTGCAACCATAGAGATGACCAAAAAATTTTCCACATTTTTCTTTGGGGGTTCTCTTTTGTTTATTTTTTCAAGCCTCTAGGATAAAGTTGTTTTTTTTTTCATTTATGTTTAAAATGTCTATTTTGATTCTTGTGATGCCTTAATTCTTTGTATTTCCTTAGCCTTTTAATTTTGTCTTTCAATTACTGATTAAGAGAATCTAGAATTTCTGGTATGCTTTTTGCTTTCTTGATTCTTTTTTACATGTTTAAGAAAATTTGAACTTCATATTGTCCTTTGAATGGTCAATATGAAGTTCAAATTTTCTACTGTTTGTACCAGCTTGGCATAGATATAATATTCTAATTCTTTTCCACGGAAATATAGTGCCCATTTCAAGATGCTTCTGCCATGATATTTGGTACCCACCCTTACAGGTATTTCTTGATACCTCTGCCTTTCCTTCTAGGATTCTCACATTGGCAACAGCTACCACATATGCTTCTTTGTCAAGTCCTAAAATATTTTTACTTTTTCTGTCAAATACTGTGAGAGAGGGTGTTCATTTGTAATAGTTATAACAGCTAAAAGGTTTTTAAAAATTATTCTCTTTTGGCATAATTGATCTCCTCATTGGATTCATGTCATCAAACTCAAAAACAAATTTAACCAACTCAAATTTGTCAGAAATCCAGTCTAAAGGTGTCCATTTCCTTTTTGTTTGCTTTTAAATGTTTATTGATAACTTTTGTTTTTAATTCATGTGCATTTTTCCATAGATTCTTCCCTCTCCCTCTCCAAAAGAGTCATCAAAGAACAAAAGAACAAAAAACATTTAGTAACACTAACCAACACATCAATAGTCTGACAGTGTGTTCAGAGTTCCATACTCATAGTCCCTAGCATCTAGACTCTTCAAAGAAGGGGAAGGAGGTACCTTCTCACTCTCTTCTTGGAGATCAAGATTTTTTTCTAAATTTATTTATTTACTTTTAGTTTGCAACATCAGTTCTACAGGAGGTCAAAATTGCTCATTATAATTCCTTAGTGATAGCTTACATGGCTCGTTGCTTTTTGGTTGTTTCCATTCACATTGTTGTGCTAATGTGTGCATATTGTTTTCCTGATTCTTATCACTATCACTTCCCCTTTCTTCCCTTTTTTAATTTTAAATTTTATTTTTTTAATTCCAAGTTCAACAGACACTGACAAACATCAACATTTCTATATACAAAGACTAATGGGGAAAAAGGATTATGTAGGCAAATATGAATCTCCATTACGAAATTAATTTTTAAGCATATAGAGTAAATTCAACATGTTGGCTCCAAAATTATCCTGTTTGTGTTTCCCTCTGATATACTCTTTTTTCTTCTTATGACACCCTTTCTTGGTATTGCTAATACTAAACCCCTTTGCTCTCTCTACTCATTCCCCCCAAATTGAAAACTGTCCCTCATAATAAATAAGCATAGAGTTAGGGATCATTGCCAGTCGTCCTGATCTATGTCTTGCCACTGGACTTTGATGACTCTGGAAGAGAGAGTGAAGCTGATAACTTTGCAGTTTTGCCTCAGTTAAATCCAATTCACTTGCAAGTCAAAATGCCACCCTCTTGATGTTATTAGTCCTCTTTGAGAAGGATGGATGAACAACTATAAGCATGGAGTCGAGCAAAACAAATCCATACATTGACCATGTCTGGAAATGTATATTTCATTCTGTACCTCTAGTCCTTCTCTCTGTCAGAAGGCTGACCCTTTGAGGTTGTGGATCTTGGCATTATTCAGAGTTCTTAAATCTTTGTTTTGTTTTGTTTTATAATATTGTTGTCATTATATAAATTATTCTCTTGTTTCTGCTCACTTTGCTGTCTGAGGCATTGTGGTGTTTATTTCTTTCTATATCTCCTACAACATTTAGTCCTGAGCCACGTACATCAATATATCAATATAACAAGGATCTGTGTATTCAGGAATATGGGAACACCCTCCACTGATATTACTGTGCACAACTTGCTCTTCCTTTCAAATATACAAAAATATTATCATGTACATTTTTTCTTCCCTCTTCCCCCACCATTTCAAAGATTTTTTTTAAAACAACAGGTCCTCAAATTTAATATAGGTATTTAAGACAATTCACATTTCTCAAATCAATATAAGCCAGTTCCTAACTGAACTTCATGATACTTTATCAGCTAAATAAGTAAATGTTTCAGAAGGTTGTTTTTTTTTTCATTACGAACAACAAAAAAGGAGATTAGAAGAGGAGAAAGAGCAAGGCAATCCCAAAAAAAGTCTCCGTTTCTGATAAAGTCCAAAGGTAATGAAACCTACATAGTAGAAGATGTAGGAATTTTGTTTGAAGTGATTCAGTTTAGTTTGTAATAACAGTAATAATAAGAATAAGAAAGATTAATCAAATAATCATTTAACTAAGAATATTAGAAAAATATACATCTAACAAATGTAACATTGTAAACAGACAACTCTCAAAGAAAAAGGATTATGGAATAAAATGAATATAATGAAATGTAATGAATATAATGAAACAAATTTTGTTTTGAGGATCCAGAATTTCCTAAAAGTTTTGCTATGTGAGGACACCACAAGACATCACAAAAGCAGGAGGGAGAATCATTGCCATAGAAAATGTGGACTGAAATAAATTTGAGTGGTTTTCATTTTGGAAATCTCATTAACAAGCCTAGAATCAGCCTTACCGCTCCACAGAGATTTTCACAGGTCCACAAAATAAGCTATTTTCATGAAGCAGATGATAAGGAATTTGTGTAGCACAGCACTTGCATTGGCAAAATGTTCCTTTCTGAGGAGTGAAAAGAAAACTATACTGTAATTACTACCAGTGGAGAGAGTAGAGGAACAACATTACAAACAGAAATAAAAAGAATCAAAATCTTTACTTTGTAAGGACTAAAGTAAAGACACCGAAACAAGTCAAGCTTCCAGGAAAGAGACGATGTATTACATAACCTCCTTGACTCCACTGCTCCCTGTTGAGAAGAAAAAGATACTTCGGAGCCTCCTCTGACACCACATCATTCAGTGCTAACAAATAATACAATAACAGCATACAGCTGGTTCATGTCAATGGTTAAATGACTAGTCTGTAGCATTACATAAAATGCTTTGAAAGTGCTGCTGGGATTCATGAGTTCAAAAGGTTTCTAGGTTGACTGCTGCTGTTAACTAGTTTTATAGGAGAGGGAGACTATTTAATGGCTGACACCTTGATTTCCTCATCTACAATATGTAGGTAATGCTACCAGATCTTTAACAGAAGCGCCGTATGGTTGTTGGTAGGGGAAAACTCCAAATTCATGAATCACTGACTTAGTTAAAGCTATGGTAGTATAAGAAACAGTGCCCTTTGGAGTCAGAGGACGTAGGTTTATATCCCAGATCTGCCATTTATTACCTGAGTGACCTTGAGAAAATCACTCCTGTGACCTTCAATTTCCTCATCTATAAAATCAGAGGGCTTGACTCTAACTTCCCATCCAACCCTAAGTCTGTGATCCTTGAACATGAGAAGCACCTAATAATTTTTGTTGAATAAATGGTCAAATTAAGTACCCTATATTAATGGATACAAGAACTGAGAAATGATCTGTAATGACTAAGATCCAACCATCTTTAAGTGGAAATTTGTGCTCTGTGACCTTGAGAAAGTCACTTCCCCTCATCTTAATTTCCTCATCTTTAAAATGAGCGAGTTTCCCTATTTTTAAAAACCTCCTAGGAAAACTAGAAGATGGTTTAACAGTAAAGAGGTAGGCTCAAAGTGGATATGAGATCTGAATAAAAAAGGTCACTAATTTTCTTTATTATGAAGAGAATGAGATCAGGCATAAGATCAGGCAACAAGATTAGACCTATGACTAAGAGGAAAATTCTTAGCCAAATGAGGAATAGAGACAATCACCAAAAGTTAAACAGATAATTTTGAATATGTGGGTAACCCTCCTCCAAAAGACCAATGAAGATTGGGAGTCAGGGAGGAAGATGAAGCAATGATACTTTTGGTCTGGGCATCTTCAGGTTCCAGTTGGTTTGGGAGAGATAAAAGTCCCCTCCCCATATCCCTAGAGAAGAGAGGGGTTTTGACATCCAAAATGGTGGAGAATGGCAGCACTATGGCTCCAGCTGGGAGGTCAGCAGGAACTTCAACTAGGGTTCCTTTTCCATCTTGGATTCAAGATGTCAGCAGAAGGTCAAGGAGATACCCTAGGCAACAATACATTGCAATGCAGAGAGAAGAGTTTCTAGAGCTTGCTGCTGTCCATCAGACAGTAAACTATGGATTTCTATGAAGAGACTAATTAGGGGTTCTCCTCAAACTGAGTAGAGACCCATCCTCTCCTATCTGCCTTTACATACTTCTTGCTCTTTGTCATCCCAGCAGAAAATAGGAATGTGAGGTAGAGAAAAGCCTCTTCCCACAGTCTTCATATTCACCTGGAGAGGCATAAACAAACTGATACTAAGCGAGAAGAGAACCAGGAAAAATTTGTACACAATCACAGACACATCATATGTGTGACAACCAACTTTGATAAACTGGACTCTTCTCAGCAGCACACAATTATAAGACAATTCTACAAGTCTCAGGATGGAAGGAGATATCTACATTCAGAGAAGGAGCTAGAAAGAGCAGTTTAAATGGAGACTGAAGCAACCTACATACTATCATTCTTTTTCATGTTTGGTTTTCTTTCTTTTTTTCCCATTGTTCACTCCATTGGTTACAATCCTTCTATACAACTAGACTAATGTCCAATGTGAAAGTATTTGCAGATCCTATACTTGATTGAATGTCTCCATGGCGGAAGGGGCGGGGGGGGGGGAAAGAAGGGAGGGGAGAAAATTTGAAACTCAAGGGATTGTGGAACTGAATCTTGTAAACTAAAAGTAAATAAACAAAGCATTTTTTAAAAGCCTCTTACCAGCTGCAAACTGAATGGTCTCATTCAGAATTACTATTTCTTTAAAAAGTATTTTTGAAAGTTCTTGTTGTGCATTGAAACTATATTAAAACCAGAGAGCTATCAAATAAGTGTCACTTCTGCTTACTTGAATGCTGCAGAGAGATTAGGAGGAGGAAGGTCAAACCTAGGAGAGAAGATCTAAATTTGCCAAAGCAAACTGACTTGGAGCTTGGAATCACACTTTCACTAGATGTAAGCTTATTTGAGAGAAAAAGAAAGTAATTCTTAGAAGCAGGTAATCCTGACACATGCAAGCCAGTAGCCACAAAGATGATTTGGGGATTAGAAGAGGGCAGCTCTTTCCCTTTTCCTCTGGATATTAGCCATGCAGCCAGGACTAGGCTTGAAAACAAAGTTTTGCCTATAAAGAGGAAGAGAGAGTGAAGTGCTAAGAAAGAAAATCTAGAAAGAAGAGCATTGCTAGCAAAGTCCTACCCACAAAGGTATTTGTAACAAGTTTCTCAGGCATTGGCAGGTAGAACTCCAAGAGCAGGAGTGATTAACAGCAGATCCTTCACTGTTCACCATTAAAACATGGTGGTTTTACATGAAATGGAAAAAGTTTTGCATGCACAAACCCAATGCCTCCTGTATAAGAAGGGAAAGTGTTCACTGGGAATGGGGGGAATAACTTTGCATCAAAGATCCCTGATATCTAAGATATGTAGGGAACTGACATACATATAAAGAGCTGTGCATTTTCACCTACTATCCCTCTTACCCAGAATGCTGTCTGTCCTCATCGCCACCTCCTGGCTTCCCTGGCTTCCTTCAAGACTCAACCCAAGTCCCAACTTCTACAAGAAATCTGTCCTAGTTGCCCCTAATTCTGTAGTATGATTACCTCCAGCTAACCCTGCCCCTTTTTTGTTTGTACATAGTTATTTGCATGTTGTCTCTCCCACTGGATTGTGAGTTCTTTGAGGGCAAAAACCACATTTTTGCTTTTGTCTTCCCGATGCTTAGTATAGCACTTGGTGCATAGTAGGCCCTTAACAAATGCTTGTTGACTTGACTTAATACGAACAAACTATTCTTATAAGAAGAATTGCAAATTAGTAAAATCATATGAACAATTGTTCCAAAGAAGTAATAATAAAAGAACTACAAATTGAAATAATTCTGATGTTTCACTTCACACACAGCAAACTGGCAAAGATGACAAAAGATAGAAAGAGTAAACAACGGAAAGGTTGTAGAAAGACAAGTCCACTAATACACTGCTCATGGAGCTATGAACTGGTCCAAATAATCTGGAAAGCCGTTTGGAATTAAGCTAAGAAAGTGACTAAAATTTCTATGCCCTTTGACCCAGAGATCTCACTGCCAGACATGTATGTATACCCCAAGGAAGTTAAAGATTGGAAACAAAGGTCTTCCCAAAAGTCTTACCAAATACACCAAAATTTTCATAACAGGTTTTTTTTCTCCAGGAGAGAGTTAGAAAAAAGGGATGCTATCAACTGTGGAATGGCTAAAGACCTCATGGTACATGAATGTAATAGAATATTACTTTACTGTAAGAAACAACAAATCTGAGGAATTTAGACAAATCTAAAACAAAAGTATATGAACTCATGAAAAGTGAACCATAAAAAAACCGGAACAAATAAAAAGAAAACCAAACCAATGAGCATGACTGCCTTTACAGCAGCTCTTCTTAGTTATGCCTTTATGGCCTCTCCCCAGTTATGACAATAGCTTCCTAACTGGTTTCCCTGCCTCATCTCAACCCACCCAAAGCACCAAACACACTGATGTCAAAGTAACTTTACTTAAGTGAAGATCTAACTTCCCTGCTTAACCAATTCCAATAGTTTACTACTGCTTGTAGAATAAAATATAAACTCCTCTGTTTAGCTTTTAAAATCCTATAAAATCAGGGGTGGGGTGGAGACAAGATGGCAGCATAGAAGCAGAAAAACTCCATGAGCTCCCCCCATAACCACCTCAAATACCCATAAAATATGACTCTAAACAAATTTTAGAGCTACAGAACCCACAAAGCGACAGAGAGAAACAAATCCCCCACTGAAGGCAGCCCAGCAGACACACAGAAAGGATCCATTACAGCATGCTGGGAGCTGAGCCCAGGCACGCATGGGCCCATGGTTTTAGGTCCAGGGTGGCCCTGACCAGCCACTGCTGGAACGGACTTTGAGAGAGTGGATCACCAGAAGCTGTGGCAGTCTCCAGAATTATCCATGCATAAATGCCAAAGACAAAGTAAAAGGTCAGTAAAGAACTCTGTTGGAACTGGCATGGGGGGGAGGGGGAATGGAGCACAGTTCGGCCCCTGTCCCCGGAGCAAGAAGTGGTGGAAGTGTGCCAGCTGTGCAGCCTCAGCCACATGGCTGCTTCAGGGCTCCTGGCCTGCAGATTGTAGGGGGACCAAGCAAATATTCAGAGGGTTATCAGTCTTGCCTTAACCTGCCTGGATCTGGATTGCTGTCTTGGGTGGAGGTCCTGGGGTGTGTGACCAGTGAGCCAAATCATGTGGGTGGGGGGGCTACAGAGAGGGCACCCAACTAATGGCTCTGTCAGCTGTGAAAACCCCAGCAATGGGGGGGGGGGCAAAGCTCTCCTCTCTGGAAGCAGAGTTCTACTGTGGCAAAGAGCTCAAAAGTCAAGTAATTGAGTGGCAACATGAACAAGCAAAGGAAACAAAGCAAGCACAGAAATAAAACTTTAGGTTCCTTTTTTGGGGACAAAAAGGAGCAGAGCATGGAACAGGAGGAAGACAATGAAGTCAGAACTCCTGCACCAAAAGCTTCCAAGAAAAATATGAACTGGATATAGGCCATGGAGGAGCTCCAGAAGGATTTTGAAAATCAAGTAAGAAAAGTGGAGGAAAAATTGGAAAGGGGAATGAGAATGATGCAAGAAGATCATGAAAAGAGAGTCAACAACCTGGCTAAAGAAAATAACACCTGAAAAATAGACACTCAAATGGTAAAAGAGGCCCCAAAAGCCAATGAGGAGAAGAATGCCTTAAAAAGCCAAATTTGCTGGATGGAAAAAGAATTTCAAAAGTTCACTGAAGAGAATAATTCCTTCAGAATTAGATTGGAGCAAATGGAAGCTAATGACTTTATGAGAAACTAAGATACTATTAAACAGATCCAAACAAATGAAAAAATAAAAGGCAATGTGAAATATCTCATTGGAAAAACCACTGACCTGGAAAATAGATCCAGTAGAGACAATCTAAAAATTGCTGGACTACCTGAAAGTCATGATCAAAAAAGGAACTTAGAAATCATCCTTCAAGAAATTCTCAAGGAAAATTGCCCTGATATTTTAGAACCAGAGGGCAAAACAGAACTTGAAAGAATTCACCAATCACCTCTTAAAAAAGATCCCCAAAAGAAAACTCCTAGGAGTATCATAGCCAGGTTCCTGATCCCCCAGATCAAGGAGAAAATAATACAAGCTGCCAAGAAGAAACAATTTGAATACTGTGGAAACACAATTGGTTCAACACAGGATCTAGCAGCTTCTACATTAAGGGATCAACGGCCTGGAATATGATATTCTGGAGATCAAGGGAGCTAGGATTAAAACCAAGAATCACATACCCAGCAAAATTAAGTATAATGTTTCAGGGGGAAGTAATGGTCATTCAATGAGGGGGAGGATTTTCAAGCATTCTTGCTGAGAAAACCAGAACTGAATAGAAAATTTGTTAAAATATAAGAAGCATGAGAAGGTAAACATGGAAAAGAAATCATAAGGAAAAATTATCATCGTAACTTATGAAACTTTTCTCAGTATTAAGATAGTTGAAGGGAATATAAAGGTGTGTGTATACATATATATATATATATATGTGTGTGTGTATATACATACATATATGTGTCAATATAGAAAGGTATATGTGCATATGAACACATATGTGAGTGTGTGGATATAAGGGTACAGGTATACATAGACAGAGGGCACAGAATCAATTGAATGGGAAGAGATGATATTTAAAAGGTGAAATTAAGAGGTGAGAGAGGAATATAATGAGAGGAGATAGGGAGAGACAGAAAAGAGCACATTATCTCATATAAAAGAGGCAGGGGAAAACTGTTACAATGGAGGGAAAGAACAGGAAGGCTAAAGGGAATGAGTCAACCTTACTCTTATTGAATTTGGCTTAAGGAGAGAACAGCATACACATATATAACATACACTGGTTATCTTATCCTACAGAAAAGTAGGGGGAAGGGGATAAGAGGAGGGATGATACAAAGGAGGGCAGATTGGGGGGAAGGGTAGTTAGAAGCACACACCCTTTGAAAAGGGACAGGGTCAAAGTAGAACAAGTGGGGGCAGGATAGGATGGAGGGGAATACAGGCAGTCTTTCACAATATATCCACTATGGAAATGTTTTGCCTAACTATACATGTACAACCTATATTGAATTGCTTATCTTCCCAGTAAGGATGGATGATGAGGGAAGAAAGGAAAGAATCTGGAATTCAAAGTTTTAAAATCAAATGTTTAAAAAATTATTGTTATTATTATTATTATTATTATTATTATTATTATTATTATTATTACATGAAACTGGGAAACAAGATATATGAGCACTGGGGTATGGAGATCCATCTCACCCTACTACAAAGTTAAAGGAGGGATAGGGGAGGATATAGGAGAGAGCAGATTGGGGGAGGGGTATTCAATGGAATCCCTGTTTTGGGGGTGGGGGTAGGGGAAAGACAGGGAGAAATTTTGTAACTCAAAACCTTGTGGAAATGAATGTTGTAAACTAAAAATAAAAATAAATAATTTTTTTAATCCTATAAAATCTTGCCCCACATTATCCTTCCTAGCTCCATCAGGCATCATTCTCCTCCTCCTCCTCTGTGACCCATCCAAATTGATCTCTTTTTCTCACACATGACACTCTGTCCCCTGATTCCATTCTTTTCCTCTGGCCATCACCCATTTCTAGAATGCCCTGGCCTCACTTCAGAATCTCCCTCTTTCTGTAGATGCAGCTGAGGTGCCATCTTCTGCACAAAACCTTTCCTGATCCCCCAATTGCTGGTGTTCTCCATTTCAAATTGCCTTGTATTTAAACACTTCATGCATATTTATTTTTATTAACTTTATATTTGTGATATATGCGTGTATATATAAATGTTAATATAAATGTGTATGTGTATGTGTGTATGCATGTATGTACGTATGTATATATATGTATATATGTATATATATATATATATATGTAAAATACACGTATGTCTCCACCATTAGAATTTAAAGTCACTGCAAATACAGATAGGTTCATTTTTGGCGCTTGAATTCCCAACTCCTAGTACAGTACTTGGTATATAGTAGGCATATAATAAATACTAATTTATTGATTATAACAATGTAATAGGAAAGGCCAAAAAAAATTTAATGCTGTATAATTATAATAGTAAGTTTGGTCCCAGAGAAAAGTGGGAAAAGGTACCTCTTTCTTTTTTTTGCAAATGTAAGTGACTTTGGATGCAGAATATTGCATGTACTACCTAACACAGCTGACATATTGGTAGGTTTTACTGAATTGATTTTTTTCATCATTCTTTGAATATCTTTCTAACAATGGATGGCTCTCTGGTGGAGGATGGGATAAGGAACTATTTTGAAATGAAGATGACGTTAAAATATTCCAATAAAATCCATTTAAAATAAAACAGACAAAATGATCTCAAAGTTTCCTTCCAGCCACTATGATCTATGCCTCTATTTTGTTGTGAAGGATAACCATCCGTTATCTTAAGTCATGCCTTGTGCCTGTCTTAATTATAGACTGCACATTAAAGTGCTGATTAAGTCTGTGTCCTTGTTATACAATTCAAGATTTAAGAAATTCAAAAGTACTTGTGGAAAAAGTCAGATAGTTACTTTTACCCATGAGAGCGGATGAGGAATGATTCTAATGATTTTTATAAAAGGGAAATACTTTACTTTAGACAAATTATTAGCTTTGATAATAGGAACATAAATATGACCTTAAATCACAAATTGGCACATTGCTCATCCCTCCGACAGACATTAAGCAATAAAGATAAAGCCAATAATAGGCATAATGTGATTCTGATGTTAGTTCAAGGGATTATTGCGAAGTGAAGCAGATGGCATTCTTGTCTTTAGGAAGCTAGCAGAACAAATCTTATTTCAGAAGTGTATTTTCACTTAGTTGAACCCTAAGGGGGAAATGTTTTACCTTTAGAAAGAAAAATCAAAGATCTTCAACTTCTAAGAATAAAATAACAAATTTGACTCCAAGGAATACATTCTTGTCAATTTTTAGAGTTTTAGGGAAAGGGAAGAAGTGACAAAAGTTAAAAGAAAAAAAGAAAATTAAGGAAAAGAAAAGAAGAGAAAAAGGGAAAAAAGAAAAGGAGGAATGTTTTTCCAGTTAGCAACTAAATTCCTGCAAACTACACAGTTCTGTAATGTATTATCCAGGTGTCTCCCACATCAATCAAGCAAGCAAGCAATGAGAATTTATTAAATGCTAAGCCCTGAGGATTAAAAAAAAAAGGCAAAATCAGGCCCTGTCTTCAAGAAATTTATATTCTGGTGAATCCTA
Organism: Pseudocheirus occidentalis; assembly: GCA_028646575.1. Taxonomy (NCBI): domain Eukaryota; kingdom Metazoa; phylum Chordata; class Mammalia; order Diprotodontia; family Pseudocheiridae; genus Pseudocheirus; species Pseudocheirus occidentalis. The sequence goes on along the minus strand of CM053594.1, from coordinate 298,580,479 downwards.
TATGTTTTAATGTATGCATGGATGTTGCTCTACTGACAAGCTGATCTGTAGGGGTGACTGCTAATTGTCTTGTGATTTATTTATGACTCCCTGGGAACAAACTTTGGGACAACATACCTGAAAATGAATTCTACAGATGGCTGTATTCTGATTTGGGCTCTTATAGAACCAGCATGACACAGTGATGGGATGCTGAGTTGGTCATCAGGAAAACCTAGGTTCAAAGACCAGCTATGTGACGAAAAGCAAATAACTTAAACTCTTTAAGCTGCAGTTTTCTCGTCTACAAAATGGAGGTAATGATAGTAGTTAACCTCACAGAATTGTTATGATCAAAAGAGGTCATGTATGAAAAGTGTATCACTTTTTTCTCATTCTGTGCTATTTTTTATCTTTTTCATTCTGAACTTAACAAGCACCAAATAAAATGAGCATTTCCATATAGAAAGTAGTATAGAAAAGGGTTGTATATGAAACTGCAAATCTTTTATGTACAGCTCACTTCTTTTCTTTTAAGGATATAACAAAGTAAACATGTAACTCTCAAAGCTGTTCTCATGATCTGTGTTTCTTCTTGGTTTTCTTTTATTCTCTGCTATGCATTTTTATACAATGCTTTAATGCCCCCAATTTTTCTATTCTTTTTTTTAACAACCCTATGGCTAATCACTTTCTCTCTCCTTCTGCACCATAGAAAAAAGGAAGAAAAACTCTTGTAATAAACATACAGAACCAAGCAAAGCAAATTCCAGCATCATTCATGTCTCAGTATGGTGTATTCTTCTTGATCATCCCCATGCATAAAGCCTCCATAGAGGAACTACCCAACCGATGAAAAGGTCTTCCTCTAGGTCTTTGGATGTTTCTTAGGGACCATTGAGACACTGTATCATCTGCTTCTTACGGCTGGCTTTTGTTCTAGAGCTGACCCACCTCTTTTTCTAATCATACATTCTCTTGATGATGTCTTTTATACCACTTCTCTCATACAAGTCATTGCTGGTAATATGCTGTAACACTATGCACCAGTAGATTTATAAAAGAGTGCTAGCATTAACACAGTAGTAGATTGTAATGGATTACACAGTAATAGTGAATACTCTGTTTATTCCATTACAAATCAAGGCAAACATTCACAATATAATATTCACAATATTACATCTTATCACAGAAAATCACAATATGGTGTTCATAACAGCTTAACATTAGAATGGCCACACAGTTTTCACTACAGTGGCCACAATATTTAGAACAAGGAACAAAAAAATAATCATCTGGTTTCCCTAAGGAGGAAACCCTTCTCACTTAATCATTCATTCAATCACTTCACAATATATCAATCTTCCACTGTGGGACAACCATTAACTTAATCATTCAATCAATTCATAATACAATATCAATTTTCTACTCATGGAGCAACCATTAACTTAATCCGTCACTCATCTAGCAGTCAGTCACTAAGCTAGATTCCC
>CM053594.1:298548968-298569747 GCA_028646575.1 Pseudocheirus occidentalis | reverse complement strand
GTATAGGATCTGCAAATACTTTCACATTGGACATTAGTCTGGTTGTATAGAAGGGGTGTCACCGATGGAATTAACAGAAAGAGGAAACAAAACCAAACATGGAAAAGAATGAGAACATGTAGTTTGCTTCGGTCTCCATTTAAATTCTGGTCTTTCTGGATCTTTCTCTGAATATAGACATCTCCTTCCATCCTAAGACTTTTAGAGTTGTCTTATAACCTGAGAAGAGTTATGACAAGAGTCAAGCTTATCAAAGCTGGTCATCACACAAACGTTATGTCTGTCTTTGTGTACAGATTTCTCCTGGTTCTGCTCTTCTCACCTAGCATCAGTTTGTATAAGCCTTTCCAGGTAAATATGAAGTCCATCTGCTCCACATTTCTTATAGCACAACAGTATTCCATTACATTCATATACCACAACTTGTTTAGCCATTTCCCAATTGATGGGCTTCCCCTTAATTTCCAGGGTTTTTTTTCCACCACAAAGAGAGCTGCAATAAATATTTTTGTACATATGGGTCTTCTTCCCACTACTATGATCTCTTTGGGATACAGCCCTATAAGTGGTATTACTGGGTCAAAGTGTATGTAATTATTTATAGCCCTTTTAGCATAGTTCCAAATTGCTCTCCAGAATGGTTGAATCAGTTCACAACTCCACCAACAATACATTAGTGTTCCAATTTTTCCACATCCTCTCCGGCATTTGTCATTTTCCTGTTTTGTCATCTTAGCCAGTCTGACTGGTGAGATGTGGTACCACAAAGTTGTTTTGATTTGCATTTCTCAAATCAGTAGTGATTTAGAGCATTTTTCATATACTTATAAGTGTCTTTAATTTCTACTTCTGAAAATTGCCTGTTCATATCCTTTGACCATTTATAAATTGGGGAATGACTTTTATTCTTATAAATTTGACTCAATTCCCTGTATATTTTAGAAATGAGACCTTTATCAGAGACACTGGTTATAAAAATTCTTTCCCAATTTTCCACTTCCCTCTTAATTTTGCTTACATTTGCTTTGTTTGTACAGAAACTTTTCAATTTAATGTAACCAAGATGATCCATTTTGCATTTTATAATGTTCTCTAACTCTTCTTTGGTCATAAAGTCTTCCCTACTCCATAAATCTGACAGGCTAACTATTCCTTGCTTCCCCAGATGGCTTTTGGTATCAGCCTTTATACCTAGATTGTGCACCTATTTAGACTTTGGTATACGCCACTAGCTGATGGTTCATGCCTAGTTTATGCCATACTATATTCCAGTTTTCCCAGCAGTTTTTGTCAAATAGTGTGTTCTTTTCCCCAAAACCAGGGTCTTTGGCTTATCAAACAGTATATTAATATAGTCGTTGACTATTGAGTCTTTTGTACCCAGTCTATTTCATTGATTCACTACTCTGTTCTTCAGCCAATACCAAGTAGTTTTGATGACTTGCTGCTTTATAATACAGATTAAAATCTGGTACAGCTATGGCGTAGTCTATTTTTAAGGTGTTATTTTCTTCAGTATTTTTTGTGCTTCCTTTACTAAGATATTAACTCTGTTTTCATGATTTTCTTTTATCACTTTGTTTTTTATCACTGTCATTTCTTTTCCCAATTTTTTTCTACCTTTCTTATTTGATTTTTAAATCTTTTTTGAGTTCTCCCAGCATTTCTTCTTGGGCCTGAAATTTGGATTTTTTTTTTCCTTTGAGGCTTTAGATGTAGCAGCTTTTACTTTGCTGTCTTCTGAATTTGTGTTTTGATCTTCCCTTTCACATAGTAACTTTCTATGATCATGGGTTTTTTTGTTATTTTCTCATTCTTTTAGCCTGTTTCTTAACTTTTAACTTTATGTCAAAGTTGGGCTCTGCTCCCAAGGTGAAGGAGGGGAGGTACTGTCCTAAGCATCAGATTTTTTCTGAAGCTGTTTTCAGAGATAGTTCTGGGGATCTGAAAGTTTTTACTTCTTCCAAGTTGGTATGATCTAAGTAAAGGCGTATATTGTGCTCTGGTCTGAGTGACCATAAGTATTCTTTTCTACCCTGCAACTGTGACCAGGGTCTCTGCTCCCCTGAGGTCATAAAGTCATGTGTGCTAGTACTCCTTTCTGCCCTGGGACCACAACCCCGGACTGCAACCCAGATCCATCTATGGGCAATGCAGCAGAGTTCTGTACCCAGTGGCAGCAAAGGGGTCCTGTGACTTACTCCTGAGCAATGGTCTTATTTCCTTACCATCTGTGAACTGGGAATTCCAGATGTCACTGCTGCCAATTTAGTTGCCCCCCCCCCCCCAAGGCCTACTCCAGACTGTGCTCTAATCTTACCCCTATGTGACAGACCTTTTGTGCTGACCGTTTAAGTTGTCTTGGCCTGGAAAATTGTTTTATCTCATTCTTTTTTTTTATTCTGCTGCTCCAGAATTCATTTTGAGGTGTTATTTAAAAAAATTTTTTGGAGGGAAATTTGGGAGAGCTCAGGAGATTCTCTGTCTTTCTTGCCTCCATCCTTTCATATAAGGTTTTTTTTTGATAAATGTAGACACAGAGATAATTTTATTCAGTGCTTCTTTTTTTTTTTTTTTTTGCTTTTTGGAGGGCAATTGGGGTTAAGTGACTTGCCCAAGGTCACGCGGCTAGTTTTTGTGTTAAGTGTCTGAGGCCGGATTTGAACTCAGGTCCTCCTGACTCCAGGGCTGGTGCTCTATTCACTGCGCCACCTACCTGCCCCTCAGTGCTTCTTTAATTGTCATTATTAAGTGACACATAAAAGATATATCTGATCACCAAAGGAATTTACCAGTATATTGTACAAAGTCCAAATGGAAGATGGATTCGATATAAATGGTGAAGTCTTCCAGATGGGACTGCTTGTGCATGACATGGTACAGATTGCATAATGTCCCAGAGTACCACAGGAACACTTCAGTGAGATCCACGCCTCAGCAAACTTGGTCAACCTAACCATCCACACTCTAAAAGCTAAGTAGATGAAAAATGCCCTGATTATGATCTGCTTTTGGTCAGGGAGCCCATCAGTGCATGTGTCTTGGACAGGAAGCATAGATAAGTAATAAATTGGATCTGGAAATGAACAAGAGACAGACAAGATTTCATCAGGGAAATTACAAACAAAACCAAACTTCTCCCTGTTACCAAAATCTATCTTTTAATTTAAAAAAATTTAAATTAAAAAATATCTGCATTCTCCCTGTGATAGTATATGGCTCCAACTCACAGGACATTACAACTTCAGAAGAATCAAAATTGAGACTAATCCAAACAGCAATGGAAACATATAGGATGAGTAGAAATGGTTTGTCATATATTACCAATGACTCTCAAAACTATTGTTGAGTTATTTTTTTAATTAAGTAGCATTTTTTTGGAAAGCATCTTATTATATGTTACCATATTTACATACAAAATGAATGTTGTTGAGAAGTATAACCAACGTTTCAATACTTTTAACTTTTGCAGAAATTGTGTTTCCATAATGCACTTTTAAATGGAGCACATAGTAAGATGGTATAACCTTCTGATTTATAAATTTACATGTGCTTTCATTATTGTCAGGATTCAACACAGAGGCAGGTCAAATCTGATCTCATCTGCAAACACCATAAGAAACAGTCACAAAAAATAAAGAAAGAAAACTAAAGAAAAAAATTTTAATTAAAAAAAGAAAAAGAAAAAAAAGTTACTTTGCAGCAACTGTCATCAATTGGGTTGGGTTTGCCCCTATTGGGTTTGCCTTTGTTGTCTTTGATTTGAAATTTTAAAAGTAGGGATTTGTGATAGAAAATTGCTTTATTCTTTCTTCCCTCTATCAAGGGAATACTTCCTTTCTAGGGAGGTGGGGTGAGGTGTTCTCACATTCAGCCAAACCCTGGTTTAAGTAATGGTAGAATCAGTTGGAAAATATTCATCATGCACTTACTATGTACTCAGCACAGTGTTAGGCGCTGTGGAGGGTGGGGATGGTGGAGAGGCACAAGATATGGATGCTGCCTTGAAGGAGACTAAAATATGAAAACTACTCCATAAAAAAACCAACCAAACAAACAAAAAACCCAGAATATCAATTTACATTAATCTCCCTTTTTTTCTGAATTCCTACTGTTTTTGCAGTTTAATGTTTAGAATTTTCAGACAGAAAGGGTTGCTAGAAACCATCTAATTCCTATTCTTCTTTTAGCAGGTAAGGAAACATAGAGGTGCCATAACTTGTCCAAAGTCACAAAGCTCTAAAATTCTGTGATCCCAGAAGTATATAAGCATCCAAGTAAAGATTTTTGAACTACTCCTGAGTCAGGCAAACCAGGATTACACCATGAGTGACCTCTTTTTAGATCCTCACCTATAAAGGAAAAAGAATTAGGAAATTAGGAAAAAGCATTAGGCTGTTTCATCTCCTTTCTTGCTCTCAATCTATGATCCCATGACCCTTGAGTCTATCGTGCTTTCCAGTCCTTCCCAAAAGCATCCTTTGGTTGCTGACCTGCTGGAATGCAGTGACCTCTGAGCAATAGCATGAGAGTAGCTTCACAGGGACCAGCTAGATTTAACTCTAGGGTAGTTTGGAATGGTAGAGATAGGATTGAATTAGGAAGTAAGAAGTCCAGAATTGCTTCTTCCACCAACAATTATGAGGTAAAGTTAGGAACATGAGATATGAATTCAACAGGCCAAAGTCCAGAGCCTGAATTTACTCCTTACAGTCATACCTGGGGTCAGGGTCTTAGAGCTTCAGTATCCATGTACATAAAATGACTGGATTAGATTAAGTGATTTCATTAGTTCTTTCTAGCTCTCACTCCATGATTTTACAATGCACTGTCCTTATCATATTGCATTTTTCACTTCAGTTATTACATAATATTGTATATTTTTGCATATTTGCACATTTTGTCATGTTGTTCTCTATGTCATGTCACGGCATCTCTCTGCATCTGTATTATAAGCTCCATGAGACCAAGGATCAAGTCTTAATTATCTTTGTTTCTCCCCTAGTGCCTAACACAGTGCTTGGTCTATCTATGTTAAGTTCTTAAGGGGTAGCAAGGTGGTGTAGTGAATAAAGTACTGGCCCTGGAGTCAGGAGGACCTGAGTTCAAATCTGACCTCAGACACTTAACACTTACTAGCCATGTGGTCTTGGGCGAATCACTTAGCCCCAAATGCCCCTATGAAAGGAAAAAAAAAGTTATGTTAAGTTCTTAAGTGGTTGCTGAATGAATGAATGAATGAAACTTTGTAACCTTGAACAAGACACTTCTCCCTCTGTTTCCTAGCTTCCCTTCTGGCTCCAATATTCTCTGATTCTATGACCATTTGAGAAAGACAGTGGATGAATTGCAGAAGAAAATTGAAATGGGATTAGAAATTGCCAGAACAAAGGAGTTGAACCTTCATCTCTTAGAGGAATCCAACTTTCTTGGCTCTACCTCTGGCAGATGGCCAGACTCATTTATCTTAGAAGTACGTGACTAGACAAGAAACTGCCAAGAAGCTGTCTGAAAAACTGCCAAGAATATTCCTGGTGTCACGCTACATGAGCCCCATCTAGGCCCCTCCTAGAGCAGAAGTCTCCAAACTTTTCTCCCTTCTTCCCAGCCTACCTCTCTCCCACCAGGCCATGCTTGTTTAGAATGTTTCAAATATCTGTCCTATGGCTTAAGAGCAGAGTTTCTGCCAAGGACAGTGCCCTGGGGGGCTACCCAGCAAACCAGTCAGGATGAAAGTGAATGGTGTACCTTGAATTCTTTTTGTATTATAGTCACAGGTGAGAGTTTTCCCCTTCACCTTTATTTAGGCTAATCAAATCTGGAAGTCAAAAGGCTTAATTTGACCTTGAGATTAATTATTCTTTGAGAAAAAATAAGCTGAGTCCCAAAACTCAAAGGAGCTCTTAATTTATAAGTCTTCTGTTATTAGTTTTTTTAAATTCAAACTTGTCATGTGACAGGTGCTAGCACAGATTTAGAATGCAAACTTTTTTTCATCAGTACTTAGGATTGAAATAAATTGAATTAGAATCCAATTTCTTGCTCATCTGTAGTTCACTTTTTAAGTTTACTAAGGTTGCCCTACTGTCCTGCTTGAGTTGAAGTTAAGGTGTGATAGAATGTAAGCTCGTTGAGAGGTGGAGTGGTTTCATTCATTGTACTTGTATCTCCAGTGTATAGCACAGTGCCTAGTACATAATAGATACTTAATAAATATTTGTTGATTAACTAAAAATGGGAGGAAGCAGGGTTAGGTAGAATAATCCCTGACCTAGGCATCAAAAAGCCTAGATCTCAGGTCTGATTCTGCCCCTTGAGCAAACCATTTGTCATGTCTGACTCTCCATGACTCACCTGGGGTTTTCTTGGTTTTCTTTTTTGTGACTGTTTCTTATGGTGTTTGCAGATGAGATCAGATTTGACCTGCCTCTGTGTTGAATCCTGACTTGGCAAGTGGTTTGCCATTTCCTTCTCTAGCTCATTTTACAGACGAGGAAACTGAGGCAAACAAGGTTAAATGATTTAGCCAGGATCACACAGCTAGTAAGGATCTGAGGCTGGATTTGAACTTAGATTTTCTTGACTCTAAGACTAGTGGTCTATCCACTGGTCATCTGACTGCCCCTAGGCAATTCATATCACCTCTCTTATCCTCAGTTTCTTTATAGGAAAAAAATGAGCATATGTAAGTAAATAGGTCATCTTTTACAAACTTCTGCATTCTGTGACCAATGCATCAATTGAGGTTTGGTTTGTTTGTTGTTTTTGGAAATCATGTGTACACTATTGGTCATAGTTCCTTGCTTCCTTCTTCTCCTTCCACCACTCTAACACACACACACACACACACACACACACACACACTTTTAACTTTTTAACTTGGGGAAGGAGAATATCTATTTAGCTGAAAAACTACATGGGGATGTGAAAAAAACCCTCCAGCCCACAATGATATCAGGAGCCCTCTAGACTGGGTGAGTGAAAGATTATGGAACAGAAAAATGAGCTCCATCCAGTAAACTCAGATGAGAGAATCCTCAAATCAGACGTTGGACAGCAGAAGGTCATTAGAGGCCAGGAAGGGGCTATGTGTCTCTGTCTTGAATAAATTAGAGTGGATCTTGGAAAATTAACTAGCTAGAATAACTTGGAAGTAAAATGTATCCTGGTCTTAGACTGGGAAGTTTTCTTTATGTTCATACTTCTAATCACTTTACCCTCATATATTATTTCTGAATGAGCATATTCTCTTTTCCATTATAAATAAATCCTTAAAACAATATTCTTATGATCTGGAATGAAATAGAGCTAGAAGGTGGAAGGGAGCTAGAAAGGAGAAACTGAATTAGATGATCTTGCCAAGGTCCCTTTTAGCTCTGAGTTCTCATGATTAAGTGAAGAAGAGTCTGGAAAAGAGCACCAAGTTACAGAAACAATAGCAGAAGTAAATCAAGACACAAGTGCTTATGCAAGGTGCTAATGAAGTTCATGCAGGAAGGTCCAGGAGGCTCCATATCTCTAACTGAGAGTTAGAAAGCAGAGCAGGTTTAGAAAACAAAGAGAGAGAACATTTGGGGCCAAAGGGTCCCCTGGATAGTTCCAGAGGACCTGGGTTTAGATACCAGCTTTAGTACTTGTAACCTTAACATCTCTTGGCTTCATTTTCCTCACCTGCAAAATGAAGGCGTTGGACGAGATGGTCCTCCTGCCTCTAGACTGATGAGCTTTGACATCAGGGAATTACCTTGTTTTCCTTCCTGGTTGGGCAGGGGTGGGGGTGGGGTTATGCCACAGTGCCTGGCACAGTGTTGGTGCTTAATAAATGCTTGTTGCATTAAAATGAGTTGGATCCAATCAGTAGAGTTGATGTTTCCTTGTGGAGCTATTGTGAGGACTAAAGGAGCTCATATCTGAGGATACTCTTTGTAGCTATACAAATGTAAGGTATCATTATTTATCTGGGTAACCTGTGCCCAAGTTGTGCAATCTTATCTCTTTTGAAATATTATTTACCTCAGAGCCTGGGGTGATGATCATTCGAGAAGAAAGAGAGCCAAGGATCTCACCACTATAGTCCTTCTCAGAAAACATGGGGAGCATGTCCTTCTAACAAGAAAACACACAGTCTGGTCCCTAGCATCCTAAATCAGGATCTTGTTTCCTTCCATTTCTTTGGAAATATGAACTTCCTGGGTAAGATGAGGGGGCACAGGTAATTCATGAGCTGCAACAGGGTTTGGACTAGGGCTTGGGGACTGGGACTGTTGGGCTACAGGCTGCCCCAGCTTACGATTCTGCTCACTAGAGACCAGAGGAGAAAGTTCTAGGGCTAGAATCAGCATTTCCTCAAATCTATAGAACATACAGATTAAGAATAGAGAAGCTAGAACTGGCAAGTATTGAAATTTCCATCTGGTTCTTGTAGATTCCACCCCCCACCCCTGGAGACCTTCAAAGAGAAACTTGATGGCCATCTGCCTGATATATACCTAGAGGGATTCCCATCGTGTATCACTTGCATTATATGGCCACTGGAGTTCCTTTCAACTCTCATATTCTGTGATTCTACAGAGGGGAAAATAATTTCTTTTTTTTCCCCCTGCACTGTACTTCCTCTTTGGTATAATGCCTGACTCTGAAACAGAGTCCCAGACATGCAACCCCTTCCTTTAATCCTTTCCATGACCTGTGAGTACAGAAGTAAGTTTGGAGAAATGGTTCAAAGCAGATGGTTCCATGTGGAAGTGCTGAACCCTTTTCCTTTAATTTTTACTATGTTCAATAAACTTGGTGGCTCTAATATACTTGAGTACCTATGTTCTATGAATGTAAGCTTGGGGAGAGAAGGGAGGAGAGATTTGGGATGTGGAATGAGGCTTTAGTTATATATTTCGATTTTTTATTATTTCAAGAAATATTCTAATTTTATTCTGTAGCTAAATAACAAACCAAGAGAGCATGGATTTTAAACTGTTCAACACCACTGCTTGAAGTTGAATGCTATGATTGCAAGGAATAGGGTTGGGAAGGGCAATAGTATTGGTGTTCTCAGGAAGAGTTTTCTCTGGGGCAGCCTCCTATGCATATACCATAGAGACTCTGACAAGACCACTTTTTTGGTGTCTTAAATAAAGTGCTGCCTGGTGGACAACTTAGGTATTACATGTCTGCAGGAGATAATTAATCAATAAACCTTTATTAAGTGTGAGCTAGGCATGGTGCTAAATATTGGAGGAAAAATATACAGTGACACATTGGTCTTCTGGAAACTTAAAAAAGGAAACATATGAGTGGATTTGAGCTATATTGCTACTACTATACATGGTATACATTCAAATTGTCAAATGTGTCTCTTTATCTCAGATCTTTTCAATTGCTCTCTGTTGCCTACCAAATGCAGATTCAACTCCTTCGTCATCATTCAATTACACATAGCAACAGTAACATGTTTCACATTGCTTTCTGGATCATAAAATACAATGGGCTACAATTTTGGAGTAACATGACTTGGGTTAAATGACTGTTTCTGCTACTGCAGTATCTTCAATACCTCACCTGTTTTGTACCTCATTTCCTCATCTGTAAAAAAGAGAGGTTGAACTAGACGACCTATAAGGTCCTTTCCAGGTATGACCCTTACAACAATCACACAAGGTAGGCAGTACAAATATCTAATTTTTCAAGTTTGGAAAAATGAGGCCCAGAGAGCCTCAATTATTTCATCAAGATTCCACAGCTAGTAAGAATTTGAACCCAGGTTTTCTGATTCTAAGCCCAGAATACTATGCTCTTGAAGGCCCTCTAGAACCTGGTATCATCCTATCTTTTTAGGTTTACTTCAAACTATTTCCCACAATGTACCCTACAATTCAACCAAACTAGGTTACTCAGAATCATAAACTCTCATCTCAGCCAGTCTATGCCCACAGTAAGAACATTGCTTATATTGTTATAGACAGAAAGTCCTTCAGTCTCTGTAGATATCCAGTGATAGAGAACTCACAACCCCCACAACAGAGGTCCTTCCTTTTTTTGGACAGTAGTAACTCTAGAAAGTTTCCCCCTTATATTGAACTAAATTCTTCCTCCTTGAAACTTTCATCCATGAATCCAGCTTTTGTACTTTTTTTTTCTCTTTCTCTGCCTACTGCCTGCAATGGAGTGAAGAGAAGGTTAATTCATGCCACCTCCCCTGCCTCAATCTAACAGCTTTGTCCCTACTGTTCTCTGCCTGCTTCCCCTTTCCCCTTTCTTGGCCCCAGCTTATGCTCCACTCCCTTCTTGGCTTCTAGATGCTTTGGGAATATTTCTCCCCACCAGGACACAGGCATGCCTTGACAGATTTGTGCTATTGGCTCCTTGTCAAGCATGCCTAGAGGACTGAAGAATTAGGAGTTTGATCAGAAGGGTCGTGAATACAAACCAGGGGCTTCTACTCAACAGCCCAAAGTTTTCACTCACCAGGGATGATCTGGCATGAAAATTTCAAGCTCCAGGCAGTCCTAGTTCTTTCTTTAAGACATGAAAGCCAAGATCATTCTATCTACCTGAGTCCTTCTCTCATTGGGGTTACACCCATGTTTTAGCTCAGTTCAAGGTGAGATGAACTTCTTTGAACTTCATTGCTTGGGTTCTCTAAGGCTAGAAAAGCATATCTGAAAGACCAAAGTCAATAATAACCAAATGGCTGATTTTTCCTCCTAAATGCCTTGATTTCTCAACTCTAAAGCAAATCCAGAGGCAGGCATTTTGTACAACTGGGATCTAGAGTTGAAACAGCCTTCCCTCCAAGTCTTAGTCAAAGAAAATATGAGAGAGAGAGAGAGAGAGAGAGAGAGAGAGAGAGAGAGACAGAGACAGAGACACAGAGAGATGGAGAGACACAGAGAGACAGAGACAGAGACACAGACAGAGAGACAGAGAGAGACAGAGAGAGACAGAGATAGAGACAGAGAGAGACAGAGATAGAGACAGAGAGAGACAGAGACAGAGAGAGACAGAGAGACAGAGACAGAGAGACAGAGAAACAGAAAGACAGGCAGGGGCAGACAGAGACAGAGACAGATAGAAACAGAGAGACAGAGACAGAGAGACAGAGAAAAAAACATAATGTAGCCAAAAAAGCAACTAGAGATACAGTAAACCCTCCTATCACTTGTTGCCTGTGTATAAATATCATCTCAGTTTGGTTTAGTTCTTTCAAGAAACAGCTCTTCCAGGGAGTCTCACTGGGACTTATTTAGCAAGATAATACCAGAGAAGCCTAACATACCATCTTCCCTGACATATTTCCCTAAGTTCCTTCTCTGAATGCCTAAATGTTTATAATCTTATAGTTGATAAGAGGTTAAGTGGCACAGTGTTTAGAGGGCTGGAATTGGAGTCAGGAAGACCTGAATTCAAATCTGGTTTCAGATACTAACTGTCTAGTCCTGAACAAGTCTCTGTCTGTTTCAATTTGCTCTGTAAAATAAGCATAATCCTGGCACCTACATCCCAGAGTCTTGCAAAGATCAGATGAGATAACATACACAAAGCGCTTTGCTAACCTTAAAACGCTATGGAAATTCCAGCTATTCATTACTCTGCATAATGGTTACTAGGTGGTATGATAGATAGTAAAGGAGATCTGAAGTTAGGATGGACACACCGCATGACTGCACAATAACAGTCTTATATAATTCTGTCCCAACAATGCTAGTAAACTCCTTGGGGGAAAGGGCTGTGTTTTACATTTCTTCATTTTTCTCAGTGCCTGAAACAGTTCTAGGTACAGAGTCCACCATTGTCAGCATCACTGGGGAGATAACCAAATCATCCCAGAGGGGCTGAGGCCAAAGGAAGCACACACAGCAACTGCTCTGGGGAGAACACCTGGGTTCCATTGTTCCTGCCTCGGTGGGGGGTATAAGTAATTGGCTTACTTAAGCCAAGCAGGAGCAGTGAGCTTCCAGGGTTTCTAAACTAGCCCCATCATGCTACAATGGCAAGGTATACAAGTAAGAGGGAAATCTGAGAAAGAATAGGAGGAAGAGGAAGGAATAAGTATTTATACGGTGCCTATTATGAGACCAGGCACTGTGCCAAGCACTTTTTACAAATCTACCCAACATTTACAAATATTGTTTGATACTCATAATAATAATGATAATAATAATAATAATAACAATAATAACTAACATTTACATAGAGCACTTACTGTGTGTTATGCTAAGCCTCAGGACAGTTCTTGGAGCTAAGTGTTATTATTAGCCTCATTTTACGGTGGAAGAAACTAAATGACTAAAGGCAAACATAGTTGAGTGACTCACTAGTCTTCCAGACTCCAGGCCCAGCGTTCATTCCACTGCACTGTTGCTTCATAAGACACTGATGCTTCAAGCCAGAACGGCCATGGGCCTGAGAACAATTTTTTTTAAAAGGACTCCTAGCAAAACCAGCACGAGAGCCTGTGGAGCAAGATGGGAAAGAAGAGAGGGAGATGTGTAGCCTGTGTAACCTATAAGGCCCCACGTCTGGAAGGAGTGAGAGCAGAGGGCTCCCTGAGAAAGGGAGTGAGAAAACTTCCAGGCATTCAGGTCTTCCTCAGAGCTGTTTCCTATGGAATCTTTTCTTTTTTTGCCTTACTAGGGCACCACTCAATTGGAGGAGACATCCAGCTGTGTGTTGTGTGGGTTTCCTTAGTCCAATCTCTTCTATAATGTTTGCTGTTGTTAATTTATTTCAGTTGTGTTTGACTCTGTGATCCCATTTGGGGCTTTCTTGGCAAAGATATTGGAGTGGTTTGCCATTTCCTTCTCCTGCTCATTTTACAGATGAGGAAACTGAGGCAAACAGGATTAAGTGACTTGCTCAGGGTCATATAGCTAGTAAATGTCTGAGGCTGGATTTCAACTCATGTCTCCTTGATTCCAGGCCCAGCACTCTATACACTGTGCTAGTTGCCCATGTCTTATATGCTTGACTAATTTATTGTGAGAAACCATTATCACTACTATCACATTCTTCTTGGCTTCCCCAATGCAAACTAATGGAGAGACATAGAGGGACCCTGTTATGATTTGATTCCATGCAATACTCCTGGGTAGTATTATTTTGCTGGCAAGTATACTCTTGATGTTTTAGGCTACTTACCATGGTGTTTGACTTGTACTCCACCCTTCTCATATCAATACATGATTTAATATCTTATATTTTCCCTAATTATATGTAAAAACAATTTTAAACACTCATTTAAAAAAATAAGCTTTTGAGATACAGATTCTCTCCATCCCTTTTCCCCCTCCTCTCCTTATTGATAAGGTAAGCAATTTGATACAGGTTTATAAATGTGTAGTCATGCAAAACATATTTCCACATTAGCCATGTCTTAAAAAATAAAAGAAAAATGCAAGGCCCCCCTCAAAAAACAAGAAAAATGACAAAGAAAATGTATGCTTCAATCTTCATTCAGATGTCATCCATTCTTTTTCTGGAGATGGATAGCATTTTTCATCATAAATCCTTTGGAATTGTCTTGGATCACTGTATTGCTGAGAAAAGCTAAGTCATTCATAGTCGATCATGATACAGTAATTGCTTTACTGTGTATAGTATTAGACTTTGCATCAATTCATGTAAGTCTTTCCAGGTTTTTCTGAGAGCATCTTGTTTGTCATTTCTTTTACCACTATAGTATTCCATCATCATCATATATGATTTGTTCAGCCATTCCCCAATTGCTGGACATCCTCTCAATTTCCAATTATTTGGCACCATTAAAAGAGCTGCTACAAAATTTTTGTGCATATAGGTCCTTTTCCTTTTTGCTTTTTCTTTTATCTCTTTGGGATACAGACCTAGTAGTGATATTGTTGGGTCAAAGAGTATGTATGGTTTTATAGCCCTTTTGAACACAGTTCCAAACTGCTCTACAGGACATTATACATACAGTATGGTATACCTACAGGATGTATATACATCAACATTCAACTTCAGCAACAGTGCATTAGTACTTCAATTTTTCCACATCCATTCCAACATTTTCCTTTTCCTTTTGTGTCACATTAACCAATTTGATAGGTTTGGGGTGGCAGCTCAGAGTTGTTTTAATTTGCATTTCTTTAATCAATAATGACTTAGAGTCACTTTTTATGTGATATAGATAACTTTGATTACTTTATCTAAAAATTGTTTATCCTTTGACCATTTGCCAATTGAGAAATGGTTTTTTTTTACAAATTTTACTCAGTTCTCTATTTTTGAGAAATGAAGTCTTTATAAGAGAAACTTGCTATAATTTTTTCACAATTATGATGACTGTATTCCCTTCCATCATATTTATCCCTGTTTTTCCTATTTTCTCCTTTCACCCTGTCCCTCCTCAAAAGTGTTTTGTTTCTGTCTTTTACCTATCCCAATCTGCCCTCCCTTCAATTACTCCTCCTTCCCTTCTCTTATTTGCTTCTACTCCTACTTTCCTGTAGAGTAAGATGTGTTTCTATACACAACTGAATGTGTATATTATTCCCCCTTTGAGCTAATTCCAGTGAGAGTAAGATTCACTCACTTCACCCCTCCCCTGCCACTTCCTCCACCTTCCCCTTCACTGTAAAAGTTCTTTTGCACCTCTTTTATGTGAGATAAATTATCACATTCTACCACTCTCTTTCCCCTTCTCCCAATGCATTCCTCTTTCTCACCCCTTATTTTTAATTTTCTAGATAATCACCCCATTATATTTGACTCACACCCATGCCTTCTTTCTAGGTATACTCCTTCTAACTGCCCTACTAGGCTTCATAATTTCCCATGTAGAAATATAAACAGTTTAGCCTTATTGAATCCCTTATGATCTCAATTTTCTGTTTAACTTTTATGCTTCTTTTGAGTTTTGCATTTGAAAAGTCAAAAATTTCTGCTCATCTTTGGTCTTTTCATAATGAATGCTTAAAAGTCCTCTGCTTCATTGAATGTCCATTTTTCCCCTTGGAAGGATTATGCTCAGCTTTGCTGGCTAGGTAATTCTTGGTTGTAATCCTAGCTCCTTTGCCCTCCAGAATATCATATTTCAAGCCTTCCAATCTTTTAATGTAAAAGGTGCTAAATCTTGTGGTATCCTTACTGTGGCTCCACCATACTTGAATTGTTTCTTTCTTGCTTGCTTGCAATATTTTCTCTTTGACCTGGGAACTCTGAAATTTGACTATAATATTCCCTGGCAGATTTCATTTTGGGATCTCTTTAGGAGGTGATTGGTGGATTCTTCTAATTTCTATTTTATTCTCTAGCTCTAGAATATCAGGGAAGTTTTCCTTAAGAATTTCTTGAAGGATGATGTCTAGGCTCTTTTTTTTTAGTAATGGCTTTCAGGTTGCCCAATAATTTTTAAATTATCAATCCTGGATCTTGCCCTTTTCTATTTTTAAGGAATTCTTTTCTTTGGTGAGCTTTCATACCTCCTTTTCCATTTGGTCACTTCTGGTGTTTAAAACATTCTTCTCCTCATTGGATTTTTGCATTTTTAATCATCTGGCCTATTCTGTTTTTTAAGGTATTGTTATCTTCAATATTTTTTGTGTCTACTTTACCAAGCTGTTGACTGTTTTTCATGATTTCTTATATCATTCTCATTTCCATTCCCAATTTTTCCTCTACCTCTCTTACTTGGTTTAAAAAAATTGAGTTTTTCCATGGCTTGAGACCAATTCATATTTTTCTTTGATGCTTTGGATTTAGCAGTTTTGACTTCATTGTCTTCTTCTGAGTGTGTTTTGAGCTTCCTTGTCACTATACTGTCTATAGTCAGATTTTTTTCTGTTGTTTGCTCATTTTTCTAGTCTGTTTCTTGACTTTATAGTAAAGTGGGGCTCTGCTTCCAGGGTGGAAGGTGCACTTTGCCAAGCTTCAGGGGCTTTGTGTAGTTGTTTTCAAAGCTAGTTCTAGGGGGTCTATAATCTGTCAGTTGTTCCAAGGCGGCATGATCTCATGAGAGGTGTGTTTACTACTCTCTTAGCCTGTGCTCTGGTCTGGTCCAGCACTCTTTTCCACTCTGCAGCTGTGACCAGGGTCTCTGCTCCTCTGTAGCTACAAGTTCTGGTGTGCTAGTGATTATGCTTGCCTTGGGATTGATACCCAAGCTGGTGACCCACATATGAATATGGTCAATGCAACAAAGTCCTGCCTCCAGTGATAGCAAAAGGAGTCCTATAATCTCCTTCTCTTCCATTGTTTGACCCCTTACCATATATAGGCTGAAAGCTCTGAAAACAGCTGATTGCACTGCTGATTCAGTTGCTCCCAAAGCCTGCTACTGGTTTGCTGTGGCCCAGTGTACACTGGCACATCTTGCTCTACACCGGCCCTCTCACTTTGGTGTGACAGACCTTTTCTGCCAACCTTCTAAATTATCTTGGGCTAGAAAATTGTTTCACCACAAGCTTTTATGAATTCTGCCATTCCAGAATTTGTTGTGAACCATCATTTAAAGTTGTTCAAAGGTGTTTTCAAAGAGCTCAGGTGTGTCCCTGCCTTTTCTCCCCCATCTTGGCTCCACCTCCCTGCTCAGATCAGTCCGGACACTTTCTTCTTTTCTGAGAATTGTGTTTGAAAAGGATGATTGACAAACCAGAGGGCATCCAGAAAGAATGGGAAGGACCTAGAAAGCCATATTGCAGGAAGAATGGTTCATAAAGTCATAAAATCTTAGAGAGGGAAGGGGAGTTAAAGACCATCTTGTATAACCTGAGAAGGTCACAAGGCATCCCACTGCCTCTTTGGACAGCTCTAAAATTGGGCAGTTAGGTGGCACAGTGGATAGAGGGCCAGGTCTGGAGTCAGGCAGATTTATCTTCCTGAGTTCAAATCTTGCTTCAAACACTTACTAGCTTACTAGCTGAGCAAGTCACTTCACCTTGTTTGACTCTATTTTCTCATCTGTAAAATGAGCTGGAAAAGGAATTAGCAAATGCCTCTAGTATTTTTGCCAAGAAAACCCCAATGGGGTCACAAAGAGTTGAACACAACTGAACAAACTAAACAAAAAAATCCTTAGAAAATGTTTTCCTCTTATTTATAGCAACTCTTTTTTTTGTGATGACAAAGAACTGGAAATCAAGGGGATGCCCATCAATTGTTCAATGGCTGAACAAGTTGTGATATATGATTATGATGGAATATTATTGTGCTGTAAAAACAATAAGCAGGATTTCAGAACAATCTGGAAAGACTTACAATGAAGTGATGCAAAGTGAAGTAAGCAGAACTAAGAAAACATTGTACCCAGTAATGTGAATATTGTACAATAAGTAATACAATTTTACAAGACAATGCCAAAGATCTCATGATGAAATGTGCTATCCACCTCCAGAGAAAAATCTGATATTGCTTGAATACAATTTCTTTCTTTCTTTTCTCTTTTTTCTTCCTTCCATTCTTTCTTTCTTTCTTTCTTTCTTTCTTTCTTTCTTTCTTTCTTTCTTTCTTTCTTTCTTTCTTTCTTTCTTTCTTTCTTTCTTTCTTTCTTTTTCTCTCCTTCCTTCCTTCCTTTTCTTCTTTTTTTTGTATGAACTCTCATACAAAATGACTAGTATGAAAATGTTTTACATGATGATACATGTATAACCTATCTCAGATTGCTTACCATCTCAGGGAGGAGGAAGAGGAAGGAAGGAGGAAGAGAGGAGTAGAATTAGGAAGTCCCAACTTAAAAAAAACCCAAATGTCAAAAATTGTTATTACATGTAATTGGAAGAAAAATAAAATATTATGAAAAATAAAAGTAAATATTTTCCTCATATGAGGAACCTATCCTTTCACAGAAGGGGGATGTTGATAGGTGTTACACATTGCACATGTTTTTGGACTTTTCCCAATGTATCTATCAGTTGTAACTAATTTTTTTTCCTTTAAAAATGCTAGCTGTCCCCATAAGGCCTCGGGTCGGAAGCTCCATCCCCACTTCCGGTTCGCCACCATGGCGCAGGATCACGGTGAAAAGGAAAACCCATGCGGGAACTGCGCATCCGTAAGCTCTGCCTCAACATCTGTGTTGGGGAGAGTGGAGATCGACTGACCCGGGCGGCCAAAGTGTTGGAGCAGCTCACCGGCCAAACCCCAGTGTTCTCCAAAGCTCGCTATACCGTCCGGTCTTTTGGAATCAGGAGAAACGAAAAGATTGCCGTTCACTGTACCGTCCGTGGGGCCAAAGCTGAAGAGATTCTGGAGAAGGGGCTGAAGGTGCGAGAATATGAGTTAAGGAAATATAACTTCTCAGACACTGGCAACTTTGGCTTCGGGATCCAAGAGCATATCGATCTGGGGATTAAATATGACCCGAGCATTGGCATCTACGGCTTGGACTTCTATGTGGTGCTGGGCAGGTCGGGGTTCAGCATTGCAGACAAGAAATGTAGGACAGGCTGCATCAGGGCCAAACACAGAATTGGCAAAGAGGAAGCCATGCGCTGGTTCCAGCAGAAGTATGATGGCATCATCCTTCCTGGCAAATAAAGTCCTATTTTCTATTAAAAGATCAATAAAATTGATCCCTGAAATGTAAAAAAAAAAAAATGCTAGCTGTCACAAGGAATGGTTTTCTGGAATGGTATAGAATATTTGGGCTAATCATGGTGATAAAAGAAACATAATGTGAATTAAAACCTATGTTGAAAAAAGGACGTTTTTTTCTTATTCTGAGTTGAAATATAATTTCTGCCTTCTCATGATTGTCTAATCCCTTTTTCATGTACAGCCTTTTAAATGTCTGAACACAGCCCTCATTCCCACTTCCTTGCATGCACTCCATGTGTCCTCTTCTTTATGCCAAACATCCCTAGGGCCTTAAATCATCCTCCAGGGCATCCAAAGGCTCAATAATCTAGGCCCTGTCTTTTGGTTAGACCCAGCTCATCAATATCCTTCCTAAAAATGTCTTTTTCCATGCCTAGCATTGAACCCAGCATTCAAGGTTTGGTCTGAATAGTATAAAGTATAGCAAAACCACCTGCACTTACCTCTTGCTGAACATTATACTTCTCTCTCTTTTTAGAAATTTTTATTTTTGCTTTTTGGAGGGGGGAGGGCAGGGCAATTGGGGTTAAGTGACTTGCCCAAGGTCGCGTGGCTAGTAAGTGTGTCAAGTATCTAAGGCCAAATTTGAACTCAGGTCCTCTTAACTCCAGGACCAGTACTCTATCCAATGCACCACCTACCTGCCCCACATTATGCTTCTCTTAATGTAGTCTAGAGAGGAGTTTTGGGGACTAGAGAGGTGATTGAGAAAAAATTACTTGAGTTCTGAAACCATGGGAACAGATGATGAAATAGTGAGAATGTGCTATTTTGTTTGGTTGCTAGTCTGGCATTAGAATCACCCCATGGGCCACCAAGAAGCAAATGGACTCCTCCCATATGAAATACTAAACTAAAGGGTAACTGAAAATGCAGTGCCCTGGAGGCCTATGTCATGAATCACAAGCTTTCTTAGCAACTACTAATGCTAGCATGCTTCAGTTTTATGTAAGTAAACTTAAAAGAGCATTGGATTTGGAGCATGAGCACCCAAGTTCTAATTCTGACTTTATCATTTGTTATCTGTGTAACTGTGGGCAGCTAGGGGACACCATCACAGAATGCCAGACCTGCAGTCAGGAAGACTCATCTTCTTGAGTTCAAATCTGACCTCAGACACTTACTAAGTTGTATGACCTTGGGCAAGGCACTTAACCCCATTTGCCTCAGTTTCCTCATCTGTAAAACAAGCTGGAAAAAGAAATGGCAAACCACTCCATTATCTTTGCCAGTAAAACCCCAAATGGGGTCAAGACATAACAGACACAATGGACAAACAACCACAAAATTGTGAGCAAGTCAATTTTTTGAACCTCAGTTTTCTCACTTATAAAATGAGAAGGTTAGATTATATACCTTTAAGGTCCTTCTCATTTATTAGTCCAAGATTCTATGACTCAAGTTTTGAAGGGAAATGTAGCAAGTTGTCTAATTTTCTGTGAATTTACATACATATCACTGATGCTCACACCCATACAGATGCACACATTTTGGTTGCACGTTAATCTTTAAGCGTCTTCCTAGATTCTACAAAACTCTTTCTACTCTTTCAAATGTCTATAAAAGAGCAAAGTTCTAATGTTGTTCCTGTTTGTGTGCTGTGTCCTCAGTTCAGTTATGAGGTACTTTTGTATTTCTTTGTATTTGTAATGCCAAGCAAAGGCAACTTCCGAGGTTCAGATTACCAGCATAGCAAACCCCATTTATTCAGCAAACATTCACAGAACAGAGAAAGTCAAAATACAGTATAACTCAAACATTTCACTAGTAAGTTCTTCATTCAGTCCAGGTACTACTCCACCCCTAGATGGTACATGCTTTTAGTCAAAGTCTGTTCTCAAAAGGAGATCAGACTACTCCACTCCTACACAGTACAGTCTTTTAGTCAAAGTCTCTTCTCAAATAGAGAGAGTTCTTCTCAAATGGAGATCAATTTCCAATCATAAACAAAGTACACTCACAAAAAGGCCAAAGGTTTCCCACCCCTGGACTCAAAGTAATTACAATACCATCCATTAACATTAAGTACTTTCATCTTCACTGGAGGCAAGCCCTCAGCAATCTCAGTTCCTGGGGAGACAAGGCCCAACAAAGCCATAGCCAGTGTCCTCTTCAAGTCACACTCAGCCTGTAGAACAGTCCCAGAATCCCTGAAAGTATCAGCAAGGCCCCCTTCCAGGATTTCTGTGAACATACAACAAGAAAGTCCTTCTTCAGGGCTTCTGCACCA
>CM053594.1:298512099-298538622 GCA_028646575.1 Pseudocheirus occidentalis | reverse complement strand
AGATGTCTATATTCAGAGAAAGATCCAGAAAGACCAGAATTTAAATGGAGACCGAAGCAAACTACATGTTCTCATTCTTTTCCATGTTTGGTTTTGTTTCCTCTTTCTGTTAATTCCATCGGTGACACCCCTTCTATACAACCAGACTAATGTCCAATGTGAAAGTATTTGCAGATCCTATACTTGATTGCATGCTGCCATGGGGGTGGGGGAGGAAGGAAGGGAGAAAATTTGAAACTCAAAGGATTGTGGAACTGAATCTTGTAAAGTAAAAGTAAACAAACATATCAATTTTTAAAAATAGGCCAAATGATAAAAGAGCCACAAAAATTCACTGAAGAACCCTTAAAAAAGCAACATTGGTCAAATGGAAAAAGAAGTACAAAATGTCACTGAAGAAAAGAACTTCTTAAAAAGTAGAATTGGTCAAATGGAAAGGGAAGCACAGAAGCTCACTGACAAAAACAATTCCTTAAAAATTAGAGTTGGGCAAGTAGAAACTTTTGACTCCAAGTGACATCTAGAAACAATAAAACAAAGTCAAAAGACTGAAAAAATAGAAGAAAATGTGAACTGTTATCACTGGAAAAACGACTGACCTGGAAAACAGAATCAGGAGAGAAAATTTAAGAATTATTGGACTAGCTGAAAACCATGATCAGAAAAAGAGTCTGAATATTACATTTTAAGAAATTACTATGGAAAACTGCTCTGATATTCTAGAACCAGAGGATAAAATAGAAATTTTAAAAGTCCACCAATCACCTCCTGAAAGAGATCCCAAAATGAAATTTCAAGGAATATTTTAGCCAAATTCCAAAACTTCTAGGTTATTTCAAGCAGCCAAAAAGAAACAATTCAAATATAATGGAGCCACAAGTCAAGATAACACAAGAGTTAGCAGTTTCTACATTAAAAGATTAGATGACTTGAAATATGTTATTCAATAGGGCAAAGGAGCTAGAATTACAACCAGTAATTTTCTATCTAGCAAAACTGAGTCTAATTCTTCAGGAGAAAAAAATAAATATTCAGTGAAATAGAGGACTTTCAAGCATTCCTGATGAAAAGACTAGAGCTAAATAAAAAATTTGACTTTCAAATACAAACCTCAAAAGAAGCATAAAAAGGTAAATAGAAAATATAAATCATAAGGGTTTTTTTTTAGTAAGGTTAAATTGTTTACATTCCTACTCCTGAGAGCTTTCTTATTCTTAAGGCAGTTAAGAAGGCGTGTACATGGAAGAAGGGCATGGGTGTGAGTTGAATATGATGGGATGATATCTAAAAATATAAAATTAAGGAGTAAGAAAGATGAATGTGCCGGGAGCAGGTGGAAGGGAGAAGTAGAATATAGTAAATTTTCATGTATAAAAGAGTTATTAAAGAGCTTTTTATAGTGGAGGGGAAGATGGGAGAGCTAGGAAGGAGCACTTGAAGCTTACTCTCATGGAAATTGTCTGAAAGAGGGAAACTTTACCCTACAAGAAAGTAGGAGGGGAAGGGAATAAGAGAAGGGAGGAAGGATCAAAGGAGGCAGTATTCAGAAGCAAAACACTTTTGAAGATGGACAGGGTAAAAGGAGAGAGAAAGGATTCACAGGGGAAAAACAGAATGGAGGGAAATACATATTATCATAACTATTAAAAAATTTATAGCAAGTTTCTCTGATAAAGGCTTTGTTTCTCAATTCCTCCCTTTCTTTGAAGGAAAAATTTCTTCTCTGGCCATTCCACCAACAGGAAGGACAAGAGCAGCCCTCCCTAATTACCTGTGTCCCACACAACTCATGAACAGTGGTTCTCTTGGTCAAAGGGAAGTTGTGAGGGACTGTTTCAAGAAGTCAACAATTATACATGATCTCGATAATCATAAAAGAATCTTTGGGCAAAGTTATATCTTATTTCTAAGTTCTCATGACCTAGCCTATTGCTAGAAACAGTACATGCTCAGTAATTTGGGACAAAGTTGACAATAGATTATATTATAGACTAGGTAAAATTCATCGTCAGACTCTCTCCACCTACCTTGAAAGCTCACTTCTCTTCACACATTCAAATACTTATTTGGTCCTCTGACAACTCAGGGATCCCACCTGCAACAGGCCTCCTGGCGCCATGCAGAAAACCCATTCTCCAAACCCTATTATGCTATGACACTTAACTGGTCTCTATCCTACTCCCTTGGGGTTCTGCTCTATGATGCTGATATAATAAACTGATAAAACAGAAAAGCATTTATGATAAGGGCTTACTTTATGCTAAGTATTAGAGATACAAATAGAAAGTTAGATAGGTCTTGCTCTCAAGCAGTTCACATTCTGATTGGGGTGGGGGGGACATCACATAAAGAAGGGTTCAGTTTCATGGCAGATGGAAAGACCAGGTGTTAACTGGGGTGTGATAACAAAGCAACAGTGCAAATGGCAAAGCCCTGAGCACATAGGGTAACAATGACAAGGCAGATGGTCTCTGACCACTGGCTGTTTGGAAAAGGGTAATGCATTTAAAGGTCAGAGTGGTGTGAGGCTCTGAATTACCTCTGGCAGAGAGAGAAAGGTATAGTGGGATCAGCATATAGGCAAGAGGATGTGTCCAATGTCTAGTGGGGACTGGGCCATGAGGTATTATACAGTTAACATGTTACCTTTCCCTGATTATAAATTTCCCTTTGAGATTGAAAACTCCTTGAGGATGGGGATTGTATTTTAATCATCTTTGGGATGACTTTTGTGAATTAGGTGCTCAGTAAAAGTTGACGGAATTAATAATAGATGCCCTAATTGAGAATTAATTAATTGAGAAGCCTTGCCTGTTAAAATTTAATACTCAAAGAGCAACAGGTAATGATGGGGAATTCAAAGAGGCTAGTGGAGATGGGGAAGAATCTGGGTCAGGCCACCCTCTAGTGCTCCCTAAGTCCCCTTAAACAAATACGTGATAACTGTAAATGTGACCCTGCTTCCTGGATTGCCTTGACCCCATATCATAAAGCCAGAAAACGTGACATCTAGAAAAGACTTTAGGTCTCATTTAGATCTACCTCCGTTATTTTACAGATGATGTAACTGGGTCCAGGGAGGTTATAAGGGATTTCCAGGATTACAGAGCTAATTAATGGCAGACTCAGGAAATGAATTTTAGTCTCTGGACTGTAACATTCTGTTTTTCTTTGCCTCTTAGAAGTACCAAAAATTTTTTTTAAAAGTACTTCCAAAAATTAATTTGGATGACAAACTTCCAAACATAGATCCCATATTGTACCTAACTTTTTAAACACCCCAAACAGCACCCCTAACATGATCAAACCTTCTATTTTTGGAAAATTATGATTGCTATGACTGAAATCATTACACATATTAATTATAAAATGTGTGTATGTATATGCATATATGTATGTCTATATGAGCATATTGGTCATTTGAGGATTTATTTGAAGAATTTTCTTTGAGGATTGCCTATATTCAGACCAATGTGGTAAACTCTTCTTGATGAATCAAGGACATCATTATGATGAACATCAATTACTATCCTATGATGTTACAAAGAGATACGTTAACAATTTTTTTAAAATAATATTTAATTTTCCCCAGTCATATGTCAAAGCAATTTTTGACATTTGTTTTTACAAGATTTTGAGTTCCATATTGTTGACCCTCTCTCTTCCCTTCTTCCCAAAATGGTAGGCAATTTTAAAAATTACTTATCTATATTTAGTTTTCAACATTCACCTCCATAAGCTTTTGAGTTTTAAATTTTCTCTGCTTCTCTTCCCTCCCCCTCCCCAAGATGGCATGCAATCTTATATAGGCTTCATATGTACACTCTTATTAAACATATTCTCACATTAATCGTGTTGTATAGCAGAATTAGAATAAATGATAGGAACCATGATAAAGGAAAAAAACCAAAACAAAACAAAAAATAGAGATCAAATAGTACACTTCAATCTGCATTCAGACTCCATAGTTGTTTTTTTTTCTGTGGATAAGGATAGCATTTTCTATCATGAGTCTTTTGGAGTTGTCTTAGGTCCTTAATGATAGGAAATTTGATATAGGTTATATATGTGCAAATATGAAAAACAGTTCCATATTAGTCACAGTTGTGAAAGAAGAAACTGATCAAAAGAAAAAAAAACCAAGAAAAAATTAAGTGAAAAAAAAAGTATGCTTCAATCTGCATTCAGAGTCCATCAGGTCTTTATCTGGATGTAGTTAGCATTTTCCATCCTGGGTCTTTCAATATTGTCTTGGAATACTGTGTTGCTGAAAAGATCTAGGTAATTCATAGTTGATCATCACACAATGTTGCTGATACTGTGTACAATGTTCTCCTGGTCACTTCACCTTCTGTCAGTTCATACAAGTCTCTCCAGCTTTTCTGAAATCTGGGTGGGGGAAGATCTTATGTCATCATTTCTTATTGCATAATAGTATTCCACTACATTCTTATGCCATAGCTTGTTTAGTCATTCCCCAATTGATGGACATCCCCTCAGTTTCCAATATTTTGCCACCACAAAAAAGGGATGCTACAAGTATTTTTGTACATGTGGGTCCTTTTCTCTTTTTTATGATATCTTTGGGATATAGATGTAGTAATAGTATTGCTGGATTAGCGATTATGCCCAGTTTGGTTGCCCTTTGGGCGTAGTTCCTAATTGCTTTCCAGAATGGTTGGATCAGTTCAAAACTCCAGCAATAATGCATTAGCGTCCCAATTTTTCCACATCCCCTCCAAATCCAACATTTTCCTTTTTTGTCAATTAGCCAATCTAATAGGTATGATGTGGTACCTCAGAGTTGTTTTAATTTGCACTTCTCTAATCAATGGTAATTTAGAGCATTTTTCATACAACTATAGATAGCTTTGATTTCTTCTGAAAACTGCCTGTTCATATCCATTGACCATTTATCAATTGGGGAATGGCTTGTATTCTTATAAATTTGACTCAATTCTCTATATATTTGAGAAATTAAATCTTTATCAGAGATACTTGTTACAAAAAAAAAGATATCCCCAGTTTTCTGCTGTCCTTGTAATTTTGATTGCATTGGTTTTGTTTGTGCAAAAGCTTTTAAATTTAATATAGTCAAAATTCCACGAAAAGGTTTTTGAGGTTGCATACTGCTATGCTTTTTGAGATTTTTCTGTGTACACTTTTAGATTTGTTTAGTTGGGTTTTTTCTGGTTTCTTTCAGATAGCTAGGTGGTGAATGGATAAAGCACCTAACCTAGAGTCAGGAAGACCTGAGTTCAAATTTAGCCCCAGATACTGACTAGCTATGCAAACCTGGGCAAGTCATTTAACCTCTGTCTGCTTCAGTTTTCTCAACTGTAAAATGTAGAAAATAATAGCATGTGTCTCCCACAGTTGCTATAAAGATCAACGAGATAATATTTGTAAAGTGCCTAGCACAGTGCCTGATACACTGTAGGTATGAGATAAATGCTTTCCCCCCTTCCTTCCTTTTTTCTCATTATTAAGATTTTAGTTTTCTCTTTTTTCTCTCTCTGTTAACTGGCTGCTTCCCCACTGTCAAAAGCATCATACCTCCCCTATTCTCAGAAACTCTCACTTGATCTTGACTAGTTAGCATCCTGTATCTTGCCTTTTATAGCTGAACTGCTTAAGAAGCCTGTCTACAACTGGCATGTCCACTTCCTTTCCTCTCACTCTCTTTAATTGTCTGCAGTCAGGCTTCCAACAGAATCATTCAGCTGAAACTGTGCTCTCCAGAGTTACCAGTGGTTTCTTAATTGTCAAATCAAATGGCCTTTGCTCAGTTCTCATCCTTCTTGACCTTTCTGTAGTCTTGGATAGTCAATCACTCTTTTCTTGTTACTCTAGGTTTTTGTAATACTGCTCTTCCTTGATTCTCCTTCTACTTTTCTGAACACTTCTCAGTCTCCTTTGTGGCTTTTTATCTATGTGACTTTCCATAATAGTGGGTGTTTTCCAAGGCTCTGTTCTGGGCTCTCCTCTCTCTCTCTCTCCCTCTCTCTCTCTCTCTCTCTCTCTCTCTCTCTCTCTCTCTCTCTCTCTCACTCTCTCTCTCTCTCTCTCTCATTATGCTTGGTGATCTCATCAGCTCCAATGGATTCAATCATCTTCTCAATGCAAATTATTCTGAGGTCTATTTATCCAACCCTAAATTTCTCTTGAATTCCGGTTTCATATCTCCAATTGCCTAATGGACATTCTGAACTAAATGTTACAAAGGCATCTTAAACTCAACATGTCTAAAAATTGAACTTCTTGTCTTTTCCCTTGATCCTTCTTTTCTTCTTAACTTTCCTATTACAGTCAAAGGTACTGGCATCCTACCGGTAACCCAGGCTCAAAACTTGGGCATTATCTTCAACTTCTCTCTTTCATTCCACACTGCCTGCCCCACCATACACACACATCCAGCAAGTCCTATCTATTCTACCTGCTGTCCTCTGATACTGCCACCCTCACCACCTCCTGCCAGGATTATTACAGTAATCTTCTGGTTGACATCATTCTAGTTTATCCTCCCCTCACCCATCAAATTGATCTTTCTAAGGAATAGTCTTAACCTGGAGCTCTTTTCTGGCTTTTGTCGATCATCTATTGGGTGTGATGGCTCATAGACTTAGATCAAGGCTATGTAGTACATAAAGATAGACAGGTCTTAGTATAAGAGACAACCAGCCTGATCTTATTTAGAAGAGACTTTCTTTTTCCAATATATTTTATTTTCACCCCAATTACATGTTAAAACAATTTTTAACATTTGTTTTTTATTTCAAGTTTTGAATTCCAAATTCTATCCCTCTATCTCTTCTTCCCCTACCCCTCCCTGATACAGGTTCAATATAGGTCATACATCCATAATCATGTAAAACATTTCCATATTAATCATTCTGAACAATAAGATTTGAACAAATAGACTGAAAAAATGAAAAATAGAGTGCTTCTTCAGTCTGTATTCATACATCAGTTCTTTCTCTGGAGGCAAATAAGAGAAGACTTTCTTGCCAATGCACCCCAGGAGTTGGGAGTAGAGAGTGGCAGGTGGCCTTGAAGGGCTGAAGCCCAGCAGATGGTAGCTTGGATTAACTCAGAGACCAAAACCACATTCGAGATGCTTACCATTACAACACAACAAACAGCATCAAGAAGCATGATGGTATCATTAGAGCACACCAGAAACTTTGCATTTAATAAATATAGCTTCAGAGGTATGAGTTACCCTGGTCAAGTATACACCCTAGTCACACATGTCTCTCTATTCATGTTCTACAACAGCAGTTCTCAACCTGTGGGTCATGACCCCTTTGGGGGTTGAACAACCCTTTCACAGGGGTCACAAGGGCTGCCTAAGACCATCAGAAAAAACATATTTCCAATGGTCCTAGGAATCGAGACACTGCTCCTCTACTTGTCTCCAGGCGGGTCCACCCACATGCAGATACGTCCACATACAAGTACTAAAGGGTCCAGGCATTAGGAAAGTCGAGAACCACTGTTCTACAAAGATGTCCCTAGTCATATAGGTTACTGACAAGTATTTTCTCTATGTGTATCTCAGCAAGAAAGTTTCCTAACATTTGCTCTTTTAAACATTTACTCATTTCATAAATGTTCATTAAACACCCACTATGTGTTAAGTACCAAACTCTGGGCATACAAAAAGAGGCAAAAGACAATCATTGCCCTCAAGGAGCTTACAATCTGATGAGAGAGACAATATGCAAACAAATGTGTGTGTGTTTATATACACACATACAGAGCAAGTTATATACAGGATATACAGGAAATAATTAAAATATGTTCCCTTCTCCTATGACCCTGGTTGTTTGATAACTCGTGGGAGATATAATTATCCTTATATAAGTGAAAGAATCTTTTCATATCATTTTCTTTGAGATGCTGTTTGATTAAACACCTTTTATTTTAAACAAACGGGTCCTCTTATTGGCTGGTAAAAGTAAATACATTGGTGGGGGCTTGTGAATTATGTTTTCAGAGGGTGTTAATGCACGGAATTCCCCAAACCTAGAACTAAAGAGTGAGAAAGTACTCTGGATCCTAGATATGTTTCTAATCTCCCATGAACTTGAAATCCAAATAACCTAGAGCTTCTCATAATTGTATTTAAGGTAAGAATAAATAAGCTTTTGTGGTATTTATTCAGACCATGCCACTAAACTTTTTATTTGCTTTCTATTTGGTGATTTTGTTCTGAGTAGTTGATAAAAGACGACATAACTTACCTTCAGCTAAATGAGATGTCTTAAGAGAAGGGGTCAAAAGCACATTGGGTATAGAGGAAGGTGCCAAGAGGAATTTTAGCGATCATGAAATGTAAAGTATCCAGACACATTTTCCCAGCAGACAAATGTAAGCTTTTAGATAATTAAGAAACAAAGATGTAACGTCAACAAATAAGGGAAAAAAAACAATGGGAAATCTGTAGAATGTAATAAAAAGCACCTTTCTCAAGTCTTTAAGTAGATGTAGTTCCTGAAGAGTGGGACTGGCGTCCCAATTGCGACTGAGCTTTGTGCTAACCATTTAAAATACAATTAGGGAGAAAATCAGCAGTTGTTAGGGTCCTTGGTTTAGAGTTGGGAAACAATGGGTCAGGGTGGTTAGCATGCAGATCATACTCCAACAGGCTGAAAGAAGGCACATTAGGATGCTGGGCACCTGGGACTTTTTGGCTGGGGATAAAGAAAGGCCTGAATATTGGCCTTCAGGCAGACAATTCTAATAGTTAATCCTCTTTGTAACGGTCCATTTACATGTTAGAAGATCCAGAAGACAGGAAGCACAGAATGGGCCTTTGAATTTTCTCCCATAGAGTTTGTTTCCTATTAATCTTTCTGAGAGAAGAATCATAATCTCCTACCAACTGTTCCGAAGCTTTCTAAAGTAGGTTTTTCTTTCATTTTACAAGGCCATAACAAGTTAAGAAGAAAGAAAACAAGTTAAATCTGGTTAAATGTTATTTTTGTGGGTTTTTTCCCCAGACTTAAAATAACTGTTTCCATGTCAATAAATTGGGCAATATCATCTTTGCATTTTCATTTACAAGATTTTTTTAAATAATAAAGCATGGTGATTTGCATATATTAAGTGCTTAATAAATGCTTATTTATTTATTCATGCTTTTAGCAGCTACTCTGAGCGTGTCATGACTGGATGGGACTTTAAACATCATTTTTCTCATTGAACTCTTATTTTACTGGGGAGATGACTGAGGTTTAGAGAGAGGAAGTATTTCACCAGAGGTCGAACAGATAGTAGAACAAACCAGGATGAGAATTGGGTCCCTGTACCTCAGCACAAATTCTCTTTCTCCTGTCCCACACTATCTCACTCTCCTGACAAATAAATACTAGAGAAGTTAAAAATCAAGAAAATAGCCATAGGAGTGAGTTTCCCGGTCAGCATTTGAGGAAGGAAGTGAATGTAAGAAAGTATGAGAAAGTAGAATTTGTTTAGTTGTTTCAGGTGTGACCGTCTTCATGATTTCATTTGGGATTTTCTTAGCAAAGACGATAGAGTAATTTGGTATTTCTTTCTTCAGTTCATTTTACAGATAAGGAAATTGAGGCAAATAGGGTTAAGTGACTTGCCCAAGGTCACAAAGCTAGTAAGTATCTAGAGTAAGATTTGACCTCATGAAGACGAGTCTTCT
This sequence comes from Pseudocheirus occidentalis, assembly GCA_028646575.1. Taxonomy (NCBI): domain Eukaryota; kingdom Metazoa; phylum Chordata; class Mammalia; order Diprotodontia; family Pseudocheiridae; genus Pseudocheirus; species Pseudocheirus occidentalis. Next base: position 298,528,946 of record CM053594.1, on the reverse strand, counting down.
GGACTCCAGCCTTGGCACTCTAGCCACTACACCATTTAGCTGCCCTAGACCTGGAATTAAGAGACCTGAATTCAGTGACCTGCTTTGTTATTGCCTTGCTGTGTGACTTTTGCCATGTTACTTAAACTCCCTGAGACCCACTTTTCTTCAACTGAAAAATGAGGAAACTTCTTGATTCTGCTTCTATTTTAATTTCTTTTAAAATTTCCAGGAAAAGTCAATCCTTTGAATTGAGTTCTCATGCTCTATCTTCAGAGAAGAGTTCAACTTGAAGATTTGCAAAGCAATGATTGGTCCAGTTAGATGTGTCTTACTCCAGGGCACATAAGTAATAATGCATTTGGAAGGTTGCCAGAAGGCTTCCTACCCATCTTCAAAGTCTCCTCCATTTGCTCTGCCTATACCTGCAATTTTCCATATGACCAATTAGGAGGTATACAGTGATTTCTTCCAAACATGGTCAAAATGCAAACATATCAAACCATTATTGACCATTAATACCTTAGAGTCAACACATTTACCAGATTTGCCAGTCATTTACCAAGCTGAAGGAATGGGAGCCAAGACTGGAAAATTTCCAAGGGAGAACAGGAATCAAGAATGTTGTGTTGATTGGAACAATTCCTAGCTTTGGGACAGGAAAAAAGTAGTGGGGACCAGCAGGGCAACCATAATGGAGCAAATGAGGTAATGGGACGGGGAAAGAAAGTGGTTGCTGAAGAGAAGAAAGAAGGGGGTTATGACAAACTTCCTCATTTTAAAATTATGGGGGCAGTGGGTGGTGCAGTGAATAGAGCACCAGCCCTGGAGTCAGAAAGACCTGAGTTCAAAGCCGGCTCAGACACTTAACACAAAAACTAGTGGTGTGACCTTGGGCAAGTCACTTAACCCCAATTGCCCTACCTTCCCCCCTCCAAAAAGCAAATTTTTAAATAAATAAATAAAATTATGGTTTAAATTGTAATCTCGTCGAATGTTAGAACCAAGGCAAATATCTGGTCTAACCCATAATTTTACATAAATTTAACCCCCCACCCCAATCACACTTTACAAATGTGTGCCTATATATGCTCCTTTACATGAATCTACTTTTTCCACTGATACTACATGTATTTGTGATAGCGTGTACCCTGTGTTTATGGGGAAATGTTTTCTTGCTACTTTTATTACTATACTATTTAATTATATGAGGCCTAAAAAGTTCTTATATAATCACCTTCTAAATCAAATGTCTTTGCTTTGAACATTATATCTCTGGCTGACTATTGAAGGTAAACACTTTGGTGGGGGCTCATGAACTATGGTTTTGATGGATATGGAACTACAGTGTAATTTGAACCCAGAGCAGATATATCTGGGGGACCAACCCTGCACACTGGGGGTTGTTCCCAGATGCTACTTTGGTACCCTTTGCAGTTGGCACATAATAAGCACTTAATAAGTATTGAATTTAATTCACAAATATCCAAGACTGTTCACTAATTCAGACAATTAGGCATGTGCCTTCTAACATAAATTGGCTAAGACCAAAAATCTTGCCCTTTCTACCTGGCCTCATGCCAGCTTGAGCAGCAGGAATACCTTTAAGTCCCTCTGAGGTAGGGAGGAATCCCTTGGAATATGCTCTGAAGAGATTAGCTATCGCCTAAATAAGAGATTTTGGCAAGCAGGAATGAGTAAGACTCTACTGACAAACACCAGAAGAGTTAAAAATCAAGAAAATAGTTTCTTGGAATAACATTGTGCAGATTATTGTGGGGGGGTTTTAAGCTACGTGACTGTCACCCTGGCAAGTCTTTTAACTGCTGTCAGCCTCAGCTTCCCCATTTATAAAGTGGGGACATTAAATATGACCTATCTGCCAGGGTTGTTATGAAGATAACATAAGATAATATCTATAAAGTGCTTTGCAAATGTTATAGCCCAGCTATTACATTTTCACTATTAAAGTCCTTAATAGAGAGGGTGATTTTGTATTTTCAGCTCAACACAGCTGGGAAGCAGGTAGTACTGGATTTCTTTAAAATTCTAGAGTTTTTTTGAAAGGATTACAAGAAAAACTATGAAAAGTCAAGGCACGTGGCAATCAGCTGCTTGAAAGCCCTTCCTGGCACATAGTTAGTATTTAATAAATGTTTATTGACTTGACTAGATTCAGATCCTGGGATCCCCTGTCAAGTCCATTTTCAAAGGACAGTCTTCACTGCATGTCCTGAAGAATCCTGATAAAGATCTTACCTATTTCTATTTCTTAAATAGTATGTTATTTTTTCCAATTACACAAAAAAACAATTTTTAATATTCATTAAAAATTTGGCTTCCAAATGTCTCCCTCCATCTCTTACTATCCCCACCCAAGTCAGTAAACAATTTGATATATCATGAGTGTGCAATCAAATCTTACCTACTTCTAGTCCTTTGGAGCTATTGTGAATATAGACCTCTGACTCTTTCTCTGCGTAAAGATCCACCCTTTGGAAATCTAACCTGCTTAGCTTCTTTGGTCCTCATGCCCACATCTCAGAAGGAAGAGAGAACCAGAGGATAGCTATTCCACTTAATTCTGGGTTATAAATGAGAGAAAAGAGTAAGTGAGATAGTTTATAACCATTTCAGTTGGTGAAATGTGTATTATGTAAATATGTCATAAGAGAATATTAGAGCTGGATGGCAATGATCTCCTACGCCTGCCCCTTCATTTAGGATAAGAGGAAATTGACCCCCTAGAGAAGTTAAATAACCTTACCAAGATTACATGGCTAGTCTGCAGTCCCCCAATTCACAAGGTCAGTGTTCTTTCTTTCCACTACACAGTGCTGATGGGTTGGCCACAAATATCATTCTTTTAAGTATGTCTATAATATGGTAGCAGGCTACTGGAAAAAAATGCAAGATTATCCTTCATCCCTTCCCCTAATTCAATCTCTGCCTTTAACTTTTATACCTAATTATGAGCATTTGCATTCCTACAATGCTGGCAGTCAAATTATTTCTAACAAGCTATTTTCCAAGACATATACATTGTATAATCTTGCATAAAGAGCATCAAACTGAAGGGCTGTTATTAAATGTGGACAGAATAGATATCTGCATATATGGTGTGATTTGAGAGGCATTGAACCTTCTCCTCCTCCAACCGAAAACATCTCTCCTAGTGACCAGCTGCAGTGTCTAACATCCCACCATGAGTCAGTCATTCCTTTGGCATAGTGTTTTTAAATTAAATTTTATTTTTTTATATAAACAAAAATCATTTCTCTCACTCTCACCCTATCCCCACCTTGGAAAAAGAAAAGAGAAAACCTTTGTAATAATTATGCACAGTCATTCAAACAAATTCTCAAGTTGGCCACATCTAAAAAATGTATGCCTCGTTCTGTACCTCAAATCCATCAGCCCTCTGTCAGGAGGTGGGTTATATATTCCAGCATCAGTGTTGACACATAGTGTTGAAGACCATTGTTAAAATTTCATTAGTTCATTTGCCCATATAACAAATATCTGTTAATTACCTGCTATGTACAAGGCAATGTTATTCATGTTAAAGTAGGGGAGGTAGTGACTGTAGGAAAATACGACGATCTCTCACCTCAAGAATTTTATACCCAAGTAGGAAAGGGAAAATATTGTAATGCAACCACAATGAGTATTGAATTGAGGATAAGTCCTGCTCTGACTATTTAAGTATCAGCAAGGTCCCAGGAAGGGGAAGATACCAGCTGCTTTTCAAGATCTCATGAAGTCAAAGAAGACATGAACAGCAGGTGGCCTTATCTCTAAAACAAGTTTACCTGGGAGACCATGACTTGTGACCCAGTAGGAAAAAGGCAGTCCTAGTAGGCTCAGCTAGCCTCTTTCTATGACTATTGGCCATAATAACACTTTTAATTTGTTGCTGAGAGTCAAAGACCTATAGGTATACTAAAGAAACAATCCCTGACCCTCAACTTTCTTCTTCCAGTTGACCTTGAGGTATTAAGACAACTCTTTGAGTTCTGGAGAGGAGTATGTGTGTGTGTGTGTGTGTGTGTGTGTGTGTACACCCACACATGTATATGTTGGAGGGTAGGGTCCATCATGCATGCCCAATATCAGGCTCATTTTAACACAGCTGTCTAGAATGTCACTGAACCTGCTAGGAGGGGGGAAGACCTATTTTTTTAAAAAAAACATGGAACTAATTAGAATCTTAACTGAGGGTCCATAGGTAAATTTCAGGAAAGCCTGTGAATTTGGATGTGTGTGTGGGGGGGGGGGGAATAACATCTTCATTTTCATCAACCTTTAATTGAATTTCATAATTTACCTTAAATATGAATGTAGTCATAAAAACATTCTTCCTAGACAGGTCCATCAATGACTCCAGACTTGCAAAGAGGTCCATGGCACAGAAAAGGCAAAGCACCACTGGTCTAAATGAATCTTGAGCTCTGTTTCAAGCCCTAGATTCAATGAATAATATCTATGGCATAAATTTGTGAAACAAGAAACAATTTAGTGCAGATAGCTAAGAGTTCTGTGAGGTCAGAGAATAGGGAAGATTGTGAGACTTGGGGTAGTCAGGGAGAGCTTCATGGATGACATGGGACATAGACTGATTCTTGAAGGATGAACAGAACTTGGATGGTTAGGGAGGAGAAAGGTCATTCCTGGCAGATGAGCAAAGGTTTAGAATTAGGAATGCACATGGGATATTCAGGGGATAGTGAGGAGACCTATCTGGCTATGCTAAAGGATTTGTTTCTAGAACAATAGAGATGGGTGGGATAGTTAGCTTGGGATCAGAATATGAAGAGCTATGAATGTCATATTGAGGAAGTTGGACTTTCTCCTATGGGTAATAAGGAATCACTTAAGGTTTCTGATTTTCCGTGGGAAATCACCTCAAAAGTGATATTTTAGAAAGATTAATTTAAGCCTCAGTGGACTAGACAGAGGAGAGACTGGGGGCAATGGGCAATTCTTGCAATCATTAAGGATGGTATGATATTTGTATCAGAATAGTAATTGGATTTGGGATTGAAAAATAAAAAAGAGGAGAGAAATTTTTAAAACATTTGACAGGACCCATTTATATGTAGGAAATAAAAGAGAGAAAGGAATTAAGACTAGCTTCCAGGTTTTGGGCCTTTGTGATTATAGTCCAAATAGGACATAAAAAGTCATTTCACCCTTCGGATTTCTCCCCTACCTCCAGATACCAAATATCTTATGGGTAACATCACACTACTTTGTAAAAACCACTTTTTGAAGGTGGTACAGTATAGTAGAAAAAGCAGGAATCTAAGAGTCAGAAGACCTGAAGTTGAGTCAAGGAACTATCTCTTAAATTCTCTGTGATCCTGGACAAGTCACTTAAACCTCTGTAGGCCTAAATTTCTTTATTTATTAAGTTTCTTGTTTCGCCTGCCTTACAGGACGGTTGTGAGGAAAGCACTTTGTATCATTAATTTTATGGGCTTACAAAGGGAACTGGCATCAGCCTACTAGGGACTGTCAGTGGTGTCTTTCTCAGATTTCCTAGGCAGGAGCTATGTGCTTGAGAGGTGAGAATTTCACAAAACTAAACCTGGGCTCTACATGTCATTAGAGCCTCTGACGTCATAAAAACTATTTCTATGATTTAGAAGAAACTCAGAAAATCATCTCATTAAATGGCTACCATTCAGTTACAGCTATGTTCAGTGGCTTCTAATTTATGACCAAAGACTGACAGCTTGGAGAACCAAAGAAAGAAATACAATTTAGGCCTGATATGTGCATGGCACTGGGCTAGATGCTGAGTTAACTCTATGGAAAGAGTCTTTGATATTGAGGAGTTTCCAGTCTATCTGCTTAGTGGGGGTGTAAGATGGATATAGGTAAGTAAGTATGAGGTATTTTGAATAAGGAGAGAGCGCTAATATCTAGGAGAAATTTAGACCAACTGGAACTTGGTCATATTCAAGCAAAGGGCTAAGAGCAAAGGCTTTGAAAATGGATACGAATTGTTTTGTAATAAGATAAATTTTTCTCTAATTACTCCAGTTATTTGCACAGCTAGAACTTACTAGGACTGAATTACTCCAGTTATTTTTACTCTGGGAGAATAAAAGCCTGATATGGACTTTAAAACTTTGAAAATAATAAGGTATGACTGCTGAGCTAGGGAATTTACCTTAAAATAATCACATTCTGTTTAATTTTGCACCTGGAAGGAACTCCATTGTATTTTTTCCATTAAATACATTTTTCAAACTCAGAGGTGAGGATAACATCTATTAGACTTCTACAGTTAGTCTAAAGACAGAATCAAAGCTTTTGAGGCAAAGGGTGGAGTGAGAGTAATAATTTGGTACTCAGTAAAGCATACAAGGGAAATGCAGAGATTATCTACTTTGGGAATATTGACACCCATAGAAATAATATTCAAGAAGACTTTATCTAAATTCACTTAAATATTCACCTGTCCATCTATCAAGCAATCAGTAAGCACTTATTCAGCCTCCTTCATCTATTTGTCTATTAAGCAAGTAGTTACTGAGTTCCTTCCCTTTGCCCAGCTCTGCATTGTAGACAACTAGATGGGGCAAAGGATAGAGCATTGGGCCTAGAGTCAGGAAGACTCTATATATTTGAGTCAGGAAGACTCAAATATGCCCTCAGACACTTACCTGCTGTGTGACCCTGGAGAAGTCACTTAACCTTGTTTGTTTCACTTTCCTCAACTATAAAATGGAAATAATAAAAGCACCTACTTCCCAGAGTTGTTTTGAGGACGAAATGAGATAATATATGCGTAAAGCACTTTGCAAATCTTAAAGAAGCACTTTTGTCAATGCTAATGATTATCCTTAGTTTCTGAAAGACTAAGGCAAGTAGAATTCAGTCAATAATAGTAACTCAAATTTATAAAGGTTCATAATGTTCTTTTCTCAAAACAACCCTTTGAGGTACAACATAGGAAGGTATGATTTAGATTTCTAAGGGACTGCAGAGGTGGTCTACTCCAGGCATCTATGGATAAATCTCAGGTAGTGAATTTGGATGAAAAAAAAAATCTTTATTTTTCCTGACTTGTAATTGAAATCCAGCATTTTCTTCAATTATTTAAAAGCATTCTTCTACAAGAGGTCTATCAAGCCCATAGGCTTCACTTTACTGCCAAAGGGACCCATAACACACACCGAAAAAGGTTAAGAAACTTTGATCTAATTCCTTTTCTTCTTAGGAAATTGGGACCCAGAGAGATGAAATGATTTAACCAAGGCCACACAGCTAACAGGGTCAGATTTTAAACCCAGATTTTCTAATTCCAATCCAGCTCTCTTTCCATTATTCATTACTGGAGCACAGGAATTATAACAGGCATTTTTAAGTAATAATATGGAAAAAGAGTCACAGGGAGTTTTACCAAGTCTCAGAGCTGCTAGGCGGAACTAGGATTTAATCCAGACTTCCTAAAAGACCTTAAAAAAAGACCTTAAATCTAAACTTATATCTACTTTCACAATACATGATCTCCAACTCCACCACTCAGTTTCATTTAATGCAAGGTCTCCTGTAGGCTGGCACTATGGTCACTTGCTCCTCTTGCTTTCACACTGAGGCAATCCTGGGTCCCTGGCCTTCCTAACAAGGTTCATAAATTTTATCTGTCCTCCCTCTTCCCTCTGCAGTGAAAATGCCTGCCATTTTTTCCCAGTTGGCATCAAATGGTAAAGTGTAGCACAGTGGATAGAGCAGTGGGCCTGGAGTCAGGAAAACTCATTTTCCTGAGTTCAAATACGGCCTCAGACACTTACTACTTGTGTCACCCTGAGCAAGTCACTTAACCTTGTTTGTCTCAGCTTCCTCATCCGTAAAATGAGCTGGAAAAGAAAATGGCAAACCACTCTAGTATCTTTGCCAAGAAAACCTGAAAGTGGATCATGAAGAATCAGACACAAATTAAAAATGAATTGAAAATTAAATGGTTGACCTCCACCCACTCAATTTATAAAACGGATATTTTGGTCCTCTCTTCTCTCTCTTCCTCTCCTCTTCTAAATTCTGCCCCCACCGCAAATAAAAAATCCAATCAGAATGGATAGAATTCAGCAAAGCAGAAAAAGAGTTTTTCAAAACATCAGGAAGTGGGAGGGAGGGAAGAGTTTCATCTTTCCCTAAGTGATCTTGGGCTCTATTCATACTCCAAGTGAATAGACAGCTTAGCCAGAGCACCTGATACAAAGAAAACCCAGATAATATCCATCTAGATGATTTGAAATTTAGACATTCTCTCTAAACTCTCTAGAGTAATTGCCATTACAAGTTCCCTAGAAGAGTCCTGGCCTAGAAGGTAGAACTCCAGGATTTTTCCGCTCACAGCAGCTCTGATAAAGCCACCACAGTACACCTCTTACCTCTGCTTTCATTTACTTCCCCTTCCACATCTTGGCCTGGACATACAATCTAATTTCAGCAAAGGAAGGGCCCATTTTTAACCTTGTTACTTAGCTGTGCTGGCTGGGGCACAAGGAACTGCTTCTCCATAGGTCAGACAGGAAACCAATTCATTTGTCTGGGGTTTGAACCCTGGTCTCTGGGTTCTAACTATAAATATACAGAGACATAACCTCTCTGTTGCCACAAATTTCCTCTCATGTACTAGGGCTGAGAGGGTTGTGATGGAGTGTTTGTTGTCTGTCTGTGACATGTGGTTCCTTCATGTCTTTCTCTTAGTGGTATAATTAGCTTTTATTAATGAGCAGATTTGTTTTTTTCCCCCAAACAAATTTTTATTTGTTTCTCATCTATAAAAATTTTAACATTTGGTTTTTTTTTAAATTTTGAGTTCCAAATTCTCTTTCTCTCCCCTCCCTCCTCCTTGAGAAGGCAAGCAGTTTGATATAGATCATACATGTGAAGTTATACAAAGTATATTTCCATATTAGCCATGTTGTGGAAAAAAATAGACAAAAGCCCCACCCAAAACCAAAAACATGGAAAATAAAGTTTTACAAAGTGTGGTTCAATCTTCATACAGACTCCATCAATTCTTTCTTGAAGGTGGATAGAATTTTTCATCATGGATCCTTTGGAATTGTCTTGGATCATTGTATTGATTCAAATAGCTTTCATTCACAGCTGAAGACTCTAAAATATTGCTGTTTCCGTGTACAATATTCTTTTGGCTCTGTTCACTTCAGTTTGTATCAGTTCATACAAGTCTTTCCAGGTTTTCTGAAAGCATTCTGCTCATTTCTTATAGTGTAATAGCATTTCATTTCTGTCACATATTCCATCTTGTTCAGCCATTCTCCAGTGATGGACATCCCTACAATTTCCAATCCTTTGCCACCACAAAGAGAGCACTAATAAATATTTTTAGAACATATAGGTTCTTTAATTTTTTTCCCTAATCATATTTGGAAACAGATCTGGGAGTGGTATTGCTCAGTCAAAGGACATAGGCAGTTTAATAAGTCTTTGGGCATAATTCCAGGTTGTTCCCCAAAATGGTTGGCTCAGTTCACAATTCTACTAACAGTGTTTGCACATCCCTTCCAATATTTTTCATTTTCCCCTCCTATCATTTTAACCAATCTGATAGGTATAAAATGATATCTCAAGATTGTTTTAATTTGTATTTCTTGATGCAACATTTTTTCATGACTATAAATTGTTTTGATTTCTTCATTAGAAAACTGTTTCTTCATATCTTTGACCATTTATCGATTGGGGAATGACTCAAATTCTTCTACATTTAACAATGTGCTTTATATATCTTAGATATAAGACCTTTCTCTGAGAATGTATACATTTTTTCCCTCAATTTTATTCTTTCCTTCTGATCTTGGCTATAAGAACATTTGAAGAGCATGGACTATATTACTTATTAAGCCTGCATTTAAGGCCTATTACAACATGGCTCTTCACCTAAACTTTTGTTGTATTCAGTCATTTCAGTCATGTCTGACTCTTTGTGACTCCTTTTGGGGTTTTCTTAGATACTGAAGTGCTTTGCTATTTCCTTTCTGCTGCTCTTTTTATAAATGAGGAAATGGAAGCAAATAGGGTTAAGTGACTTGCCCAGGGTCATACAACTTGTAAGTATCTGAGGCCAGATTTTAACTCAGGAAGATGAGCCTTCCTCACTCTAGGTTCTGCACTCTGTACTGTGCCGTGTAGCTGCTCCAAAACTGGGCTCATCTTGTATCATTGTAGTCTTGTTCTGTTCTGCTTTCCTCCACTAACACTATGTTTAATGTCCACTTTATTGCACTGCAGTTTGAGCCAAACTATATTACTAATCTGTATCCTGAATTCAACACTCCATTTCTCACTTCTGTATATTTGCACAAACCATCTCCTGAAACTGAGACGTGCTTCTTCCTCATCACCACTTCTCAAAATCCTTTTCTTCCTCCAATGCTCAACTCAAGCGCTAGTTCTTCTATGAAGCCTTTCCTGATTCACTCCCTGCTTAGCCCCAGCTATGAGTCCTTTCTTCCTACCTCAGCGGGTTTTGTATTATATATATTTGCATATCTCAAAGGTCATAGGGTAGCTTGTGTCCTCCCAGAATTGTTTCATTTGTGATTTTCTATTCCCTAGTACCTTGAAACAAGTAGTTGCTTATTGAGATGTTTGTTGGATTGAACTGAATTGAATTTCTGGGAGGGTTTATCCTGGTAAATTTTGTGAGATTTCTCTTTATGAAAATGAGGGCGTGACAAAGAGATTCTAACCTCCACAACCCAAGACTCTGAAGATCTTACAATGAATCCAGCCTACCACCAAACAACATAATAAATCCCTATATGTTTATCTCTTATGGTACTTATCTTTTCTGTCACCCCAATGCATTCTGGGAATGAGTACCAAAATTTTGGTTGGCTAGTGGCAAGGGACAATCAAGACCCAAAGGAGTTCGTCTGCCTGCCTAGGAGTGCCTGATCTTCCAAGAATGAGCCTTTTGACACTACCTCCAAACTCGGCACAATTCACTAAGAGGCAGAGTACTAACTCAGGCAGAAATGCTGAGGTTTTGCCCCAGGGTCCCAACATATGGAAGGGTATCCTTTCTCTTAAGGAGGACACACTTCTTCATCATTACTGTAAGTCTTGTTTCCTTCTTCAATCTGCACCTACCCATCATGATTGCTCCCTCCTCCATCCCTAGCCCCCATGTGGTATTAACATGGCACCCTATTCCAAGGGCGACCGACTCTTTCTCAATCTCTACAAGGGAATGGGGGATGGAAGACATCCCTCTCTTAAAAGAGAACGGTGTTCTCTTATTGTTTCTTTCAAACCTGGTTCAGTCAAACTCATTCTGAATTATTTTAACCATACATAGGAAATCTGGGTCCTAGACCTGCCTTTGCCATTAACTGTGACTGTGGACAAGTAGTGGCGATTTGTGACTTCCTGTTGAGGGGTAGCAAAGCAACCATGCACAGATATGAAACAAGCAATGAAAAGTTCTTCTGTCTTCTTGGGAGCATACATCTGGGATGTGTCTGATAGCTTCCCAAGCGCTGCCAAAAATGATGCCTTCTATCTCTTCCTAATGATTCATATGAAAACAAATGACACGATTAGAAGAAATCTATAAAGCTTTGTTAAAGATTATGCTTTTCTGAGCCAGAAACTCCAAAGTCCTTAGGGGCAGGAATGGTGTTTTCATTATTATTGATTGAAGATTGGGGATTCAGAAGAGACTGGTAGATTTGAGAAAGGCAGTAGCTGGCTAAGATGAAAATAGGATCTGGATTACTTGATTATCACTTAAAATAGAAGAATGGCAGATTCTTGGCCAGGGATGGAGTTCATTTAAGGAAGACTAGTAAAAACATGTTGTGATGGGGAAGACTAGACAAGACAGCAAGATAGGAGAAAGCAAAGCAACTCAGTTATGCCCAAACTACTCGAACAAAGATCTAAGATGAGCTTTAAAAGAAAGAAAATTAAACGAACCTACTCACCTAGTGTTCAATTAACCCAAAGTCCCAAGATCCTGCAGTAAGAACTTGTTTGACAAAAACTGCTAAGAAAACTAGATAGCAGCCTAGCAGAAAATAGATTTAGTCCAACTCCCCATGCCATACATGAAGATTAGCTCCAAGAGATACATGACCTACATATATAAGGTCATATCCTAAATCAATTAGAGGAATATGGGAGAAATTACCCTTCAGAACTCTGGATTTTGAGAAAGTTCATGACCAAACTGGAGATAGAGAGTTTCACAGAAATTAAAATGGACATTTTTGATGGCATAAAATTAAAAAGTTTTGCTTGAATATAATGCAGCTAAGATTATAAAGAAAACAGTTAAACAGGAAAAAATATATGAAGCTAATTTCTCTAATAAGAAACTACATCAAACGTACAAGGATAACAACCATTTCCCAATTGATAAATGGTCTAGGGACATGAAAAAACAGTTTTCAAAGGAAGAAATCTAAACTATCTATAGACATATGAAAAAGAATGACCCCAAATCACTAATAACTAAAGAAGTGTACATTAAAGAAATTCTGAGGTTCCACCTCACATCCATAGAATTGAAAAAGTTTGCCAGAAAAGGAAAATAACAAATATTTGAAGAAACTTTTGGAAAATAGCCCCATTAATAGCCACATTGATGCAGTTTGGAGTTGTGAAGTGGTCAAGCCATTCTGGAAATTATTTTGTCATCATGCCTCAAAATTTATTAAACTTTGAATACCCTTTAACCCACCAATGTCACTGTTAGGTTTATACTCTCAAAGAGATCAAAGAAAGGAAAAAAAGGACCCAAATATACAAAAATTATTACAGCAACGCTTTTCATGGTATCCAAAAATTGGAAACTAAGAGTGGTCAGTATCCATTAACTCTAGAATTAATGTACAAAATATGGCATATGAATATAATAGAATACCATTGTGCTATAAGAAATTCTGAGAGTTTCAGAGAAACATTGGAAGACTTATATGAACTAATGAAGTGAAATGAAAAGAACCATGAGAATAATTTACGCTATGACAACCATGTAGTAAAAACTAAAAATTTTAAAAGAATTAAGAATTCTGATCAATGCTGTGAGTAAACATAATTCCAGAGGGCTCATGATGAAGAATGCTACCCACCTCTTGACAGAGAAATAATGGACTAAATGTGCAGAATACGACACTTATTTTTGGACCCAACCAACCTATAAGTTTGTTTTGTTTAAATGTTTTGTTTTCTTACTGGGGGCTGGGGGAGGGTGAAAGAGTGAAAAAAAATTAATGCGTGATAATTGAGAATGTACTTAATTTTAAAAAATAATCTAGGGAAAATAAGGAGGCGATTTATAATTTCTAACATTTTGTTATGTATAATATGTTAGATATGCTGTGTTTGTGAAAACCAAGAAAGTTTACTAATAAAACTATATTAAAATGGCTGGGGGGGGGTTTCTGTGAAGCTAATTCATTTGAGGTGTTTAAAGCCACGGAATGGAAGAGACAGTTGTAGTTGAATTGGAATCCAAAGTGATGCCAAAATGAAAGAATGTTTTGAAAGTTGAAAAAAAAAACAACCAAATAATTAAAAGCAGTTAAGATCTGCAACATGCTTTATCACTGCATAAGCCAGAGAGGTTTTGAGGCCTTACTGTAGTGGCATATTTCTCCATAGTAAATTGAAAGCATGATAACCCAAGATCTATGATTTTATTGCCATAAGCAATTCCAAGGACCAATGCAGATTAGCAAGTTTTTAAGTTAAGGTCTTAGAGAATTGGCTGGGTCATTAAGGTTAAGTGTTTTGCCCATTTTTCACACTGGACAAAGATGGGTCTTGACCTGACCTTCGATCTTCTGAAACCACTCCTTTCTCGACTATACCACTTACTGAGGTATATCACTTGGAAATTTTTCATAGGAAAGGCAGTAATAGTCAAAGAGTTATAACAGTGGACTGATGATTCTGGCTAAAGTAATCTTTCCCTACGCTGCTTTCTTGTAGCAAATTATTGTCTGTAAAATCGACTTGGAAATTTTATATATATATATATATATATATGTCTTTAAGATGCCACTTTTACTACCTCCAATTGTTCCGGTATTTCACTGTTACATAACTTTTCATATGTTGATCTCTTCCCCTCTACTAAATTGTAAACTCCTTCTGGTCAAGACTCACATCTTAAATTTGTTTAGATTCTGCCACAGTGTCTACTACATAGTCACAACAAAGTGCTCAATAAGTCTTTTTATTACATTTAAAAAAATAGACTGTGGGCAGCTACTTGGCACAGTGAATAGAGCACTAGCCCTGGAATCAGGAGGACCTAAGTTCAAATCTGGCTTCACACACTTTACACTTACTAGTCATATGACCTTTGGCAAGTCACTTAACTCTAATTGCCCTGTCTTCCCCCCTCCAAAAAAACAAACAAAAAAATTAGATTTATCCACAGCTAAACAGGACAACCACATTGTACTAACTCTAGGTCAAGGTTTATAGTCACAACCCAGTATAAGGTATCTAATGGAACATTGAAATCAGATGTTTCTGTTCTCCTGTATTCCAGAGCCACACATACCTAGAACAATTTTGTGGTTTCCTTCTAAGCAAACAGGAATTAACTTGTACTCCCAAGTACCCTCTACATCCCAGTGAAAGTCTTGATACTCACCTGTGGAGAACAATAATTTTCTTCTCCAATTTAACCATATGCCCACCAATGTGGACAAGATTTAATCAGTTAATCAGTGAACAAACATTAAGTTCCAGACAAAGGGGAAAAAAGGGAAGGTGATATTTTGGGAATCTGCCCTCTCCGCTCATGTTACCATTCCAGACTATTCAATGTTCTTTCTTTGGGAGTCTCTAGACATATTTCTTGTCTGCAGTTTTTTTGGGGGAGGGGTAGGGCATATGCCACTAAGAACCTGAAGGCACTTGAGTGTGGGTGTTCACAGCATGCAGCTCTGGAAGGCTGTGTGGTCTCCTAGGCAGCTCCTGGAATTCAGCTGCTCACCGCTCCTAAGCTCCCGAAGGCCTGGGGGTAGCTGACTCTCTTTCTGTAAGACTTGGCTAAAACCCAATCTGACAACACTCCTTACCTGACTGAGCACAATCGTGCCTTTAAATCCTCTTTGTGTTTTTGGAAGCTGTGAGCCTCTGAAACAAGGACAAGGGCATTATGGTTATGCCCCTCCTGGGGAAGACTAGGAAGCGTGAGCCTGTGTTGTCAACTCAGACCATGGTGAGAAATGTGTCTCTGGGGGATTCGGATCTAATCCAGGGGAATGTTGAACAATTCTTCCAGCATACGAGAAGGTGTAAATCAAGTGAACATGAGGCCTTCTTGACATAAAGAAGAGAGCTCACCATTATTGAATGGATTTGAAAGTATCCACATCCTTCACGCAATATCTGGAGAGCAGCCTGTTACCAGATGCTAACTGGCCTGTTGGGTTAAATGTAAGGCCTCATACTCACTCAGCTTAAGTTTCTCAGTGCTTAGAGGAAGGAGACCTTACATTGACTGAAAGTGAGCAGTCTTGTTCTAAGCATGGTGACCTGGGCTCACCCGCATCCCAGCTGTGTTCAAAGACACAGCCATTTGGCTGCCCTGTAACCCTCCCACCAGAGCACTTCCACAATGGATGCAGCTGGGCTGGGGGTGGTGGTGACTGCTGGGGGCACCGTGTGACATCTTTCTTGCCCTATTTTAAGGGAAAGCTGAGGCATTGGATAACTCAAAGGCAGCATGCATCTCCTCAAAGTTGGCCTGGGAAGATGAAGACAGAAATAATGTGATGAAAGTTTATAAAGTTATAAGATCATACATGTGGAGCTAAAAAGGACCTTAGAAATCACCTTGTTCAAACCTTTCATCTTTTAGCTAAGAAAACCGAGACCCAGAGTAGTGCAATGGCTTGTCTGAGGTCATAAAGATGTTGTTGATCATTTCAATAATGTCTAACTTCTTGGGATACCATTTGGGCTTTCTTGGCAAAGATACTGAAAGGGTTTGCCATTTCCTTCCCCAGTTCATTTTACAAATGAGGAAACTGAGGCAAACAAGGGTTAAGTGACTTGTCTAAGGTCACACAGAGATAGTAAGTAGTCCAAACATTTAGATGTTTGAAAAAGTTCTCTGAGAAGTAATTGCAAACAACAGGAACAAGGCTGGCTTGATGCTGCTTGGAATGGTCATTTTGTGGTGGGAAGAGACAATGCTGGTTCATGCCCAGCAGCTTCTTCAAATCAGATGTTCTTTCTAAAAAGCTCTGGCATGAGCTCTTCAAGTGCCTTAAAGAACCAAGCTTAATTGAGAAACTTCCCATCCTTTGGATGTCTGCTTAGATCCCTAGGAAGTTGACTCAGCCCCACCCAGCTCAAGTCACTTCCATGTCTCCTATATATGTACATATGCTCACTCTGAATTCTTTTTAGGAGTGAATAGCATGATGGATCTCTAGTCGATCTCATGTTAACTGTGTCTTTGGGAATTCAAGATCACAGTGACTTTGCACCCTATGTAGGGACAGCTGAAGTGAATAGAGTGCTGAGACTGGAGTCAGGAAGAACTGAGTTCAAATCCCATTGCAGATTCTAGCTGTGGGACCCTGGGCAAGTCGTTTAATCTTTGTCTCAGTTTCCTCAACTGTAAAAGGAAAATAATTGTAAAATGTGAACTCATATCTCCCAGGGTGGTTGTTAAGGATCAAATGGAATAATATTTGTAAAGTATTTAGCACAGTGCATGACACATAGTAGGTGCTTCAAAAAATCTTCTTTTCTTCCTCCCTCCCTTCTATCCTTCCTTCCTTCTTTCCTTCCCTCCTTCTTCCCTCCCTTCCTCTTCCCTCCCTCCTCCCTCCTTCCTTCCTCCCTTC
>CM053594.1:298484368-298511599 GCA_028646575.1 Pseudocheirus occidentalis | reverse complement strand
CCTTTTCCCTCCCTCCCTCCTTCCCTTCCTTCCTTCCTTCCTTCTTTCCTTCCTTCCTTCCTTCCTATTTCTTCATTTTTGTCCCGTCTCTATCATTCGATCATAGACTCTTGATCACAACCTTGGAGCTAAAATTGCTGGACAAAATTTATCAGGTAGCTATTTTTTAAACACCTCACATTTTTATAGTTCCTTTAGGTTTTTACCTTGTGATAGCGCTGACAGGTAGGTAGTAAAAGAATTATTAGCCCTGCATTACAGATGAGGAATCTGAGGCTAGAGAGGTAAACTGACACCCACGGTGACAAAGCTATTGAATGTTGCAGGCAGGATTTGAACCCCAGACTCTCGCTGAAAGTCCCCTGCTCTTCCTTCTTCGATAGTGCTAGATATGGAAGTTCTTACTAACACCTGACAAATGCCAAGCATTTTCTTCTACAAACAGGGTAGTCAGTAAACCTCGTTGACACAGTGTTTTTGAGTGCATGGCAGGACAACCCTGATCTCCCTCTAGATATATACGTGCCCTACATCTGTGATGCCAAATCTCGATTTTACATTTTTCTTCTACAATGTGCCCTATACATATGAATTACTTGTATCTAATATCCTAGTGTCTGATCAACACTAAAACCCCAGCTGCTGGCATGAAGGCTTGATATCTGCCAAAATTTTCTGGGAAAATGAGACAGCAGTATGGAAGAAATTCAACTTAGACCAACAACTCCTACCTTATGCCAAGATAAGCTCTAAATGGGTAACTGACATATACATAAAAAGTCACATCTTAAATTAGAGAAACATGGGGTGGGGGAGAACCCTATTAGGTCTGCGGATAGGAGAAAAAGCTTACAGCCAAAGAAGAAATGGGGAGAATTGCACAACATAAAACGGATAATTTGGCGGCTAATATTATGGGTCAGCTTGATGATACAGTAGATACAGTGGACCAAGAGTCAGGAAGACCTGAGTTCAAATCTAGCTTCAGAAGATAGTTTGCTGGGCGACCCTGGTCTCTTAACCCTATTTGCCTCAGTTTCCTTATATGTAAAATGAACTTGACAAAGAAATAGCAAACAACTTTAGAATCTTAACCAAGAAAACTCCAAATGGGGTCACAAAGAGTTAGTCATGATTGAAATGACGGAGCAATAACGATGAAAGCTAAGATTAAAAGGGAAATAACTAATTTGGGGGGAAATATTTGCAGCAAGTTTTTTTTTCTGTTAAAGTGCAAACAAATTGAACCAGGGAAGAAAATCCTGGATCTGCAGTCAGAAGAGCTGGATTCACGCCTGGCATTTACAAGCTGTTTGACTTTAGGGAAATCAATCAACTTTTCTGAGCCCTAGTTACTTCATCTGAAAAAAAATTTGTACTATTCACCTGACAAGGCTATTGTGAGCAAAGCACTTTGTAAATGTGGATTTGGGTTTTTTTTCCTATAAATGAGGCACTGTGGGAGACACAAATTAGTATAAAACACAGCACCTAACATACAAGAATCTACAATATAGTAAGGGCTTAGGATATGAGGCATATAGAGTCAGTTTATTATAGAAGAGAAAGTTCAAGGTCTGGGATCAGGTAGATTTGGGTTCAAATTCTTCCTCAGAGTATGACCCTGGTCAAGTCACATAACAGTTTCCTCTACTGTAAAATGGTGGGGTTGAATTCAGTATTTTCTAAGGCTCATGGCAGCTCTAAATCAATGCTCTTCTGATCCTACACATACACACACATACACACACACACACACACACACTACAAGACAACATGCTTCAACAGGTAGGGATTAGGGAAATAGCAGGTCATAATGGGAACATGGGGAACAAAAATATGAAGGAGGAAGGTGACGGAATGTGATTGAGAGATGACAAGTATCCTGGTTTAGGAGGAGCATATTAGGTCGAGTAGTATGAGAAAAGTCCATTTCTAGGACATTAGAAGTAGACAATGGAGGACTTCAAATGCCAGGTCTTGAGTGAGCTTGAACATTATTTCATAGACACTGGTCACGATCTATCATCTCTCCTCTTCGTTTGCCACCCATATCTGACTTCCTCATGGTCTCCTGGAACATCATCGTCCTATAAGATTACTTTGACTTTGCATTCCTCAATTGATAAATGGCCAAAGATTATAAAAAAGCAGTTTTCAGATGAAGAAATTGAAGTATCATAGACACAAAAATGATCTAAATCACTATTGATTAGAGAAATGCAAATTAAAACAACTCTGAGGTACCACATCATACCTATCAGATTGGCTAACATGACAAAACAGGAAAATAACAAATGTTGGAGAAGATGTGGGAAAATTGGAACACTGATACATTGTTGGTGGAGCTCTGAACTGATCCAACCATTCCGGAGAGCAATTTGGAACTATTTCTAAGGGCTATAAAACTGTGCATACCCTTTGATCTAACAATATCCCCACTAGGTCTATATCCCAAAGAGATCATAAAAAAGGAAAAATGACTCACAGGTACAAAAATATTTATGGCATCAATTGGGGAAAGATGGAATAAGTTGTGCTATATGAATGTAATGGAATATTATTGTTCCATAAGAAATGATGAGCAGGCAGATTTCAGAAAAATCTGGAAAAACCTACATGAACTGATGCTGAGTGAAGTGAGCAGAACCAAGAGAATATTCATATTGTTCACCACAACAGCAACATTGTACAATAAATAAAGACTTAGCTCTTCTCAGCAATGCAATGAACTAAGACAATTCCAAAAGACCCATGATGGTAAATGCTATCCACATTCAGAGCAAGAACTGTGGAATCTGAATGCAGACCAAAGCATACTATTTTATCTTTTTTTGTTCCTTTTGGTTCTGATTCTTCTTTCACGACATAACTAATGTGGAAATATGTTTAATACGATTGTGCATTTGTAGCCTATATGAGATTGCATGCTGTCATGGGGAGTAGGAGGGAGAAAAGAGAGGAGAAAAAAATTGGAACTCACAATCTTATAAAAGTGAATGTTGAAAACTAAAAATAAATAAATAAATATTTATTTAAATTTAAATAATAATACATAATATAAATAAAAATATTATATTATATTATATTGTATTATATTATATTGTATCGTATCGTATCATATCATATCATATTATATTGTATTGTATTGTATTATATTATATTATAATATTATATTATAAAATAATAAAAATAAATAATAATAAATTTTTTTTAAAAGATCACATTCACTTTGAAACCCACCGCTCCTCAGTATCACTCCCTCAGTTTGGAGAGGGTGGAGGAAAGAGTATGAAGAGCTCCTCTCATATCCTTTATATAAGGACGATGCCCAGGGCAGACATCCCACTCTCTCCCTACCCCCAGGAGTTCATCATTCCCCTCCTCCCCCATTAAATTGTGAGCTCCTTGAGAGCAGGGACTTTTGCTTTTTCCTTGTATCTCCAAGCGCTTAGCATAGCACCAGGTCCACCATAGGAGCTTAAGCAAAGTTTATTGACTCACTGATTGGCCCCCTCTTACATCCCAGTCTCTAAGCCGACTATCCAGTAAACCTGGCCAAGGATTTAACCGAGTGGCAAGTTTGTTTTGCACGTATATATATATTTGTAATGATTTTTGTTTTTCGTGACTTCTCATTGGTTGGCCGTGGGAGAATTTGGAACTGAAAATAAAATAAAATTGACTTTAAAAAACTTTAGAAAAGACTTAACTGGTGATCAAAGTGTTTCATTTGCATTTTCAGCACCTAGTGGCAGTTTCTCCCGCAAAGTAGATTCTTAAAAGTTTGTGGATTGACTGATAATAGTTTAATGTGTGGGTGGGCCTTTGCCTTTGGTGTTTGGGTAAAGAGAGGCTACCTGTTTTTTATAATCTGCACCTGGGAGCCTCCTCTATCTCCAGTCCCACCTTCACTCAGCCGTAGCTGCCAACAGTATGGAAGGTTCTCAGAGGAGGCTCTGCACGGCTGATTTTGGAAACGACCCAAGTCTCTCTGCTCCTCCATAGAATGTCCTTCACTTACCTCCTCACAGAAAGTGGGTAAACGAAAACATGGCCCAGCGCTTCAGAAAGGTGGCTACCACGGCCCTGGAGGGCAAGGCCAGTACACATCAGCTGTAAACTTCGTGTGCCAGGGCTGAATGCAGTTTGGTTATGACATTAATTATAAGTGATCTGCCTTGAGTAGCCAGGTTTTGACTCCCTAAACTGACAATGTCCAGAGCCTCCAATATAGAGGCACCCCTCATAATATGGTCTTTATGATGAAACGGATGTTAGATCCCTTTCTCAAACTGAAAGACAGCATGGGGTGGCCAATGTTGTCCAACTCAAATGGAAATGGATCCCTAACGACTTAGAAAATCACAAATTAATATTATCTATGCTGGATTGTAGTTTTATTTATTTTGTTAAACATTCCCCAATTGTATTTTAATCTGATCCAGGCCACACAGACAGTTTTATAGGCCAGGATGTGAGTTTGACATCTTTTGTGTAATGAATAGAATCCATTCTCCAGGGTGGGAACCTGTAGTCTCCAGGCCACATGTGGTCCTCTAGGTCCTGAAGCGCAGCCCTTTGACTGACCTTCACAGAACAAATAATTAATAATTAATAATAAGTTAATAAAAGGGTTTAGACTCAAGTAAAAAGACCTGGGTTCAAATCCTGCTTCAGACACTTGCTAGCTGTGTGACTCTGAGGAAGTCCCTTAAACTTATTTAGGCCTCAGATTCCTCATCTGTGAAACAAGGGGGTTGGACTTGGTTCTCTTGCAGCTTTAAACCTATGAGCCAACGGGGTTATAGGCCTCCTTTCACTAGTCATAAAACACCTCCATGTTGAATATAACAGGCCTGGCAAAGACTAGACCAGAAAGACCATTAGTCTTAGAGTAAAGATCTAGGTTTGGCTCTTCCCTTGATCATTGATTAGCTATGTCACCGTAACCTCTCCAAGCCTCACTTGTAAGAACACCTGCACTCCCTACTTCACAGGCCTATTGTGAGGAAAATTCTTTTCAAACCTTAACACATTCTGTCTTTGCTGTTGTTCGGTCATGTCTGACTCTCTGTGACCCGATTTTGAGGTTTTCTTGGCAGCTGTACTGGAGGGATTTGCCACTCCCTTTTCCAGCTCGTTTTACAGAAGAAGAAACTGAAGCAAACGGGGTTAAGTGACTTGCCCAGAGTCACACAGCTAGTAATTGTGTGAGGCTGGATTTGAACTCAGGTCTTCCTGACTCTGGGCCTGGCACTCTATCCACTGGACCATCTAACGGCACTCTATCTTAGGATCAAAGATTTAGAGCTAGAAGAGACCTTAGAGCTGCCACATCCAATCCCCTCATTTTAGAGATGAAGGAACTGAGGTCCAGGAAGGTGAAATAACTTGCTCAAAGTCAGACATCTACTAAGTATCTGAAATGAGACTCAAACCCGAGCCTTCTTATCTCTAAGTCAAGCACCCTGTCTGTTATGCCACACTGCCTCCCTGGTAACTCACATGTGTTATTATTATAAATGATCAGCTGATCTCTAAAATGCACCCCATGGTAGCTCTTTTAAGATAGTCAATATCAGGACATGT
Organism: Pseudocheirus occidentalis; assembly: GCA_028646575.1. Lineage (NCBI taxonomy): Eukaryota > Metazoa > Chordata > Mammalia > Diprotodontia > Pseudocheiridae > Pseudocheirus > Pseudocheirus occidentalis. The sequence goes on along the minus strand of CM053594.1, from coordinate 298,506,007 downwards.
GTTAAATACAGAATAAAGGAGCTCTTGTATCAGATGTGAGATTCCTAGAAGGAAAACACGGGCTCCTATAAGGGCCCAAGTGAATTTTTATGCTTTTTGTGGAGTTTATCTAGATATTGAAAGGCCTTAAAATGCTGTCAGTTAATAGAGTTATATTTGATTAGTGGTGAACCCAGTGAATGGGGGGCATAACTCAAGGGGATAAAGAACATGAGTTTTAGTTCTTTGATCTGTCATATTTATTGGGCTTGGAATAAAAATCTGATCACACCCAATACCTACAATGGGCAAGTTTCTTTTGTCTGGCACACAGTTCCCAAAACAGGAGTGAATATGGTTGTTTTGCATCATCATCTCTATGCAGATAATTCTCAGATCCACCGGACCAGCCCTAACCTCTCTCCCAACTTCCAGTCTCCCACCTGCAACTGCCTATTGGGCATCAAACCAGATGACCTATATAGACATCTTGAACCCAGCATGTACAAACTCAAGTCACTGTTTTTCTCCCCATCCCCAAACCCTCCCCTCTTCCAAGCTCCCCTGTCACCTTTGAGAGTATCACCAACCTCCCGCTCCCCCAGCCTCCCATCATCCTCAGCTTCTCACTCCTACATCCAGTCAATGGTCAAGCCCTGCCTTCTCCACCATCTAAACACCTCTTGGCTACAGCCTTTTTCTCCTCTGACACTGGCTCTCATCACCTCACACCCAGACTATTGGAATGACCCGCTGCATGGCCTTCCTGACTTAAATCTCTCTTCACTCCATCCATCTTCCATTCAGCTTTCAATATGGTCATACTCAATGATAGAATGACCATATTGCCCCCCTACTTAGTGAATTTGCAATGGATCCTTATGATTTCCAGGATCAAATATAAAATCATCTATTTGGCTTTCAAAGCCTTTTGAAGGCTGACCTCTTCTCACCTTTCCTGTCTTCCTCTTACACCTTATTCCCCTCTACATCCTCTGCCCCTCAGTAACACTGGCTCCCTCAGTGTTTCTATATACACAGCACTCTGTCTCTTAATTCTGAGCATTTTCACTGGACACTCCCTAGGCCTGGAATTTTCTCCTTCTCCATCTCCAACTCCTGGCTTCCCTAGCTTTCTTCATGGCTCAGTTAAAGTCTCACTTTTCTGCAAGAAAAGTCTTCCTTAACATCAGTGCCTTTCTTCTGAGACTACTCCCAATGTGCCCTGCATGTGACTTTTTTTGCTCATAGTTGTCTTCGTGTGGCCTCTCCCATTGAACTGTAATCTCCCTGAGAGAAGGAACTGCTGGGTTCCTTTTGGGGGGGAGGGTTGTCTCTTTTTTATATTCCCAGTGTTAAGCACAGGCCTTGACACATACTGGCCAGTGCATGGCTTCATAAATGCTAATTGATGAACTGTCTACCTAGCTCAGGGAAGACAATGACTTTCAGGGAGTGGGAGAAAAGAACTGGTTGAACTTTGGAAAAACAGTAATTTCTTGTGGAATATTCCACGAGAGTAGGGAGGGGGAGGGCATATATACTCCCATCTCAATTGTAAAAGACCCAGACATCTCAGTTCAATCAATTAATCAAAAAGAAAACTAAGTGTGAATAAGGCCTTAATCCATTTGAAAGGATCATAGACTTTGAAAGTAAATGATACCACGAAGAAAATAACTTGTAACTGGCCAAAGAGAATCAATTTTTAAAAATTAAAGAAATGAGAGAAAAAGAATTATTTTCCTTCTACCACCAGCCCTCCTCCCACAAAAAATAACAAATAGGTGAATTCAGTCAATAAATAATTTGTTGATTACACTGTTGTTAAGTCATTTTAATTGTCAACTCTTTGTGACCCCATTTTGGGAATTTCTTGGCAAAGAAAATGGAGTGGTTTGCCATTTCCTTATCCAGCTCATTTTACAGATGAGGAAACTGAGGCAAATAGGGTCACATGATTCACCCAGGATCACAAAACTAGTAAGTATCTGAGGCTGGATCTGGACCCATGAAGATGAGTCTTCTTGATTCCAGGCTCAGTGCTCCACCCACTGTACCACATGGCTGCCCTTAAAATGAGGAGTTGTGACGAAGAGTGAAAGATGCTGAGCTAAATCCAACCTTGTAAAAATAAGAAAAACCAAATGAGTTTCTAGGTTTCCATGTAGGGTTACAGCCTACATGATAAAGTGGCAGAACATAGGAATAAATGAACTCTGCAAAGCTGATTTAGGAAATCTTTATATCCCCAAAACTTAGTAAATTAAACACTTGAATGAATGAACAATAATAGCTTTTTTTACATGCTGTTTTATGGAGTATAAGTATTTTCTCAACAATAACCATGTGAGGTAGGTAGCATTAATATTTGTTTTTCTATTTACAGATAAAGACCCTGAGGCCCAGGGAAGTTCAATGATTGGCCCATGGTCACATAACTATGTAAAGTGTCAGAGCCAAGACTTTAACCTAGGGCTGAATTAAATGGGAAAATATCCAAACAAAAAATTCTGCCACTGGGTGGCTAGGTGGCACAGTGAGTAGAGTACCAGCCCTGGAGTCAGGAGGACCCGAGCTCAAATGTGACCTTAGACAGTTAACATTTGTTAGCCCTGTGACCTTGGGCAAGTCACTTAACCCCAATTGCCCTGCCCTCCCCCTCCAAAAAAAAAAAAGCAAAACAAAAAATATCCTGCCACTGAAACTTAAAGGGATTGAAGTCTATATGAAAAGCACCAAACCTCCCTGCCTTTACTTGTTCCCATCACACTCCCTTCCCTGGAATGTCTTTCCCCATCTTCCCTCCCATTAATATTCTGACCATCTTTCAGTTTTTCTTTCCTCCATTAACTCTTCCAAGGCCATTCCACTTAAAAGTGATCTCTTCTCCTAGACTGGATTACTCAGTATTGTTTGTACCACTCACGTGGCACTTATGAGCTACTGCTTTGTGTTATTAAATCATCTCATGTTGACATCCTATTTGTTCAACTGGATCTAAAACTTCCTAAAGGCAAAGAGTGTGCAATTACACTGTTTTGGATCCTTTTAAAGGTATTCCTAGCACCTGAGCTGAAACCAGGAATTGTTTGTACCTAGGTCAAATATCACAAATTGCACGTAGGACACCTGGCACAAAGTCACCTTCAGCAGAGGATGGAATATTGAAGCAGAGATCCTAGGGCAGCAGCCCCACTGCTAGGAGGTGTTGCAGCATGGGTGGGGAGAGATTCACCCCAGCCCATTATCTGGTCATTTTTAATTTTAATTAATTATACCCACTAAGTGGTTGAAGTGCCATCCATGCTCTCTTAATGTGTCATTCTCTCAAGTCAAGCCCCTGTGGCAAAGCCCAAGTTATATAGCCAGTTTAAAGTACAGTTTCCTTATACCATAGATGGTGTGGGTATGGGTGTGGGAGTGGGGAGTAGGGTGGCTACAGCAGGGTAATTGAGAAAAATCATCACCTACTGTGTCTTCAAAGAAAAACAACAGTGCTTTCTAAACTTGAATGCTCTCTCTGTCTTTGACTATTGGATTCCTACTCATTTTTAAAAGCCCAAAGTAACCTCAGTTTCCTCATTGGCAAAATGAGAGTCAGAGCAGATGTCCTATAAGGTCTCTTCCAACCCTAAATCTATGATCCAATTCCACATTTTGTAATACGAAGTAAGCCTGGATACCCCTGAGTGTACACTTTTACCACTCAAACCTTCAAATTAAGTTTCTTTAATTCACTCTTGTGTTACAGATTCTAGTTCACAGTATTACAGAATTCGAGAGCTGGAGGGGACTATCCAGTCCATTCCATACCAAGGAATATTCAGTACCACAGACCTGACAAGTGCTTTTCCAGCCTCTTCTTGGAGACCTCCCATGAAATCAAAATTGCTAGCTTCAGAGCCTCTAATTATTAGGTTTAACTGACATCCAGCCTAAATTCCCCACCCTTCCCCGTTACAGCTTCCTCCTATTATTCCTGGCTCATCCACCTGGGGCCAGTAGATGAAGTCTTATCTCCTTTCCACAAGACACCTCTTAAAATATTTGAACATAGTTATTAGGTCTCCCCATAATCTTCTCTTCCTGTGGCTAAAGGCACTCAGTTCTTTCAATTGATCCTCATTATGAGGTGGACTCAGGATCCTTGAACACCCTGGTTTTTCCTTCCTCTGGGGGGGCTCCAGTCAAAGTCCTACCTAAACTGTTGCATTGAGTTCTTGAACATCACTGATGTGGACTGAATGGACTATAGTAGGAGGGGCTACCAATCCATCAGTTTATTAACAAGTATTTATTAAGTGCCTGCTCCTATGTATGTCAAGTATTACGCTAGGTGCTGGAGATACAAATTCAGAAAGAAAATAATCCCTGTTTTCAGAGAATTTATACTCTATGAGGGAAACATGTATATATTGGGGAGGTGGGAGACGGTATGTGAGACAGAGCAAGAAATATATACATACATATATGTGCACATATATTTATATATGAGAGAGACAGAGACAGAAAGAGAGAGAGAGACAGAGAGAGCAAGAGGGACAGAGAAAGAGAGATAGAGACAGAGACAGAGAGAGGGAGGAGAGACAGAGAGAGAGACAGAGAGACAGAGAGTGAGAGAGAGAGAGAGAGAGAGAGAGAGAGAGAGAGAGAGAGAGAGAGAGAGAGAGAGAGAGAGCATCTGGCAATTTTGCAAAGCTCTGACTCATTTAAATCAAATGAGCACAAAAATCAAGACATCACCTTTGTGATGTCACTGGTTCTCTTTGAGAAGGAAGGATGAACAACACCTATATAAATGAAATACACAATAAGTATAAAGTGACTTGGGTGAGAAGAGTACTACTAATTGGGATGACCAGGAAAGGCTTCACATATAAAAGCTGCTTGAGCTGTGTTCTGAAGTAAACTAGAGATTCTAAGAGGTAAGAATGAGAACAGAGCGCTTCCTGGGAATGGAGAGTCAATACAGATACACAGAGATGGAAATGGAAGAAGAGTTAAACAGTCAGCTTGAATGGCCCACTAGAGCAGGTCTACAGGACAAAGTTCTGTTTTGTTTTGTTTTTTTAATGCAGACTAAAATGAACCTTGATGGCTGTCACATTACATTGTCAGTTACACTGTCACTGCTCATGTTGAGCTGGTAATCCACTAAACCCCCCAGATCTTTTTCAAAATACTCTTTAATCCTAACTCCCATATTAGATTGTGAAGTTTTTAAACACAAGGGTAAAATTTTACACTTATCCCTATTGCAGTTCACGTTCATAGAGTTAGCCCAAATTTCTATAAGTCAGACCAATTCAAATTTCCATTATGAAAAAATGCTATCTTCCTCCAGAGAGGAAATCGATGAACTCTGTGTGCAGATTGAAGTATATTTTTTTCATTTTCTTTATTTTTCTTGGTTTGTGTGTGCTTTTTTTTGCAACATGGCAAATATGGAAATACATTTTACATGACTTCACATGTATAATTGAGATATATATATATATATGTATATATATCACTTGCCTTCTTGTTGTAGAAGCAGGGAGGGAGGAAGAGAATTTGGAACTCAAAATTTTTAAAAATGATTGCTAAAAATGTAATGTAATTGGAAAATATTTGATGAAATAAAACTATATTAAAATTTGAAAAAATTAATAGAATCAAGAGTCAGCCCAGTGTTCTAGCCTGTCAATCCTCAGTGTTGCTTGCTGTCTTAATTTATTTCTCTCAAGTTTGCATCATCTACAAATTGGATAAACATCTGATCTTAGCCTTTACCCCACTCATTGACAAAAATATTAAATAGTATAAGGACAAGAATAGCTCCCCAGGGCACTCCAGTGGAGACCTCATTATAAGTTGACAGTGAACCACTCATTACCTCTTGAGTCTGGCGATTCAACCAGTTCCAAAACCATCAAATTTGTTATCGTCCAGCCCACATCTCCATCTTTTCTCCACAAGCATCGTATGAGGTATTTGATTAGAGTCTTTGCTAAAATCTGGGTAAACTATGTCTACAACATTTTTCTTATCTATCAGCATAATAATTCGAGAAAGGAAATAAGGTTACTCTGGTATTATGACATCTTGATGAAAGCTGTTATTTCTATATTTTAAGCCATGGTCCAGAAAATCCAAATTCTATGTTTTCGCACCATCTTCTTAGTCAGCCAATTCACTTACCATAAATACACGATATCTGTGTAGGTGTTTTTTCCTCCAATAAAATATAAACTCAATGAAAGCATGGGCCTCTAGTAGCTAAATTTTATATCTTCACACAGTAAGCATTTAATAAATCTTTACTGAGTTGGATTGGGTTGAGAAAGCATGGTATAATATAGAGAACATTAAATTTGTAGTCTAATGGGTTTGCATTTTGATTTGCTAAACTTACTTTCTGTGTGACCTTGGATAAGTCAGTTTCCTTTTGTTTCTCAAATTTCTCAGCTATAACCAAAAATGGTGTGATTACAATGACCTAGAAAGTTGTTTCCAGCTCTAACATTCAGTAAATCGTGCAGTTCAAAGTTTCAGATGTTTGTTTTACTAGAGATTCCCTTTAACTTTTGTTGTGAAATCAAATGCTATGCTCCTGAATTGTGATGTGAATTCCTGATTTGAAATTGTGAAGTAGAGAGGACTTTAAAATATGAAAACACAGCTATGATTCAGAGTCTTCTGCCTAGGAGTAGGAGTTGGAAACCCTGAATCCTCCCTTTGTTTTTGACATTGACTGTCTGTAACTTGAGGCAAATTATTTATTTGCTGGGTTTTGGTTTTCCTTTCAGTTAAACTGAGGGGAGGGGCGGCTAGGTGGTGCAGTGAATAGAGCAGCGGCCCTGGAATCAGGAAGACCTGGGTACAAATTTGGCCTCAGACACTTTACACAAAAAACTAGCCACGTGACCTTGGGCAAGTCACTCAATCCCAATTGCCCTCCAAAACAAACAAAAACAAAAACAATAATAAAATAAAAAATAAAAGACAAACTGAGGATAATGATACTTATTATGGACAGCCAGAGGGGCAAATTAGTTACCAGGGCAAAATGCTTTGATAGTGGAAAAGGTTTGAATATCTCTTAGAGATCCAGTCTAACGTTCTCCTGTCCTGACCTGTGAATTGCCTCATGGACAGCAATACTGAAGTCAGATACTGGTGAGGACTTCAAAATGTCATTTTTCTTAATGAGATGCTCTAAATTACCAGGACTCCCAAATATTTGTGAATGATGAATGTGCATCCTAAAGCAGCTTTTCATTTGGGCTTTCTAATTTCTGCATCATATTTAGCAAAAAAAAAAAGTTAGCCCTAGTAAATAAATTTTAAAACTACTTCTAATTTTTTAAAAAGCTAACCTATGGTTTTTAAAGAGGGGAGTGGGATTTATTTATTTTATGATAAGGTAATTGAGACCTTCACAATGAAAATGACAATGGGTTGGGTAATTATTTTCTTTTTGCGCATTAAAGGGATCTATTTAATTATTATAGGGATGTATTTTTATTTTCTCTCATTTTCTGTCTTTTTGATTTTCATTTTCTCTCATTTTCAATACTAATTCATTACATCTCCCAAAAAGTCAAATGTGTCTCAGTAAAAGAAGTCTTATGGAAATAGGTGTTTTCTAGACTAGATAATATCTGCTGAGATGAACATACTTAGTATGATTAAGTGTATTGGTTGGTGCAGAAGAGACTGGCACAGAGCGTATGAAGGATGGGGGCAGTCCATAGGGAAGAAGTGAAATTGTCCAAGAAAAGGACGGAAAGAGTCAGGAAGAACTTTATTGCATTTCCAGCCACGTCTAGTACAGATGTCCTAGTTTACTGGGTTGTCAGTCTCACAGTGGAGACTTTTAAGAATTATTAATAGTCATGAAGAGAAAGAGGAAGGGAGAGAGGGGTAGCATGCACTTTGGTAAAGATGAGGACTAAGGAAAAAATGAATGAGGAAGTTGGGGAGTCCTCAGAGAAGTGATCTGGAAATTCTAGAAATCTTAACCTAAGCCTTCCCTGGGTTCACCTGAGCTATTCTAAAACATAGGGCAAAGTCAGTTAGGGCTGGGGTGGAGGGGGGTGGGGATGTCTGTATTTGAAACTCAACCCCACCTGTGCATGGGTGAGAGAGGCTGGAGACAGAGGCCATGGGAGTTGAAGAAGAAATGGGAGTGGTGTGTGTGTGTGTGTGTGTGTGTGTGTGTGTGTGTGTTCAAAGGGAGTCAGAGTTGGGGCAAAAAATAATATTGTGAGTAAAGTACTTAATTTATTAGTGAAGAGGAAAAGAGACCTGGAGATCCACGGCAAAAACCCCAAAATCTAGATAGACTGAAATGAAATTTATAGGAGGAAAGAGAGGTATTTGCTAAGTTTTAGTGGCCCAGAGTGAGGAATAGACCAGCCCACTCTCCTGGAAAAGACCATATACATTCTTCAGTGGTGTCAAACTAGAATAGAAACAAATCCTGGTCTGCCACTTTTTGACTTAAAAAAACCACAGCTTCACATTATTTATATTGTATTGTATTGCATCTTTCTCTATTTTGTTAAAAATTCCCAATTACATTTTAATCCAGCTCAGGTGGCACCTGCAGGCTTTTTGTTCTAATCCAACCTCCTCATTTTACATATCGGGAAACTGAGGCTCAGAGAGGTAGCATTAAGTGACTTGATCAAAATCACACACCTAGTAAGTTGCAGGGCAAGAATCCCAATTCAGATCCTCCCTTTCTAAATCCATCTATTTTTTCACTTTGACACACTTTTTTGTTGTTGTTCGGTCATTTCAGTTGTATTTGACCCTTCACGACCACTGTTTGGGGTTTCCTGGCAAGGATACTAGAGTGGTTTGCCATTTCCTTCTGCAGCTCATTTTGCAGATGAGATAACTGAGGCAAACAAGGTTAAGTGACTTGCCCAGGGTCACACAGCTGGCAAGTGTCTGAGACCAGATTTGCCCTCAGGAAGATGAGTTTTCCTGACTCCAGGCCTAGCATTCTATGCAATATGGTGCCACCTACATGCCCTTTGACATACTAGAGCAGACCTGTACAATTTGGCAGCATGTAGGGGCCAGAATTAAAATAGACTAAACTTCTTTGGGCTGCAGATAGGTTTTTAGTGACTCACTTTCTAAGTAAAGGAATAATTAATGATTAAACTATTTTTGCAAATAAACCATATTTTTAAAAAGGGAATATTCAAGTAATATTAATTAATTACACTTGTTATTTAAGATTCATCATCAAATCACATTAATGCCAAAAAATTACTTTGCTAAGTGGTGCAAGTTTTAATACTTCTTCAGGTTTTCTTACTGTTTTTATTCAGTTAACAAAATGTATTATACTTCTCGCAAGCAATTAGCTTATTGTACTGCAGAATCACGTTTGAAATCAACTTCTTTAGAAATCTGAAAACTAACCTTCATAGCTGCCTCATTTCCTGAGTTTACCTTCTTGAAAAAAACATTGTTCCCCACTGAGTTTTTTCAACAATTTGGACACTTTAATTTGTTTTTCATTAATGTCCAACTTGTTTCAGTCAGGCTGTTTTGATTCAAAATGGCGACGAAGACTGTATTCCTTCAGAACAGCTATTCCTTCTCAGCAAATAAGGCACAATATTTTGTCTCTCATGGAAACAAACAAGTACCTATTTGTCCACTCCAGATTAAACACTCTGTCCTAATTCAATCTTCTGTTTCTTTTTATCTCCCATTTTACAAAGTCACCCCAAAAACTTTAATGTTAGAACCAAAAAACCTCCACAGAAGCTGCTCTCATACAAAGAAATACAGAACCAAGTGTCTGACTTTGGAGAGAGCACCAGATACTCATGTAACTTAGAGGGCAGCTGCACAGTGAGGGAGGAGAAGAAGCCCTGGTGTTGCTGCTCATCACATAGCAGGCATCAGCTGCATCGGCACATGGCTACACTCGCTTTGTCCCTGTTCAATGCCAGTAACAACTGAAAACACAGCCAAACGATAGGATTCTCTCTTTTCCCTTAGTACTAGAGACTGACGATGGTTGCCTCAGGTCACGTGATGAATAGGCGAGTGCGCAGAGACAACCCACCCACCAAGTTACATAAAGGGCATAATAGTAACTAGTGGAAGGTAGGTTAAGCGGCCCATGGACAAAGTGATCATTACATCTTTACTTTCTTTGACATTCTCTACGTTCTTTGCATGTTGCCCAAAATCCTTTGGTGAACCACAAACAGCCCACGGGCCATATGTTGTGCAGGCCTGCACTAGAGGAGGGTCTCATAGGACACAGTGCAATGAGAAGAGGGGCTGGGAAAGGCTAGTGCTGAGCTGGTGAGGCTGCTTCATGGTGCGCGGGGTAGAACAGAACTCAATTCAAATTCACTTCAGACACCTACTAGTTGTACGGAAAGCCATTTAACCTTGTCAACCTTAGTTTCTTCATCGATAAAATGAACTTCATAATTAACACCTACCTCACATATTTATTATGAGAATCATATGAGATAATATATGTAAAGCACCTTGGACATTTTACAGTGATATATAAAAGTTATTATTCTAAGGGGCAGATAGGTAGCACGGTGCTGGGATAGAGGGCTGGGCATAGAGTTAGGAAGACGTAAATTCAAATCAGGCCTCAGACGCTGGCTATGCAAGCCTGGGTAAGTCACTCAACCCCATTTGCCTCAGTTTCCTCATCTGTAAAATGAGATGGAGAAGGAAATGGCAAACAACTCTAGTATCCATGCCAAGAAAACCTCAAATAGAGTTGTGAAGAGTCAGACGCGATTAAAACAACTGAACAACAAAATTATAAGGAGCTCATGCTCCTTAGCTTTGGTGAGTCTCACCTAATGTCCTCCAGACTTGCCACTTGCCCTGACTCTGGGCTCTCCAAATTTCTTGAAACATGATTTTTTTCATTCATTCATTCAACTAGGGACTAACTAAACAATCTCTAAGTTTTCATAGTCCAGGACTGTAGAGGGGTCATCAAATTCAAAGAAATATTCTCTCGGTGCCCACCATGTGCTTCTGATAGATTCCAAGTCTAAAAAGATGATATTACTTTGTGCAGTACACATTTCTTGAAGCAGTTAGAGTTACACTGCAGATTTCCCAGTCCTTCGCCCATTGAAGACCAGTCATTAGACTATGTTGGCCATAACATAGCATAAGCCCAAGCTCTAATGCTCCCTGTGTATGCAGGAATGGAACGTGAACAATTGAAGGTTTTCTGTCATCTTTAAATGTAAACCTATCCAGAACTTTGTAAAGAGTCTATTTTCACCAGCCCAGTCAAGAAAGGAACTTTGGACTGATTACTCACCTCCTGGAAGTTTCCCTAGTTGGGCAGACTGGGGATGTCATTGTCATAGAAGTCTAGTACGCAATTCCCAGGGAATTCTGACTTAAGTGCCATTAAGAGTCTTTGATCTATTTATTCTTGGGTTTTCCTCAGGACTTCAAAGAACAATGTTTGAGACACAGTAAAGTTGTTTTCCACTACCCCTTTGGGGGAGGGGCACACTAATGATTGATAATTTGGATCCTCACAGGAATCTGTCCTGAGAACTCAGTCCATTTCTCCAGACAAGTTGGCAAGATTTATAGATGGAAATGATACAAACTTCAAAGTCCAAGATATGCCCTATTCAGCAAGCTGACCCCAGGGAGACCCCAGCTGCTCCTCTGATGTTAACAGACACCTGGACAAACATAGTAGATAGATCATGATGCTTTATTCCTTGTTCATCTTTCTGGATCAAAGAATTATCTGAGCTATTCTCCCCATTTTCAGATTACAAAGCAGCTTTTGTGTTGTGAACCCAGGAAGAGAGTGGGTGTGACATTCAAAGCTTCTTAAAATTGGAGTTTTTCCCATTTAGGGTCTTAGCCAGCCAACCCATCTGCCCTTGACTTCATTCTCCAAAAGGCTGGCCCAGAAGCAGTCTCGTGCCCCCTTGGACCATAGTTCAGAGGCTGTCCTCAAAGCTAATTCCACCTGCTGTGGGAAATTTTCAGCTGAGGGTCTGTCCTGGACCACAAGCATCTCTACCATAGTGTGTTATTCTCTTCTTTCATGGGAAAAGATCCCCCAATCCCCTAAACCATTGCTTGTGGGATAAATTAGGTCTGGCTTCTGATCTTATCATTCAAACAAAACTTCCCTCTCTGAATTTACCCATGATCTCTTTATTGAAAAATATAATAACCTTTTCTCTATCCTCATCCTTCCTGGTCTCTCTGAAGCCTTTTCTTTTAGATTCTCTCTTCCCTTTAGATTTTCACTCTTCTGGTTCTCCTCCTAACTGTCAGATCACACCTTCTTAGTCTGCTTTGCTGGATCTTCCTCTAGTTATACTCATGCCTTTTAGACATCTCCCAAAACTCTGTTATGGGCCCTCTTTTCTTTTTATTAAAACAAGTTCACACTGTCAATTTCAAATAGAAATGTTTATAATTTCAGTTGTATCCAACTCTTCATAACCCTATTTGGGATATTTTTTTCTTAAAAAAACACACTGAAGTGGTCTGCCATTTCCTTCTTCAGATCATTTTTCAGATAAGGAAACTGCAATAAACAAGGTTAAGTGACTTACCCAGGGTCACATAGATAGTAGGTATCTGAGGCTGGATTTGAACTCAGGTCCTCCTGACTCCAGGCCCAGAAGTCTATCCACTGTGTCTTCTAGCTGATAATAGTTTATACATAAAGATCCCCGCAAGCTGCATATTAACTTAGTTTAAAAATATAATGTTATCTCTGTTTCATTAGATTTTTATTTATTTTTTGTTAAATGTTTCCCAATTACATTTTAATCTGGTTCTATCACCCTCAGCTTTATGGAAGCTGGACACCTCTGTTCCATATTATCTTGATCTCATTAGCTCTCATGTTTCCAATGATCACCTTAATGCAGGTGATTCCCAGATCTATACAGCCAGCCCTGATTTTCCTCCTGAGCCACAGTCATGCATCTCTAACTGCCTCTTGGACAACCCAAAGCAAATGTCCTATAGATATTTCAAATTGAGTGTGTTCAAAATAGAGTTTATTATTTTTTCTCTCAAACTCTTCCCCTTTCCAAATTTTCCTGTTCCTGCTAAGATACCTGTATTCTTGGTCATGGTCAAGCACGGTTATGTTTTGTTTAACTACAAACATCTGTTACAAATGATAACATCCATCTGGGGCAGGTAGAAAAGGTGTCCCTGTGGACACTCATAGATATGAAAAAGGATTTCAATAAAACCCTTAAATACACAAAAGAAGTATAGGAGGGGCCACAAAAAGCAATTTTGTTAGACTATGTGTGTGTATGTGTTTCTTTTTTTTAATGGTACACCACAAAAATGTTACTTTTATAATTCTCTTTCTTGCTCTTTTTTTCCTCAAAATATTTTTATTTGTTGAGTTATTAAGATCAGGGAGCAGTGGGAGAGTTGGCCTATAAGCAAAACTGAATGCCACAAAGTTGACACTTTTGAATTTTGGTGCTGGAGAAGACTTCTGAGAGCAAGGAGATCAAATCAGCCAATACTTAAAGAAATCGACTCAGACTGTTCACTGGAAGGTCAACTACTGAGGTTGAAGTTTAACTACATTGGCTACATCATGAGAAGACAGGACTCATTGGAAAGACCCTGATGTTGGGAAAGACTGAAGGCAAAAGGAGAAGGGCAGAGGACAAGATGGGTAGACAGATACTATCATGGAAACAACAAATATGAACTTGGACAAATTTTGGGAATAGTGGATGATAGAAAGGCCTGGTATCCTATTGTCCGTAGGGTCATGAAGAGTCAGACACTAGTGAATGAGTGAATAACAACAACATTAAAATCATCATTTAAAAAATATATTTTTAGAAATGAGGAGCTTAAATTAGAGGACTTCTAAGATCTCTTCTAGCTCTAAATATATTATGACTTTGTCTAAAGCTCTTTCTCCACTGGGAATTTCCCAATAAATATTTCCCCTGAAAAAAATGTCCCCCACTGCCCCAAAGAAAAATTCCCAGGATTTAGTCATTCCTTGGGTCAAAGCATTGAAATTCTGATTTACGATGTACATATAGCATTCTAATATTATTATAGATGGGCAACACGTTTAACCATCATCCAGCATTAATATCTTAGCAATAATTGATTTACCAGATTGGCTTCAACAGAGTCCAGGACAATGGGACAGTGTGGTATTGCGGAAAGAGCACTAGATACAGGCCTAGGTAGCTATTTTATGGTGCCTCAGCTCTACCACTAACTCAACAGCAATCATTTATTAAGCACCAACTGTAAGAGGAGACTACACTAGGCTCTAGAGGAAATGTCAAAATATGGCTCCTTCCCTCATGGTGTGCTTAATTGAACAGAACCATATAGCACATATGCAAACGACTATAATACAAAATAGCCAATGGCATTTATCTGAGACATATAAATTGTTATCTGAATTAGCTATATAACTTAGTCAATAGCTAACTTCTGCTTCTCTGACACAAATGCAGTCACTTGGATAGCAAATCACTTAGTAGTACAAAAGCGGTCCATTTTGATTGGAGCATGACCCAAAAAAACTAGTTCCTTGTTCAATTGGGTCCAACTCTCATTAACCACATTTGGGGTTTTTTTTACCAAAGATACTAGAGTGGTTTGTCATTTCTTTCTCCAGATCATTTTACAGATGAGGAAACTGAGCCAAACAGGATTAAGTGACTTGCCCAGGGTCACAAGGCCAGTAAGTGTCTGAGTCTGGATTTGAATTTGGGAGATGAGTTTTCCTGACTCCAGTCTCAATATTCTATTCACTGCACCACCTACCTGCCCCACAAACAACAGTGGGTAATTATTACAATAAATGGAGATGGGCAGAAATGTGAAAAAGAACCTTTATCAATCATAATGAAATCAAAATTGTACTCAAAAAGGGAAATGTAAACATATGGCACAGGTTTATAATGAATTTGAAATAATTTAATTCTAAATAGTGAGACAAAGAAAAATCACAGAAACAATAAGTTCTTATATTAAGTAAAATTGTAAGAAGACTTACAAAAATTCTCAGATGTAGTTAAAGCAGTTCTTAGCAGAAAGAAATTATCTCTGTGCATATATCAACAAAATAGAGAAAGAAAAGTACATTTAATTAATTTATATATTTTATATATAATTTTATATTTTATATAAATAAATATATAATATATATTATAAACATATATAATTATATATTTTATATATTTATATAACTAGGAAAATATTAATAACTCTCCCACAAGCATAAAAGATCAGACTTTTAAAAATCAAAGAAGAGATTAATAAAATCTGAGACAAAAATAGATTATTAATACATAAAAACCAGGAAGTTTAAAAAAACCAGGAAAATGGACAAACCATTTATTAGATAATTAATTTTTTTAGAGCTGTCAAGACCAAATTACTAAAACCTTTGCCTGAAGCTCTTATACCTAATTATATGCCAACAAAACTAATTTTTTTAAAAAAAGAATATATCCAGAACAAAGAGAATTTAAACATTCTGATCTCAGCAAGACAAACTGAGCTAGTCATTTTGAACTCTTACCCAAATTCCCTTAAATCAGAGAGATTTATAGGCTACTATTAGACACTTAAGGAATAATCAACCCCTTTGATATGTAAAGTGCTAATAAAATTAGATAAATTCCTTTTCTAAGACAAATGTGATGTTGATATAATAGGGAAAGATTAGAGAATGAAACCATAGAACAATATAAAGAGATTTTTAAAATTCAAATTTGTGATTTCATCAATGCAAATTTGTGCTTTCATCAATTCCCTGTAAGGAAACATCTTCTAACAGTATAAATTGCCAACTTGTCTATAAATTTTAAGCTCAGAGAGCTTCCAGGGAGTCAAGAGGTTAAATAACTCACCCAGAAATAACACAGCTAGAATGTTTCAGAACCAGCATTTAAACTTTGCTATTCCTGATTGCAAAATTGTCTGTCTATATTACTGTTTCTCATCACAAATGAATATTGATACAAAAATAATTATATGAAACAACAGAAAAACGGCTACTGAAATAAAATCAAATATACACAAATATATTATACTTGCATATAAATTAATTAATTCATTTGTTTATGGATATGGACCAGGAATGCATGAATGGTTTAGTATAAAAAAAACAACCACCACCAAACAAACTATTATTGGAGGCCTAGATCTATGATTTTGTCCATAGAGAGAATTTCCAGAATGGGAACTTCCCTTTTGGAAAACTTGATTAAAACTTGATTATAACTATGTTTATAACTCATAGTCATATAAAGGTACCTGAGTACTGAATAGCTAAGTAACTCATACCTGGTCACAGAGCTAGTTTGGGCCAGGAATGGAATTTGAGTACAGGTCTTCTTGGCTCCATGACTAGCCCTCTATTTAATATGCTATATCTCTTCTCGGAAAGATCACATTTTATGGGAGATCTATAAAAATAATGTTATATTAATTACAAAAATATATCTTACCACCAATTGGCTATATCAATATACACAGAAAAAAGCCTTAGATAAAATGTGCCATTAGTTCATGTAAACTACTAAAAAGCATAGGAGTAAATGTAGTTTTATTTAGTATGATTAAAATAATCTATCTAAAATCGAGATGCAACATTATTTGTAATGGGGGAAAAAGGCTACCTGTGCTAATAAGACATGGAAATAAATTGAGAGAATGAGCATAGGCAAAGAGAAGGCTAATTATCTTTATCTGAAAATTATGTGATACTTAAGTAAATGCTTAAACAACTTCAGAAACTAAAAGAAAATATTTAACAAAAGTAATCGTTTCAGTAGAATAGCAAAATACGGGAGAAACCCACAAATATCATCACATTGTCTTTATTTTACTAAGAAAACTTGGGAAGAAAAAATAAAAGAGAATGCTCAAAATAACTTGAAATGCATAAAATAGTTGGAGATTAAGCTATTAGGAAACACATTATTTGTATAAACACAATTACAAAATGTTCTTTACAGAAATAAAGGAAGAGTTAAAGAATTAAGGGGGACATTGAATATTAATGAACATGCCATACTAAGATTTTAAAAATGATAATATTACCTAAATTAATTGAGATGTTTTGCTCTATGCCAATGAAATTAGCAAGGGATTGCTTTGTAGAAGCAAAAAAAATAATAAAATAAATCATTTGGAGAAACAAAAGAGAAAGTCTCTAAAGAAGTAATAAAAAAGGAATGAAAGCTATTTTGGAGCTCTAGATCTCAAACTATATTGTAAAATAATAATCAAGAAAATTACTTTGTACAGGTTACAAAACAGAAAAGTAGGACAGACTAAGTAAGCCAGACCCAGCTGCAATCATGCATAGAAGCCCGACGTTTAAGAAAAACCAAGAGCAGAAACCACTGGAATAACAAATATATTTGACAAAAACTGCTGGGAAAATTAGACAACAGTTTGGCAGAAATTAGAGTCAGGACAGCATCTTAAAACGCCAGTAAATTTCAGATGGAAACTTGATCTAAAAATAAAAGGCCTCAGTAGAGAGACAAGAGTAAGAGAGAGAGAGAGAGAGAGAGAGAGAGAGAGAGAGAGAGAGACAGAGACAGAGACAGAGACAGAGACAGAGACAGAGATAAAGAGAGTAAAAGACAGAGACAAAGAAACAGAGACAGAGACAAAGAGAGAAAATAAAAGGAAGTGCCTTTGATATCTTTGGCTAGCAGAATGCTTTTTTTTTTCCCTTGTTTTTTTGGAGGGGAAAGGTAGGGCAATTGGGGTTAATTGACTTGCCCAAGGTCACAGGGCTAGTTTTTTGTGTTAAGTGTCTGAGGTCAAATTTGAACTCAGGTGCTCCTGATTCCAGGGCCAGTATTCTACTCACTGCCATCTAGCCACCCCCAGCAGTAGAATTCTTAACCAAATAAAGTACAAAGACAGTAAAAGATAAGAAATATTAAGGGTAAAATTTTTAAACACATAAACAAAATCAATTTAGCTCAGATAAAAAGAAAAGTTCTCCTTGGGGGAGGTAGGGGTGGGAAATCTTTGTATTAAATTCTTGTAAAAAGCTAAAATACAGAGATTTGACCAAATGAAAAATTAGACCAAGTTCCATGCTTCAATAGGTAGGTGGTCAAGGATATGAACAAATCATTTTCAGGAGAGGAAATACAAAGGATCAACAATCATTTTAAATGCTTTCAATCACTAACAACAAATGGAATGTAAATTAAAACAACTCTGAGGTTTCACCCGACGCCTACCAACTTGGCGCAATAAAAACAGGAAACTATCGGTGCTTGAGGGGCTCTGGGTGAGAAGACCAGTGCATTAAAGAACTGTTGGTGGAAATGGGAATCAAGCCAACTCTTCTGGAAAAGAATTTGGCGTTGTGCAAGATGAGTCATAGAATTCTTATATCCTTTGACCTAAAAAGCTGACTACTGGTCACATGCCCCTAAGGTGGTAAATGACAGAAAGTAAGATCTCATGTATAACAACATATTCATGGCACATTCTTTGTTGAAGCAAAAACCTAAGGAAGAGAAAGGGAATGTTTCAACTCAAACTCATCCAACTGAACAATGTTAGAGGGACTCCCAGGTTTAGTACAATGTTTGGCACACAGTAGGTACTTAACAAATGTTTGGCAGAAATTAGAATCAGGGCAGCATCTTAAAATGCCAGTAAATTTCAGATGGAAACTTGATCTAAAAATAAAAGGCGTCATTAGAGAGAGAGAAAGAGAGAGAGAGAGAGAGAGAGAGAAACAGAAAAACAGAGAGAGACAAAGAAAAAAAGACAGAGACAGAGTGGCACACAGTAGGTACTTAACAAATATTTGACTGATTCCAGATAGTCAGTCATGCTAACGAACTGTTGATAGAGCTTTCATCCTTCAAAAGGTAAAGCAACTAACAAGAAGAAATTCTCTTCCAAGAGAGACAATATGGTAGAATGCTTAAGGCACAGTACTTGGAGTCAGAAAGATTTGGGTTCAAATCCTACCTCAGAAACTTACTCATGTGACCACAGCTAACTTATATAGCCTCCCTGTGCCCCAGCTTCTTCCTCTGTGAAGAAGTGGGGGGACTGAACTCAATGGTATCTGAAGTCTCATCCAGAAAGAAAACCCAAATAGGTCTAATAGATTTAAGTCTATGATCTGATAGTAAGGAGGTAATAGCCCTTCTGTACTCTGGGTGGCACCATTTGGGAAGGTAGTATAAGCTGGAGAGAATCCAGAGGAGGTAATTAGGATGATAAAGGGTCTTAAATCTGTCATTTGAGGAACACTTGAAGAAAGTGGAGCTGATTAGCCTGGAAAAGAGAAGCTTCCAATGGAACACGTTACCTTTGTTCAAATAGTGGAAGGTCTATTACAAGGAAAAGGGATCTAACTTATCCTATTTGGCCCCAGAAAGCAATGGGAGCAATGGGTGGATGTGGCAAAGAGGTGAATAGAGGATTAATGTCAGGAAAAACTTTTTAATAATCGGGGTCGTCCAAAAGTGGAATACATTCCTCTGGAAGGTAGTAAGTTCCCCCTCCTTGAAAGTCATCAAGAAGAGTGATGCCCACTAATCTAATATGTTATAGTGAAGGTTCCTTTGAGAGATTAGGTTGGACTAGAAAGGCACTAAAGGCCCAGCTCCAAAATTCTATGATTCTATAAGCTACAACTTGATCCAACACATCTGGAAAGAAATTTGCAATTATGTGGGAAAAGTCGTTAAACTGTTCAAACCCCTTGACTCAGCAACCCTACTCTAGAGTGTGTACCTTGCCCAAATCAGTCAATCAACAAACATTTATTAACTGTTTATTATGTGCTATAAACTGTGCTAAGCATTGAGGATGCAAATATAAGGGGAAAAATAGTCCTTGCCCCCAAGAAGCTTACTTTGTAGTGGGGGGGGGGGGAGATAACACACAAAAGCAGAGATATAAAGGTAGGGGCATGGTGGGAAAGTCCAGTGAGTCAGAAGCAAAGATGGGAGAGGAATGAAGGATGACCAAGCTGAGCCCCTGCCCAAAATGTAGGCCCTGGGAGGAGCTCACCAAAGGAAGAAGGGGGTGGCAAGTGGAGGGATGTTCAGGATGAGAATGCAGATGAAGCTGCCTGTAAAGTCCAGAAATCATAAGTAGAACCCAAGGAAGGCAAAGACAAAAACAATGGTCCTATCCACAATTTTTGTGGTAGCAAAAACTGGAAACAGTCGTTCCAGCAAGTGAGGAATGGTTGAACAAAGTGGGGTGTATGGAAATAAAGGAATGTTATTGTGTACAAGAAATGACAAGTAATGGAGAATTTAGAGAGACATGGAAAGATTTGTATAAATTGATTCAGAATGAATTCAGCAGAACTAGGAGAACAATATTCTTGTTGTTCAGTCATTCCAGTCCTGTCTGACTCTCTGTGATCCTATTTTGGGTTTTCTTGGCAAAGATATTGGAGTAGTTTGCCATTTCCTTCTCCTGTTCATTTTACAGATGAGGAAACTGAGGCAAACAGGGGTGAGTGACTTACCCAGGGTCACACAGCTAATCCCTGAAGTTGGATTGAACCCTGGTCCTCTTGACTCCAGGGTCTGCCTTCTATCCATCATGCCACCCAGCCGCCCTAGGAGAACACTATGCACAATGGCTATCATGATGTAATAAATACCAGATGCAAAAATGACCAAATTCAGGATAACTATCACAAGTGTTGAGTCCACAGTTTAGATGATTACAAACACCTGGTATGGCAGATACCAATACACCCATTGGCTCTACCGGTCAGTTTTGCTTAATCGTTTTTCTTTATTACATGATGGATTAGAAAAGTGTGTAAAAAGTGATTAACAAACCTATAGAGATGTTAACAACTTTTTGCTTTTTTTTTTTTTGGAGGAGGGAAGGCAGGGCAGTTGGGGTTAAATGACTTGCCCAAGGTCACACTGCTAGTAAGTATTAAGTGTCTGAGGGTGGATTTGAACTCGGGTCCTCCTGACTCCAGGGCCAGTGCTCTATTCACCACGCCACCTAGCCACCCCAACAATTTTTTAAAACAAGAAATAGGGAGCCCAGGAGATCGCTGGGCAGAGCTGAAACGGGACGGAGCCAGATCGGAGAGAGCTCGGGTGTGGGCATCTGGAGGGGCCATGGGGGAGGGCGTGCCGGCGGCTGAAGCCGCTGAGCGCGGCCCGGTGCACGCGGTGACAGTGGTGACGCTACTGGAGAAGCTGTCCACCATGCTGGAGGCGGTGCGGGAGCGCCAGGGCAGCCTGGCCCGGCGGCAGGGCGGCCTCACGGGCACCGTGCGCCGCATCCAGAGCGGTCTGGGAGCGCTCAGCCGCACCCACGGGGACACCAGCAACACGCTGGCCCGGCTGCTGGACAAGGCCGAGCGCGTCAGCACGCACGCCGACGCCGCCCGCGAGCGCACCGTCCGCCGCGCGCTCCAGGTGCAGCGTCTCGAGGCCAACCACGCGCTGCTGATCGCCCGCGGCCAGCTGCACGTGCAGCTCTTCAAGGAGGAGGCAGAAATCCCAGCCAGAGCTTTTCAGAAGGAGCCAGAATCCATCGAGCTAGAAGACAAGGAACTAGGACCAGAAGCTCCAGAAGAGCTGGAAGAAAGGGAGAGCTCAGACGAGGAGCCAGTGGAGT
>CM053594.1:298472617-298483868 GCA_028646575.1 Pseudocheirus occidentalis | reverse complement strand
GGGCTGGCCGGGTCTCTGCTTCGCTGAGGTGTGAGCTGCCCCTCTCCCATCCCATTGCTCACGCCTTGGCAGATGTTGAGGTGCTGGAGGCTGTAGAACCTCTGCAGACTCACTTTGGTGCCCGCTCAACTCAGCTCAGCCCAGCCAGGCTCCTTCCCCCCAGCCTGGCCTGGCCCCAGTCTTGGCTTCAGGCTGTTCCAGCCTCCATTCTGTTTGTCCCGATGAGCCCCTGCTGCCGAGCTGCCTTCAGCGAGAGATGTGTTCTCTACATTTTTATGTGAGTCTGAGAGTCCTAGACTTTATCTGGGCTCATATTTTATGGGTGTTTAGGGTGGCAGTGTGGGAGCTGTGGCACCTTGCTGCTTCTATGCCTCCATCTTGGCTCCACCCCCCCTTAATGTCTATATTGGTTCTTATATGTTGATTCATCTATTAAGTTTAGGTTTTTTTTTAACAAAGTCTTGAAAGTCTGAGAGTTTATCAAATATCAATTTTTTCGCTTAAGATAATACTTAACTTTGTAGGGTATTATATTTTTAACCAGAGTCCCAGTTCTTTTATTCTTCCATATGTTGTGTTCCAATACCTGTGGTCCTTTAACGTCTCTGCTGCTAGGTCCTGTGTAAGTCTAATTGTGGCACCATCATATTTAAAATGTTTTAATCTAGATGTTTTTAATATTTTTTTCCCTTGGACTGGGAGTTTCAGGCTTTAACTATGAGTTTTCCTCACAGAATCTCTTTTAAGTGGTTATTGAGAGATATTTTTTTTCTATTTCCACTTTCCCCTCTTTTACTAATGCTTCAGGACAATGTTCTTTAATTATTTCTTGTATTATTGTATCAAGATTATTTTTTTGATTGTAACTTTCAGTTAGTCAGCTTATTTTTATATTTCTTGATCTATTCTTCAAATCTATTGTTTTTCTTTTGTTTCACTTTCTCTTCTCTATTTTCATTATTAATATTTTGTTTAATCATTTCTTGATCTCTTAAAATTTCCACTGGTTTCACTTTGCCCAATTCTAATTTTCAGGTGTCATTTTCTTCCTTAAGACTCCGGATCTCCTTTTCTAATTGGTTGGCTTTCCTTTCATGTCCTTCTTGCTTTTCTTGAATTATTCTCATTTTCTTTTTTAGTTTTTCCTTCATCTCTGTAATTTGATTTTTAAAGTCTTTTTTCATATCTTCTATAAATTCTTTTTGGACAGGTGTCCATTTGATGTTACTCTTTGGGGGTTTCTTTACTTCAATATCCTCCTCTGAAGCTGAACCCTGCTCATCTCTATTCCCATAATAAGTTTCAATAGTTGGATACTTTTTCTTTTGCCTGTGCATTTTTTGTGGTGATAGGTTAATTATTTGTAGTTACCTCTAGCCCTGGGGTATGGGAAATGGTGCCTCTTGTCCCAGATCTTCAGTTCCTCCCTCTAGTCTGAAAGTGAAGGCAAACTTCCAACCTCCTGTAAGTGCCCACAGTCAGGGGCTTTCTGCCCCACTGCTTCTGCACTCACTGGGTATGTGCTGGTTCCTTCTCCCCACCCCCTCCCCCTGCTCTTCGGCAGCACAATTGTATCTGGAGTTCGTGGTCAGCAGAGGTTCCCTCATCTTCCCCAGCTCAAATGCCTAACTTCCCTCACTATCCCAGGAGCAAAAGTTCTGGTGGTTAGGGCTTAGGTAACCTCTCAAAGCAACTAACCCCAGGGCTTATTACTTGTTTAAGAGTCTTGTGACTTGCTGTTAAAACAAAACCTATTCTGGAGGTGTTGATTCTTTACAGGGACTAAACCTCTTTCTGGGATTTTTCCCTGGTTATGCGCATGTTCTTATTTATTTCCATCCACACTTTGTTCACCCTAAGGTGCTATCTTAACTCTTTTGTGGGGGAAAATCTAGAGATCTTGGAATTTTCAAACCTACTCCACCATCTTTTTTTTTGCTTTTTGGAGGGCAATTGGAGTTAAGTGACTCGTCCAAAGTCACACGGCTAGTTTTTGTATCAAGTGTCTGAGGCCAGATTTGAACTCTCATCATCCTGACTTCAGGGTCAGTGCTCTATTCACTGCACCACCTAGCTGCCCCATCCACCATCTTTCAATCTTTTTTTATCCACTCTTTTAAATCCTCTCTTTCAAAAGAAAACTTTTAGAAAAACTTCACGAAATATATAATTATCAATGTCCCTGAAAAAAAAATAACAAAACAAAAGAAAACAAAAAAAAAAGCCTCACTTCAGGTAATCACCAAGAAAAAAAATATGTTGCTGAGGACTGTTGGGAGTAGATGAGACAGTACAGATTTAAAAATATACAAAAGGGGTGGCTAGGTGGCACAGTGAATAGAGCACCGGCCCTGGAGTCAGGAGGACCTGAGTTCAAATCCGGCCTCAGACACTTCACACACACACACACACACACACACACACACACACACACAAAACTTGCCGTGTGACCTTGGGCAAGTCACTTAACCCCAATTGCCCTCAAAAACAAAAAGTAAATAAAAATAAATAAAAATTAAAATATACAAAAATATTAAGAGATAACCAAAAATTATATGCAAAGATATTTTTGGAATTTGCAAAATACCAATTGAAATACATTTAAATCACTAAGAAATTTTTTTTGGTCTAAATACAGCCATAATATCAAGGAAAAGATTTCATAGACAGCAACAATTTTTTTTTAAATTCCAAATTACAAGATTATTCCATTCTTACAGGGAATCAAATAAATAAATGGAATGTTAAATTATGACTAGAAAAGAAGATTGACAATCATTTCAAAATAATATATGCTTCAAATCCAAGCCTAAACACTGAAGAAAACAATTGGCTACTTTGTTGAAAAATAAAAGTTATAATTTTGTCAAAAAAGCTCATAGGTGAGCCAAAGACCCAGAGTTAATCAATCTATCAGTAAGTATCTGGTAATTTCTCTATATGTACCAGACATTATGTAAGGGAACCAAACAAAGGCAAAAAGTACAAAAAAGCACCCTCACCCTCAAGGAATTTACATACTAATGAGGGAGATAGTGAGTACATAATGAGGTTTATACAAAATGCTTAAAGAGTATAGGGAAGGTAACCATAGAAAAGAGGACTGGGAGGAATTCCTCCAATACAAGAGGGTATTTGTCTTGAGTCTGGAAAGAAACCAAGAGTTGAACACAAGAAGAAAAAATGCTCCAGCTACCGGGGATATACTAAGGACAATTGGGAGGGAGCATCATCAGGTGTGGAGCTTGGATTGAACTGAGAAAAGAGTGAGACAAGGAGACCAACTAGAAGGCTATTGATGGTATTGTGAAGTGCTGTAAATATAAGAAGCTGCAAAGAGCTGCAAACCAAGTGGGTTCCCTTTATCTAGGGAGTTGCTGAAAAAAAATTAAGCTATGCTGTATCAACATAATTTAATTTTACAGTTAAAAATGTTGGATATGAGGAACCAAAGCAAAGCTAAAAATCAAACCCAAGAGAGCAACATTAACAATTGACTACAATAATGTATATTCAAAGATTACTCACAAATGGAATTCTGAGTTAACTGAAGAAAAAAAATCAAGTTCCCAAAGAACAGATAAAACATGTCTTCTTCACAGAAGATGAAGTGCTTTTTGTACAGATTATACACACTGTCAAATATAATCATGGTATTGGATGTTTCCTCTTAATTGTTTTGTCATAAGGGAAAATTCATTCTGGATGGGGAAAATGGCTGATATAAAGACAAGGGCCATCAGTAAAATATGTACATTTTTATTTATATTTTGTTTTCATGTCAAGTTCTTTCCCCCTCTCAGTTTCTTTATCTTTCCTATTGCAGTGCCATTAATAAGTCTGTCTACACTGCAATTTGGCCTAGAAGCTTTGACTTCCATTTGACTTCATTTCCAACTTTGACTATCTTTGACCCCTTCCTAGGTATCCTGATGGCCTTTTGCTCCTAGAGGCTTACCACATTGGTGCTGTATTTAGTTCAGACATTCTATTCACTTAACTACTGTGGCTCAGAACTCCCAAGCTCAAGCAATCCACCAGTCTCAGCTTCCTTGACAGATGGAAATACATATGTGTGCCACCAACCTCACCTAATAACACATTCATTTCTGAATATATCATTCATACTTTTTTGTGCCTAATTACTCAGCCCTTGAAACAATTATCATTAAAAAGAACTAAAAGAGTCTTCAACAGAAGCAATCACAATATAGATCAGGTGTGATAATTCATAAAATATTCTGCTTTCATAATCTCCAACCTGTGCAATGTGAGAGGGGAATTAATTTTCTAAACTCTTCTTCAGGATTAATCTTCTTGGCAAACATTCAGTTTCTTTGCATCTTCTGTTTTTATATAACTTTAATTTGAAAATGTATACCTTGCTGTTCCCCTAACCAAAAAACTATTGTAACAGTGAATGAAAAGAGGAAAAAAAGTGCAGCAAAATTAATTAACCAATTAACACATCAATCAATTCTGTATTATATAATCATAGTCCCTAATTTCTACAAACAAGGCAAGCAGTGACTTAAGGGTGAAAACAACTTCTCTATATGTTCAAAATTTTTCAAACTGTAATTAAATATTATAATTTAGATAAACATATAAATAAAAATATGAAGATGAATAAATATAATTAAACATAATTCAGTTTCTTCCTTTCCTTTCTTTTCCTTTTATTTGTTTTTTCCTTCTTTTTTCTTTATTTCCTTTTTTTCCCTTTCTTTTTTGTCAATCTCTTTTTCTCTTCTCTCCACTAGTTCTATTTCTGGTTGTGCTTACTTCATTGTGGTCAACATTAAACTTCACAAAATGTATTTTAAGTGAAATAGATCTGTATCATGTCAAACATCATCAAATGCCAAGCAAGTTTGACCCCTTCCACTTGGTTAGACAGACACTTCACTCTTTCTTGACAAGGCAGCAACATTTTAAATAGGTAAAGAACTAGAACTGACAGCCCACCAGATTATCAAACAGGTCAAGCACTACAACCACCTCTAAATTATTTCATGTCTCCTCCCTTTCTTGTCCTACCTCCTCAACAAAAGAGAAATAAGAACTAAAACTTTTTTTCCTCTAAAAAAGATCAAAAGCAAACTTTTGTTTGTTCTGTCCAAAGATTTTTCCTTTTTTCTTTCTTTTTATCAGTTGGTATGCATTATCCAAAGAAATATTCTTTACTTTTCATGGCTGAATTCAGCTCTAAATTTTCCATAGCAACAGAGAATATGGCCAAATAAAATCCAATTTCATCAATACACTCAATATTTAACTTCAAATTCTTTACCATGAATCCTTTGCCAAACCTGTTACCAAATGGCAAACAAACAAAAAAACAACTTTTTCTTCTTCTATTTTATTTTTTCAGCTTCTATCCAATAGACTTTTAGCAAAGAAGGGCCTTGATGAGAGTTTCTTAGCCTTTTGTTTGTTTGTTTCATGGACCTCTTTAAAAGCTTGTAAAGGCGTATGAAACCCTTCTCAGAAAAATGTTTTTAAATTCAGGAAGTAAAATACACAGGATTATAAAGGAAACTGATTATACATATACACTCACATTATGTATATATGTGTGTACATATATATGCACACATAAATATAGAGATATACACATAATATACAATATACATATGTGCATATATGTGTGTGTATGTATATATGTATGTATGGATATCAAAACAAGTTCATGGACACAAGGTTAAGAACTGCTGCCGTACACAATCATTTGTTTTAACCTCTCTTTTTAAATAAATAGGAACTGAAGCCAAGAGAAGGCAGAGTCTGAATTCTAATCTAGGTCCTCTGGCTCTATTTTTTCCATCTTCCTATTTAGACCATGCCACATGTCTCTGATGTTCCTGATCTCAGAAATATAGTCATTGTTGTTTTTTTTTATCAATCAATATATCAGCCAAGTTTTTGTTAAGAATATACTATATTTTAGTGATTGTGCTTGGTTCTAGGATACTAAGATAAAAGTATGGACTTGGGGGGCTTTTAGTCTAGTAAGAATGTTTTGCACATGTTTAAGAATATACAACATAGATATCCAATAAACATTTATTAAGGACCTACTATGTTCTAGCTATTGTGCTAAGTTCTGGAGATACAATGAGGAAAGAAGGAGGAGAAGAAAGAGGAGGAGAAGAATGAGACAGCCCCTTCCCTCAATTGCTTACAATGTAATTGGAAGAGGGGGATACAACACACAAAAGGATGCAAGAAGTTGTGGTGGGTGGAACAGGTGATACCCAGTATGAAGCAATTTCTTCTGTAGTGTTAAAAAAAGGCAGAGCAGCAAATGCGAAGGAGAGTGAGCCCAAAAATAAGGTTTCTGCCCTCTCTAGTGTCAGGTGTTGGAAGAGGTTTGGCATTCTATCCTCCAGGCTTCCAATCAGAAGAGAAAGGAGGCCAAGGGAGGTGATTCTAGTCAAGAAATGAGTGAGCAGAAGAGTAACAAGATTAAAATTGATATGGGTTGAAAAAGGAGAGAAAACAATGAAAGATGCAGCAGAGGTAAGGGGAAAGAGATCCTGAACAGTCTTACATAATGTATTGGTAATATATTTTTCTTTAATGGGAAGATCTTTCCCATCCATTAATGGACCCATGTAACCTGCTTGAGTCACATGGAAGCCTGAGTCAAATGAGTGTGTGGGAAGGAGCTTGCTGAACAAGTAGAACAGGAAGGGTGGAGCAGAGCCCAGAGGAAGTTGTTCAGAGTAGTTAGAGCTGAGGAAGAGAGAGGAAGGAGGGAGCAAGCTATGTGTGTTTGTTTGTGGGAAGGCCTTAGCAGAGGAAAGGCTTGGGGATGGCAGTACCTGCTGCATAGTTATTACGTATAGATTTCTTTGTTGTTGTGATAGATTCAGCTTTCTGGTGTTGGGATTTGGCTTTCTGGTGTTTGAATAAATGTTTTGGTTGTGTCTTCCATGTGGAGAGTTTGTTATATTTTGTGATTCAGAATTACACTAACATATTTATAGCTGCTGAAGGCACTGTGAATATTGTGCTGCTGCTGCTGCACAAAGCCTTAAATGAGAACAAATAATATGGAAGACTGGAGTGAGGAGCCAGTAAATTACAAAAATGGTGAACAACCAATGAAAAGGCAATAGATCAGTGGTTCTCAACCTGTGGGTTATATTCAACTTGTAACAATGAAAATACATCCTGCATATCATATATTTACATTACAATTCATAACAGTAGCAAAATTACAGTTATGAAGTAGCAACGAAAATAATGTTATGGTTGGGATTCACCACAACATGAGGAACTGTTTTAAAGGGTCACGGCATTAGGAAGATTAAAAAACACTGCAATAGATGATGTCAAGAAGGAGGAACAGCAAGAAGTGTGTGGGGAATAATGTGCAATTAAGTATGAGAAGTAAGTTGGGGTCATCTGGTGAAGCCCTCTAAACAGCAAAAAAAGGAGTCCAGTTTTCCTGGGAGTAATAGGGAACAAGTAGAGTTTATTGAATGGGAGTAATATGGTCAGATTTGTGTGTTCTATACATTTCACTTTGGCAGCTGTGTGGTACAAAAATTGGTGTTTGAAGAGACTCAAGACAACGTGTCCAATGACGAACCTATTGTTATGGTTAAAATGAGAAAGGTGGTAAGAGTCCTGGGTGTATGAATAGAGAAAAAAGGAAAGAAGTGAGAAATGTTGTAGAATAACACAATTTAGCAAGCAAGTAGTTGAACAGACAGGGGAAGGAGTCAAAGATGACACCACAATTAAGAATCTGAGTGACTAAAGGGATAGTAGTTCCCTCAAAAGAAGTGCCTCAACATACAAGCAAAGTGGGGAAAATCAATAATAGAAATGCCAATATCCATTATTTTGATATTATTACTTTCAAAACTAGATTAAAAGAGAAGGGAGATATCACATTTATGGATACT
Source organism: Pseudocheirus occidentalis (assembly GCA_028646575.1). NCBI lineage: Eukaryota > Metazoa > Chordata > Mammalia > Diprotodontia > Pseudocheiridae > Pseudocheirus > Pseudocheirus occidentalis. The sequence goes on along the minus strand of CM053594.1, from coordinate 298,475,949 downwards.
CTCAGACAAAGCTCAGCTCCTACGTTGCCCCCAGTGAGTTTGTTCAAGGTTGCATTCAGTTTCTATCTTTTTAAAAGCTCATATGGCAACTCACTCTCATCTCCTGCATCTTCTCTTTATTCATCTGAGTAAGAACCAATGTCTCTTTCAATCTGCTGTTTTTCACACAAACTAAGGGAAGACACACCAGCCTAGATTTTGAATCATTTTCTGTTGTCAAAAAGGCTAAAAATAGATTCAGACACAGTTTAATTAGTCTAAAGCATCTACAAAACTGAAAGGCAAGCATTTCTCCAAATGTTGTACTTTCCATTTTTCATATACCTTAACTCTACCTGTGAATCAAAAGCAATAACTTCATATAGCCAGTATCCTTGGGTTACCTGAAGGACAAACAAAAATAAATTTATATATCTAAAATAGTACATTTGGAAGGATTGATTGCACAAGGAAGAAGCTTGGGGCAGAAAATGATTGCTAAGTTGTAGATGCTTGACAAGCATTTTAAGCTATGACTTTCAAATAAGAAAAAGGACACCAAGATTAATTTTTATGACATGATTTTAAGGATAGTCACTATAAATTCTTCCTCAAAGATGAGTGCAAGTAGTGGAACTTTCATGCAAATAATACAAAAGTTAAAAAATATGCTTAAAAAAAAGACAAAACATAGAATCATAGGATTTTCCAGTTGGAAAGCACCCTAGGGATTATATAGTCAAGCCAATTCGTTTTACAGATGAGGAGACTGAGACTTAGAGGCTTGCCCATGGTAGCAGAACTAGATGTTCAAAATCAGCTAGTCTGACTCCACATTCAAGTATCTAAACTAAAATCACCTCCTAAAATTGCCTCCTTTCTCTTCTGATTGGAAGCCTGGAGGATAGAGTGCCAAACCTGGTACTTTGTTACTTTTCAAAAACCATATGCTATAAATAGAAATTTAAAACTGCAATATGTTCTCAAATTTTGTTTGTGGTTTATAGATTTTGTTTTTCAAAGTTCAACAAAGTGAAGATAAATTATGTAAGTTCAATGAATAAAATCTACATTTTGTAATCTTAAGGAAAAAACATGTATATCTGCACGGGGGTGAGGTAAGGGCTCATTTAGTCTCAAATTGCTTTACAAGTATTTTCTAATGCTTACTAATTTGTCAACTTGTGGTGATGTGTGGTGATTAATTAGAAAAAGTAACAATAATTTGGAGATGGTTTCATATTTTGGCATCAATTGTTCAAGTCACTTTTACTAGACTGACTCATAATGTCTAACTTTGAACAAATGAAGCCAGATTCAATTGGATTCTTTAGTTTTTGTCAATTCACATGCTATTCACAGATTATGGCTTTTTGGTGGTGGTGGTGATGGTGGTGTGTGTATGTGTGTGTGTGTGTTTTAATTTTACAGTGCTTAAGAATGGATATTGCTTTAAAAATATGCAAATATTGTACTTCGACAAGAGTGTGCTTTAATGGCTAATCATATTGCAGTGGCTATAGGTGTGGGGAAACCAAGTATTGAAATAACCATTAAAGTGCACATTGAAATAAGATCAGTCTACTGGAAAGCAAAGAAAGGAAGTAGCTTTAAGTGAAAAAATATCAAGAACTGGCAAAGTTGTTGTGGCAAAATAGAAAAGCATTCAATGACTCTGGGATAAAGGACCTTTGTTCAAATCTCACATGATACTTACTACCTATGTAACCTTGGGCAAGTCACATAAACTCCCTTGACTTAAGGTTCTTCATCTGTAAAATTAAGGAGTTAAATTAGATGCTTTCTGGGGTCCCTTCTAGCTCTATATCTATAATGCTGTGATACTCAAAAGAATGAGCAAAGATTTTTAGAGGGATTTGGCAGCTGAAGAGGTTGTTCTTGATTCCTGTACAGTATATGACTTAAGCTTCATAAAGTTTTAAGAACAATAAGAAGAGTGTAAAAAAAACCTGCTAATGATTGTTATGAAGAGAAAAAAGAACTTTTATGGCCCTGGAAATATAAAAAGTGAAATAATAATTATTAGAAATATATAATTTTTATTGATGAAGCTCACTTTTGTGATGAAGATCATGCCAGAAGTCCAGGTGAATCTCTATTATTGGTAAATTTCATCTGACTTTAAAATATCCATTCAAAATATTTGAAAATTTGTTTTACTTTAAATGAATGGAAGTCTTGTCACCATTGTGGAAATAAATAAACTGACAAAAATGACAATATATTTGGAGAACAGAGAGAGAATGAACAATTTAAAAGGTCATGAAACAGGTGTGCATCTTGAGGGGCCATGGGGGAGGGCGTGCCGGCTGCTGAAGCCGCTGAGCGCGGCCCGGTGCACGCGGTGACAGTGGTGACGCTACTGGAGAAGCTGTCCACCATGCTGGAGGCGGTGCGGGAGCGCCAGGGCAGCCTGGCCCGGCGGCAGGGAGGCCTCACGGGCACCGTGCGCCGCATCCAGAGCGGTCTGGGCGCGCTCAGCCGCACCCACGGGGACACCAGTAACACGCTGGCCCAGCTGCTGGACAAAGCCGAGCGCGTCAGCACGCACTCCGACGCCGCCCGCGAGCGCGCCGTCCGCCGCGCGCTCCAGGTGCAGCGTCTCGAGGCCAACCACGCGCTGCTGGTCGCCCGCGGCCAGCTGCACGTGCAGCTTTTCAAGGAGGAGGCAGAAATCCCAGCCAGAGCTTTTCAGAAGGAGCCAGAGTCCATCGAGCTAGAAGACAAGGAACTAGGACCAGAAGCTCCAGAAGAGCTGGAAGAAAGGGAGAGCTCAGACGAGGAGCCAGTGGAGTCACGGGCCAAGCGGCTTCGGCGTACTGGTCTGGAGAAGGTGCAGAGCCTTCACAGGGCACTGTCCACCCGAAAGAGCAAGGGCCCTGCCCCACCTCCACCCATTCCTACCAAGCCTCCTCGATTGGGCCCTAGCCAGGGCATTGAAAATCACCCTGAGGCAGGGGTAGTGGTTGAAGCAGAACCAGAGTTGGAGCTAGAGCCACCAAGGAACCCTGTGGAAGAGCCAGAGAGCCCTGAGGCCAGGGAAACTCTGATGCTTCAGGAAGAGGGTACTGCCTACTGCTCCATCCTGCCTGCCCACTTCTCTGTGCCTTTATCTTTAATGGCACCATCAGTTGCCAAGCAACAGCCCAGTTACTTATAGATCACCTTTACCTAAGCAAAGAAAGAACCCTCCCTTTATCACTCACCTCACTCCCTCTCTTGCTCCCAAACTGAGACCTCCACTCCAAAACCCTCCAAACCACCCCATTTTAAACCTCAGAGACCCAACACTGTCACCCTCCCAAATGTGCTCAAGATTAATAAACTTATTT
>CM053594.1:298430463-298472517 GCA_028646575.1 Pseudocheirus occidentalis | reverse complement strand
CCCTGAGGCCAGGGAAACTCTGATGCTTCAGGAAGAGGGTACTTACTGCCTAGTGCTCCATCCTGCCTGCCCACTTCTCTGTGCCTTTATCTTTAATGGCACCATCAGTTGCTAAGCAACAGCCCAGTTACTTATAGATCACCTTTACCTAAGCAAAGAAAGAACCCTCCCTTTATCACTCACCTCACTCCCTCTCTTGCTCCCAAACTGAGACCTCCACTCCAAAACCCTCCAAACCACCCCATTTTAAACCTCAGAGACCCAACACTGTCACCCTCCCAAATGTGCTCAAGATTAATAAACTTACTTCACTAAAAAAAAAAATAAATAAAATGAGTGCCAATTGATTAGAGCAAGGCTGAATAAATTATGGGATGGAGATGCAATGAAATATTACTGTGTCATATGAAAATATTCATATGAGAAATTCAGAGAAACATGGGAAGACTTGTATGTGAAGACTTCTATTCATATAGAAATAGGACCTTGAGAATAATATAGTCAGTGACTACTATGATCTAAATGAACCCAACATTAAAAGGCAAGGTAGTTTAATCTTAGTTCCAGAAAATTGAGAGTGAAATGTATATTCTTCCTCTCAGAGAGGTGGTGGACTACAGGTACAGAATATTGCATATTCTATCAAATATTTTTATCGGCTTTCTCAGACAGTTTTGCTTCACTGAGCTTTTTGTTGGTTAGTTTTTTGTTTGTTTACAGAGGAGGATTTAGTGGGTGGGACAACTACACTGAGAAATAATTGTGAGGTTAAAAAAATAAACAAGAATTCCCCAAACCATCAATGTATTTAATCTGAAAAAAATAAATAATTTTTCTTCTTAAAGACTAAGCAAATAAGGTTGTAGTAGAATTATTTTGTTCAGTATTCTTTCTCCAAAGTTCCCCTATGTTTATAGTTAACAGAAATAGGCAAGTGACACCAGGATCACACTAGTGCCTAGTTTGACCCTTCTAGACTCAGTGGGATCTGTGATTCCCTCTGAATCTGAACTGTTCTTGTTCCATCAGCAAGTGAGAGTTCAGCATCCATTCAGGAAGGCAGCATTGAGCTCTATTTGTTTTCAATGGTTCATTTATTTCAGCGGGGGGTTGGAGTTTTTAAGGGGTTTTCTTTTTTTTTTTTTACAAGTTCTTTTTTTAAGGGTCATAAAGAGCTTTAAGATGCCACGCATGAAAAGCTCTGGATAAATGCGGCTTGTACTGGATTGTAAAATACTGTATTGTAGGAAGCTCAATTCCTCAGATGAGACTGGAATTGGTAATTTCCTCGACCAATGGTCGAGTAGAATGCCAACACACTGCAAATTGGAAACATCGATGGTTCCCCGCCCCCCCCCCCCAAGGAACTTGTGCAGCCTGCAGTTTTAAACAAGGGCCCTGGGAATGTGTGCAGAGGCAGACCAGACATCTTTATGAGAAATTACATGTTTGATCCTGATTGAATTTTCCTGACTTTTGCATTAGGGTGAAATTACATCATTTTTATGGAGAAACAACTCCCTCCTACCCCTATAAAGTGGCACTATGAAGGCCAGGGCCACTGTTTTCCTGGCCGACTGTGCAGGTAAATCACATAAACTTTTCCCTGAGAACAAGGGTTCTGAATTCTCCAGATACCCTCTTCCTCTACCCCAGCCTGTGTGTGACCCTCCACGTACGCAAGAACTCAGAATAAGAGCTCACATTTATGTGTTTCTCCCCAGCTTAGGAAGCTCTTTCCTCTAAGCAGCCCTTGAGCTGACTAGTATAAGCATTATTATTCCCATTTTATAGATCAGGAAATGGTCTTAATGAAGTTAAGTAATATGCCCAAGGCCACACAGGTAGCAGGGAGCAATCTGAACTGAGGGCATCAAACTCCAAATCCTATGCGTGTTGTTGTTCATCCTTCATACTCCAAGAGGACCAATGGCATCATACTGTTGGGGTCAAGGTGCAGTGAGTGTGAGTGTGGCTGATCAGTCCAATACAAGCTCAGGAGGCCCTGCCATAAGTAGGGCACAAATGGTCCCTTTGAACATTTGGGATGGAGATGTCTCTAGATCTGTCCATCTCATGTTTCCTTTGTGCTACTGAGATTCTGCTTTGCTCTTGGAGCACAGCCCCTTCTCTGATGCAGGGATGCCTTACTCGGTGGTCCCGAGCCAGCGTCTCCCATGTCTCACAGCTCTATGCTACCTTGCTTTGGGATGGAGTGAATGCTTTTGGCTTCAGTTCACCTAGCACAGGGGTGGGGAACCTGAAGCCTTGAGGCCTAATGTTGCCCTCTAGATCCTCAAATGTCGCCCTCTAGATCCTCAAGTGCAGTTCTTTGATTGAATCCAAATCTCCTTAATAAAAGGATTTGTTTTGTTAAGTTTGTATGCAGTGAATCCAAGGCCCTAGAAGACCATGTGTGGCCTCAAAGTCGCAGGTTCCTAACCCCTGATCTAGGATGTCTCTCTTCTCACTGACACCTCTCTAGCTCTCCTTCGTGCAAGGTGCCTCCAAATTAGCTGATTTCTAGCATATTAGTCTGACCATTTATTAAGCATTTATTAAGCCCCTACTACATAGAATGCCAGAACTACAGTCAGGAGTACCTGAGTTCAAATCTTGTTCAAATATTTACCAGCTGTGTGACCCCATTTGCTTCAGTTTCCTCATCTGTAAAATGAACTGGAGAAGGAAATGGTGAACCATTCTAAGATCTTTGCCAGGAAAACCCAAATGAGATAGCAAAGAGTCAGGCAGAATGAATAACAACAAAATATGTTGATTAATCCCTGGTGATACAGAGGACAAAAACACTTTCTCTAATCTCAAGAACTTCAAATTTGAATGGGGTGTGGGGGAGAAGAAGAGGCCAAAAATCATCCATATGAAATATATACAGTGAAAATAGAAGACACCAGGGCTGTGGGCAGGAGACCAGAAAAGGTCTCCTTCAGAAGGTGGTATATGCGCTGAGTATTAAAGGAATCCAGGGAATGCATGCATCAGAGTGAGAAGGAAGAGCAGTCCATACAGAGGACAGCCAGTGGAAAGGCCAGGGTGGGAGATGGAATGTCTTTGGGGGGGGGGGAGGGGAAGGGGCGCTGCCGAAAACTCAAAAGGTATGGAGTTATAAAGGCCTTTAAATGTCAAATGGAGGAATTTATATTTGATCTCAGAGACAAGAGATACTCAAGTTTATTGAGTGACGTGGTCAAACCTGCCCCTTAGGAAAATCACTTTGGCCGAAAATTGGGGAGAATGAATTGGAGTGGGGAAGGACTTGAGCCTGGAAGCCCAAGTAGGGACTGGTAGTGTAGTGGAGGCATGGAGGGATGTGATCCTGCACCAGTTCGGTTGCTATGCGAATAGAGAAAGTCGGAAAGTCGGGCTTCTCCCCATCCTTCACACAGATGCATTCCGGCTTTGTTGTCCTATTTCCCTTGTGATCATGCTGTTCCTGCTACCTTGAATTTCCCCCCTCTCCCTACCTGTCTTCAAAGACCCAGGTCTCCTTCCATGTCTTCTACTAGACTTTTCTAATCATCTCCCTTTCCTTTCTACTGGACTTCAATTCAGCATATACTTTACAACTTACTTTTTTTCCCTTCAGTTTTTCTTCTATGATCCACCAACTAAATTGTGAATACCTTGAGATCAGAAAATTCCTTTTCTTCTTAGTTTGTATCTTTCATATACTTTCAGACACTTACTAGCTGTATGACCCCAGAAAAGTCACTTAACTTTGTTTGCCTCAGTTTCCTCATCTCTAAAATGAGCTGGAGAAGGAAATGGCAAAACACTCCAGTATCTTTACCAAGAAAACACCAAATGGGTTCACAAAGAGTCTGACACTACTGAAAAACAACTGAACAACAAATTCAGGAAAGCATCTATCATCATGCTGAGACCTTGTCAAGGTTCAATAAATACTTTGTTCATTCATTCAGCAAAAATTCATTCAACAAATTCATTCAATAGGCAACCATTTATTCAACAAAATTTTCATTCATTCCTTTAACTAACACTTGTCAATTTATAGTCATAGCTGGACAATCCAGATCAATCTGGTATATGAGGTTGTACAGTAGTTTATTTGCACACTTCCCACACAGGATGGGAGTGGGATGGTGATGGTGTCTAATTTGCTATACCTGGGACAGGGACAGCAAAAGCAAGTTAAAGACAAACTTGGATTAATACTTTTTCAAAACCATTCCCAAACCCTCTCCCTATTCAATAGTCTGTTACATCTTTCCACTGGCACCATCAGGGACTCAAATTCAAATTCTGGGCCCCCAAGAAAAAGTTCCCAAAAGAGTTTCCTTAGTCTCTGGTTACTGGAACATCAACAGCTCTTTAGGGAGGGAGGGGCCTCCTCTTAAGCAGCTGACCTATAGCTAGGCCAATGCAAGGGCTGCTAGGGCAATTCAGGTCCGTAGCTACCACATTTTCTTCCAGCTCATCCCGGCTCTTTGAACACTTTGGGAGTTTCTTGGCTTAAGATTTTTCAGAGTCTTTTTTCTATGGACAAAAATAAGGATTTTTAATTCTTTGATTTAAGAAAGAGCAAAAGGGCTCATATTAAGAAAATGTTATTATTGCCTGGGTCATTGTTATGGAAGTCAACTGTGACATTTTGCACTTGCTTGGAAAAGCTCTTTTTACCGGCCTCCCCCCTGCCTCCCCTCACTTGTTCTGGCCTTTTGTATGATTCCTTTGGTTTTTCTAATTCTCAAATGGGCCCACATTTTAAATAACATTCCTTCTTGAATTTATGCATTCATTTCCTCAGCTTCTGTGCTTGGTCCCTTTCCAGCTCCCATCCTTTTTCTTGCTAATGCTTTTTGCTCCCCCTGTCTTTGTTGACACGCCAATATCCTGCCCCTTCCTCCCTTCACCCTTCATTCCCTCGGGCCTGGCTGACACACTCCCCATATGAGTGGGGGAAATAAGCTGCTATTTGGGCAAATAATACATCTTCATAAACCCAGGGGGAGACTTGCAACAGCCCCCTCTACTGACAATATGTTTTTAACAGGCAATACACAAAGCCACTTTTATCTACAGATTGTGTGATTTGAGGGGTTCTAGCAATGCCTCTCAACCCTAAAATGTCTCCCTCACTGACCTGTGCCTGAAATTTTACCATTCCAGCTTCTTTCCTTTATGCTAAAGTCATTGTCTATTATTGCATTGTTCAGTTGTTTTTCAATCATTTCTGACTCTTGGTGACCCCATTCTGGGTTTTCTTGGAGAAGATACTGGAGCGGTTCGCCGTTTCTTCTTCAGCTCATTTTACAGATGAGGAAACTGAGGCAACCAGGGTTAAGTGACTTTCCCAGGGTCTCACAGCTAGTAAGTGTCTAAAACCAAATTTGAGCTTGGGAAGATGAGTTTATGCGTTTTTATCTTTCTTATCTACTCTTTTTTTCCAAAGCAGATGACTAAGCCAATTTCATTCTGATTGCTATATATTTCACTAAGGAGGTTCTACAGTATAAGGCCTGATTCACTGAGTACAAAAGTATCAGTAAACGGAGCATTTGAACAATCTCATCGTTGACAAGGAGTTCTTTTTCTTTTGTTTGAACTTTTAGGGGGACTTTTTTATGACACTAGGGAGCACCATAGGTGAATATATATCTTCCCAGCTAATTCAGTGCTTAGTGTGGTGCTTGGCACATAATAGTCACGTAATAAATATTGATTGATTGATTAATATTTCATTTAATATGAGTACTCAGTAGATCTTGAACCAAGTTATCTGCATAACACCTTTCACTGATACCTCCCATTTAAAATGTAACTATCACAGGAAGGGGTGATTGATTAAGCTGTCAGCTATTAAAACACCACTGAAAATGATTTTATCAGATTCCTTCCAAAGAACAGGTATGGAGCCAAAAGAGCTGAGAGCAAGTTTGATACAAGAAGCGGAGAAGAGCAGATCCTCAGCACCAGACATTGCTATGGAATGGGATGCTGAGGTGGGGAACCCTGAGCATGTGGGGAGGGGGAGAAGGCAACACAGTGAGGGGAAAGAGAGGGAGGAAAGAGAGGGGAGGAAGATGTACAACTGCCCATGTCACAATTTCCTGAGAAAACTGTATGAAGTACAGGAAAAAAGTCCTACCTAAGATGAGGAGGATAGCGCTAAATATCATAGGTTACCCTATTAGATAAATTTCTATTATAAGCACTATTCTGATATGGCACAGTTCTAGTAGAAAGGAGAATATTGGTGGAAAGGAAATCGAGAGCTTCAAAGGAGTCTACTCTTTATATGCCGGAAGAGACATAAATCAGCAGTGAATTTCTCAGCTCCTACATTGCTATTGGTAGCCATTCTTTTCAGAGGAAATACTTTTGTAAAATAGATTCAAATTTTTGGAAGTGTAGTCCAAACTCTTCACTTTACTTTGTACACACACACATATATATGTATACACATATGTGTGTATACATATCTGTGTCTCTGGATATGATAAAGAGCTAAAGGGAGAGCATGAGGGGAAATGGGAATTCAATATGCACAGAAAAAAACCTCCCTTCAATTGACTCCTTCTACCACAGAGGCAACAGGAAGTGAGACAAAGTCATATGAGAAGGCTGAGTTCTTGGACAAAGTCACCACACAATATATAAATCAAAATTTATGTTAGAGAAAAATCTGGCGTATGGCAAAATGCAAAGGTTTTAAATGAGCAAGGAGAAAAAAATGTAACAGAGACAATTAGACAAGTTGAAGTTAGGTCTTAATTAAAAGTACAGTTAGCCTTCATTTTGAGTGATAACGTAGAAAAAGGTGGCAGTGAAGTGTATGACCTGAGCAATGACATTTTTTTTTAAATATGGAAAAGTGTGGTAGTTTATGCAAAATAGAGCTCAGAAGTGTCCACCCAGGGAGCTCCTTGACCACAGGAGCTACCAATGTTAAGAGGTTTGCTGGAGCCATAACTATGGTGGCGAATTCAGAACGTTGTCCCAGGACATTGAAATTATAGGGTATTAATAGCAATTGCAGCTCTTCACCAGAAACAACTCAGTTTAGCATCTAGTTAATTTGAATAATTAATTAAAATAGGAAGTTGTCCACTTGTACCCTTCCTTGATTTGATCTCATCATGCTCCCCCACTATCCCCAACTCTGGCTTCGTGGTCTTCCCAATCGGAGACCTCTCCCACTAATACTCCCCAACCACGTTTGGAAGGTGTGGTTTATGCTGCGTGTCCTTGTATTGAGCCCACAGATTTCTGAGTGTGGCTCTGCCTTCACCTATGCTGCTCCCCTTGTAGCGTCTGCTGCTTTTTCTAGCTCTGGAGATCCTGCTACCAGAGCAAGAGGAGGGAGGGATTCATCACTCCCAACTCTTGCATTAAATGGGCTTTTTATAACCTAGTAACCAAAGGACCATTTATAATATTGTTCCTTAGGGGAAATGCCTTTCAGGCTCATGGAGTAATAAATGTTAGAACTGGAAGGAGCCTTAGAGATTAGCTGACCCAACCCCCTCCTTTTATAGATGAAGAAACTGGACTGTCAGAGAAATTAAGTGACTTGCCTAGGTCAAAGAGAATTAATTATGGCAAAACTGGGATTCAGCTCCCAGTCCCTTGACTACTAGTCCAGTATTCCTCACGCTATTCCATTTCCAAAACAAGCAGTTTTCAAAAGAACACAACTTATTTTCACATTAGTTACTGACAATAGTTTTATTTTTTTTTAATCCTCAGATCCATTTTTCATTTTTTTTTTCATGGAGGGTTTTATAATTTGGTCTCTAGCTTCTATGGAGTCTACTCTCTGCTTCTGTGGGAGGGTGAGAGAGAAGGAGGGAGAGGAGAGAGAAAAGCCTGAGATGAAAAAGGCAGGATTAGGAAATCACACGGGTGACTTGGAAGGTTCAGGACTAAGGAAGTAGGTCAGACATTGTATTTGAGGAGGAGACATTTGGCAATATTGGGGAGAAACTGAAGGAAAATTATTTCCAGGCCCAGATATTGGTCCAGATTCTATTTCTTAATTGAAAAAGAAGCAGGATCAAAGGTAATTAAGGAAGATATATAAAGATTAAGGAGAATCGAGGAGTATTGCAGAATAAAACCTGAAATGAAGACTCCAGAAGGAAAAGGAAAAGGTAATCAGTAAGGCAAGGTAAGTAAGAAAAAGTACATTGGACAATTAGAGGGTAAATCAAATGAATAGAATGTATTGGTGGCTGGGGAAAATTTGTAAAAGAGATGGGAGATCGGAATAAAGCTGAAGGAGAGGTGGGTAAGAGTAAGGAGTTGTTGAAACGGTGGAAATTTGAGAGAGGTTTTCAAACTATTAAGAGGTGATAATAGGCTGTAAAAGTTTTAACCAAGTGGTTAAGGTTAAGGTATAAACACCTGCAAATAGTTTTAAAAAAAGACTGAAAGTCTACACCAGTATGGATAATAGGGAAAACTGTACAATGAATTGTATTGAGTGTGCAATGTTTCTATTTCTGCCATGGCCAAGGAGTACAGACCATTACCTACATCACAAATGCAGGCTGATCTCCTTTCTGCAGGAGGTGAAGGGACTCTCCATACTCCCTCTTTTTAGGGTTCCCAGAAAAAATGCAAGGTTCAAAGTAGGAGAAAAAGATCTATGAGAGAAGCAGGGAAACATGGCCCTTGTCAGACGGCTGAAGGAAGGGTGTTATGTGGAACAGAAAGGGAAGACAAAAGTCAGTTTTATAATAAGAAAGTGGATACAGATTTGAGATTCTTCCTGAAGAAAAGGGACCTTGTGCTCTGAACTTGGCCATATCTTCCAAAGAAACATACAAATGCTACCAAGACAGAGAGCATCCAGTATTGGCCAAAGGAAGAAGGAAGAAGGATTATCTCTTGGTCCTTCATGATTAACGAGATCTCATTATTAATGTAGTTATTCGTTGACATGATATCAACATTCCCAGGGCATAGCTGAGACATAACAGAGAATATCTCAAATCTTATCAAAATAGATTTTTCCTTTCTTGTTATTCATATGAGTAAAAACAATACAGGAGCAAAAAAAGTAACTCATTCAGCCAGTTAATAAGTATTTATTAAGGGCCTACCACGTACAGGTACTATGCTAGGGTGGGGGTAGGTGGGAATGAATACTTGTTGGGTCATTTCAGTCATATTCTACTCTTCATGGCCCCATTTGGGGATTTCTTAGTAAAGATATTAGAGTGGTTTCCCATTTCCTTTTCCAGCTCATTATATAGATAAAGAAATTAGGACAAACACAGTTAAGTGACTTGCCTAGGGTCACACAACCAGTTAAGTGTCTGAGGATGAATTTGAACTCGGATTTTCCTGACTCTAGGCCCAGCACTCTCTTCCTGGAGCCAAAAACAAAAACAGTCTCTGTTTTCAAGGAGTTCACAGTCTAATGGGAGACAACATGAAAAACTCCTATATACAAGTAAGATGTATATGGGACAAATTTCCCACAGTTATGAAGCTATGGACAAGAAACCAAAGAACGTAAGAGTATGAGCCGTATATTCCTCACTGTTTTCAATTGAGGAAAATGATGCAGACTAGAACATTTTATTTGGAAAATAAATAGCTGGCTAAGAATGCGATATTTAAGAAGGGTATTTGAATTTTTGAACCAAGATTTACAATATAAGGCTGACAGATTGCTGGCCAAATATGGAGTATATCTAACAAAAGCTGGAAGAATGTATTTGTTAGGTGTCTTACTAATGTGATCAAATGGGCTAAAAAGAATGAGGGAAGAGGAAGAAGACTGTCTATATGTATCCCCCAAGATACAACAAAGAGAAGCTACAAAAGAGAAGGAAGAATAGGAGTTGATATGTCTAGAAGTTCACAGGAGGAAATTATATAAGAAAGAAACAAGTAGTAAAACATATGACCTCCATGGCGGAATGAAGAAAATTTAGGCAATAAAAATGAGGACACACACAAAAAAAAGTCTGACCTTACATTATAGGTATCACTGAAACTTACAGGGATGAAATCCACGGCTGAACTCTGAAATGGATCTGTCTTATTCTAAAGAAACATGATAGGTGGGGGTGGAGTAGCATTGTATATCAAGAAGATATAATGTTGTGAGAAAGTCTAGAAACCAGAGGGGTAAAGCATAATGGAGAATATTTGGATGAAAGTCAATGGATGGAGAAGCTAGAGTTATTTGGTCATTGGAGTAGTCTACAAACCACCTTGACAGAAAGAAGAAATAAATGAGTTTGAGAAATAGACTACAAGCCTAGCACTGAGTATAATATAGAACTGATATGGACTTCATTCTATCCAGATATCGGATAGAAATCCTTCATTTCAAAAGTAGAGCAGTTAATAGCTTTCTTATTTTATTATAAATTTCATCCTTCAAAAAAATGAAGGAAGCAACAAAGGAGAATTCTATTCAAGATCTAATTCTCACTACCAGGAATAAACTGTTTTCTGGGGATGAACTAACAAGAACTTTGCGGGTAGGTGACCACTGCCTCTTCAATGGATGGGATGGTAAACATGTGATAGTGTGCTAGGAAACTGACAAACATAGATCTCCCATAAAAAAAAAACTACTTCTGGGTATAGAAATAGACCACTTGGATAAGAAATAAAAATAATCACTGCTAGACTTCCTAACCCAACCAAGAATCCATAAAGGTACACCAGGGGTTCTGTAGAGATCCTGGGATAGACAAGTGAGGTAGGTCAAAAGCAGATCACAAAGGGCAGAACTCAGGCAACTCCTGGATTCTTCTGGTTGATCCAGAATTCCCTGCCTGAACCCCAAACTGAGCCATGCCTGAGTCTAACTTGAGCCAGCCCCAAAGCCCATCCCTGAAAGGAATCCATCAGAAAGAACACCCTCCAGAGTGTCTGGTCTAAAACCCTAGATGTTCATGTCTAACTATGGGAGAAAGAGCCTAGTCAATCCTAGTCATCCTGAACAGTCCCTGAAGCTTCTTGTGGCAGGAGCCTAGTACAATGGTGGTCCCTGAGACCAGTAACAGGGTGAAAGAACCCTAGACAGAGGTTATAACTGAGGAAAATTCCAGAGTACCATGAAAAGACAGGGTTTTTAGTCAGAGCACTGGAGCAGCCACTGAGACCCTTGAAGGAAGAACCTAGTCTGGCTAGCTCTACTGAGGATAGCACAGGTCTTGCCTATACCATTCACTTCTGTAATCTATCATAATAACATCTCCTCTAATCTAGATCCTGAGGCATATGAGATGAGGAAATGAAGGAAAATGCTAATACTATGAGGAAATATTTTGGTATGAGAGATGCAAAGGAGGTAAATAGCTGAAAAACATAATTGCTCCACAAAAAGACCAAGTAAATTTTTTTTTAAATGTCCTGGTCACAAGGACTTCAGAAGAACCTGGAGGAAATGAAACAAGAGATACAGAATGGCAAGGAAAAAAGGCACCTCAAAATAGATGGCAGAAAACCTCATTCCAGAACTGAATGACCTGAAAATTAGAATAAGCCAACAGAAAATGACCCAGTAAAACAACAAGAATTACTCAAATAAAACCAAAAGATATGGAAAAAAGAGGAAAATGTAAGAAGGGCAATAAGAAGAGAACAACCGGCTTAGAAAACAAATCAAGAGATAGTATGAGAATTATTGGACTATCTGAAAACCATGATCAGAAAAAGTCTATATACCATATTTCAATATATTATAAATGAAAACTGCACAGAACTCTTAAAACAGGAAAATGTGAAAAAAAAACCTCTACCAGTTACCTCCTGAGAGAAACTCCAAAATTGAAACTCCCAGGAATATCATACTCAAAATCCAGAGTTTCTAGGTCAAAGAAAAATACTACAAGCAGCTAATATATATGTACATATAAGCTAACACATTGGATTTGTCCTATTCAGTCCCAGAAAGCACAATCAGGAGGAATGGGTAGAAGATGAAGAGATACAAGTTATGAAAAAACCTTGCTAACAATCAGTGTTGTCTCAAAGTAGAATAGATGACATTGAAAGCTGGCTGGTTCCCTCCTCACTGGAGATTTTCTAGCAGAGGCTAAATCAGCATTTGTCAAGCATATTGTAGGGGAGATTCCTTTCATGCATGGGTTAGAATAAATGGCCAGTGAGGTCCTTTGCAACTCAAATTCTGTGATTGTTTTCCCATTTTCATTTGACTCATGTACTACATGCACAATGAATATTTTCCTCATTTATGCATTTTTTTAAAAAAAAACTGACATTTTGTGTGAGAAACATAGAAAATCAAACTAGAGGCCAGAAATGTCTTTTATTCTCTGATTTCTCTACACTGGGGAGGGGGGTCTCATCATCCTAGAAGATCCAAGCAAAGTGATTTTCCCACCCTGGGGTTTCCCTGTGCCAATTCAGCCTCTTTTTCCCATTGATGAGTTACTTCTGGGGTCTCCATTTTGTGGAGGGTCCCAGCCCGTCCAGCCTTTAGTCCCCTTCTAGCTCTTGAGTTTTCTGGACTGACTCTTCTGTTCTCTCTTTTCCTGTATTCTTTCTGCTGCTTCCTTTTCAGTCACTCTTATTTTCTGGGTCTAGAGGGTGAGGATTCCCATTTACCCATATCCTGGTCACTATGAACTGAATCAGTAAGAGGGGCAAGACTTTCTTCCACTCTCTCCTTTTAGCTCCAGCTCTGGCACCAAGAAATGGGGCAAGGATTGTCTGTTGCTATTTTTTCTTGTTTGTCCTCTCAGTTTCAGGTGCCAGAGGCGGTGCTAGTTAAGAATAGTGTGAGAAAAGAGATCTTCCTCTCCCATTAATGAATGGCACTCAGAAATTTAGCTTGAACCTGAAAACCACATTCTCTATATTAACAACAATTAAGGGATCAGAAAGATAAAATTCTATTTTTTAATTTTTTATTTAGCATTTTATTTTTCCCCAATTATATGTAAATATAATTGCTTTTGACAATATTTGTTTTAACAATTGAGTTCCAAATTCTTTCCCTGCCTCCCCAACCCATTTATGGAAAAGGCAAGCAATTGCATATAGGTTATATATGTGTAGTCATGAAATACAGATTTCTGTATTAGTCATGTTGTGAAAGAAAACATAGACCAAAATAAAAACTTTTCCTTCCTTTCTTCCTTCCTTCCTTCCTCCTTCCTTCCTTCCTTCCTTCCTTCCTTCCTTCCTTCCTTCCTTCCTTCCTTCCTTCCTTCCTTCCTCCCTTCCTTCCTTCCTTCCTTCTTTCCTGTTTGATACATCAGATAAAATTCTTAAGCACAATTATAACAGAGAAGTGACCATTAAAATGGTACTTTATAACTATAAATGCCCAGTTTCTACTTTATGTGTCTCTAGAGCCTGGACCATATGTTTAATTGACTCCCTTTCTATGTCCACCCCACTCCACAGAATTAGTGAAGTTAATATGACAAAGTCAGTGGGGTTCAGTTACTGGAGAGCTTCAATAAAATCTAAGGTTCGAAAGAATCCTGAGAGGGCTTCTAGGTTTCCTCCCCTCCACAACCCCCAGGAAGACTTGTGTACATATTTTTTAGTTGATAAGTTCTCAGCCTTCAATTAAGAAGCTTCCAATTAAGGCATAAAAAGCAGATAGGAAAAAAATCCACACATTTCAGAGAGGGCTCTGGACTGGTGCTGCCTCTCAAAAGAAAAAAGCAAATAATCCAAGTCTTGGTTCAGATTAACCTTATTTTGTCCTAGAGAAATTAATTACACCATGGAAACATGACTCTTTTGAAGAAAGCTAAGCTCAGATGATTTATTAAATGATTGCGCTGCTCTGCACTTCATTTCCTACAGATAAATTCCATATAATTCAAAGATTTCTACAACCACAATGTACAGAGCAAATACAATATTAAAATGGCGTTGCTAAGAACTATAACAAAATTTTTCATAGTAATTAAGGTTTTTAAAAAATATTTCTCCAACTTATTCTTGTTACATTTAAAGGCTCCTTAGTATCTTGTGGACAAAATATCATTAAGTATCTTTCGCATTAAGTTATATGTGCCCATACATCAACCACGTGTGCTTTTTTTTTTCTTTTTTTTTCTTTTGGAGGGGGAAGGCTTGGGGTTAAGTGACTTGCCTAAAGTCACACAGCTAATAAGTGTTAAGTGTCTAAGGCTGGATTTGAACTCAGGTCTTCCTGACTGCAGGGCCGGTGCTCTATTTACTGCACCACCTATCCACCCCTACAACCTGTGATTTTAAGGGTATCGGGATTCCACCACGTAAATTTCAATCCCCATCTGAGATCATATAACTTGTCCACGGTCACAAAACTAATAGATGTTTGAGCTCAAGTCTTCCCAACTCTGAGTCCATTTATTAAACACTTGCATTGGGGCAGGGGCTGTGTTAAGTGCTGGGAATAAAAAGACAAGCAGAAAGAAAGATATTCCCTCCTCTAGTAACTTACATTCTAATGGCAGAAGACAATACATTCAAGGAAAATGAAGTGGGGGGGCGGAGAGGAGAAGGTACCCAGGAGGAGGCATAGTGGAGGATAAGGAGTAGAGCCCAAAGAAGAAAGAATGCACAGCTGACCTTTTCTTAAAATGGAGCTTCTGGGAGAAACTGGCCAATAAGAGGAAGGGGCCTCAGAGGTGGAGTGGACTTCAAGCACATGAAGGCAAAGGAGCGGAGTGAACCTCCAGAGTGAGGAAGCCACAGGTCAGCAGAGTAAACTCCCAGCATGAAAAGAGGCTGCTGTGGCTCGACAGAGAAAGTCCAGCAAGTCAGGAGTGGAGCCCAGAAGAAATGAAAACAACATTGCTGCTCTGCTATTATATACCATGCTCTCTTTAGAGCTATTTTTAATGCTGAATATTTATTACAAAAACAATTTTAAAGCATGGCAGCAAGGTGACACAGTAGATAGAAGACTGGATTTGGAGTTAGAAAACCTTCAGGTCACAGTTGCCTACTTACTAGGCAAGTCACTTAACCTCCATCTGCCTCAATTTCTTCATCCATTAAATGGAAATTATAGTAGCACCAACTAGCCCCCTTATCTCCCTCCCTTTTTTCTTCCTTTCCTTCCTCTTACTCTCCTCCCTTCTTCTTTTCTTTCTAGTATAGCAAATAGAGTAAACATTTTGCTATATCAGTTCATTGCAAAACTTAGTCCTGAGATTTACCAACAAGAATGACAGAAGAATCCACCAATCATCACCTGAAAGAGATTCTACAAAGAAAACCTACAGGAATATCATAGTCAAATTCTGAAATCCACAGGTCAAGCATAAAATATTACAAGCAACAAGAAAAAAATTTTAATTATGGCAGTGCCACAATTAAAATCACACAAGACCTAGCAACAGCAGCTCTATATACCAAAGAACAAAAGAACTGGGGTTGAAACTGAAAATACCATGCCCAACAAAGTTAAGCATTATAGTGAATGAAAAAAAAAATGGACCTTTAATGAACTGTCAGACTTTCAGGATTTTGTATAAAACAAAACAAATGCTTGAGCTTAATAGATTTGGCATATGAGATTCAAATATAAGGTACATTTCAAAGACTAGTTACAAGGGACTCAATAAGAACAGATCATTTACCTTTTGTATGAGGAAATGTAAAAAGTATGTTTAACATTGTTATCAGTAACTGGATAGTTCATAAGAAAGTATAGAATGTTCTTATATAGATGTATATGAATGCATATGTCTACACATGAGTATGACTATAAAAATCTAAGTATGTGTATGTAACTGTGTATGTAACTGCATGTATGTGTATATGCATGTATGTATCTTTGTGTACCTATGTGTATATTAACATGTATGTTCACATATACAGGTATATGGGTATACACACATGTGTGTGCATTTTATATATAAATCTACATGTGAGTATGTATATATGTATATGTGTGTATGTGTAAGTGTATCCACACTTAATTGTGGCCTTCTTGGGGGAAGATGGGTAGGAAAAAGGGGAAAGAACAAAGAAAAAAGTGCATAGCAGCGAATAAAAGAAAACTTACAAGGAAGTGAAGAAAGGATGGATGGCTCAGAACATAGTGTAGTATTCTATAGACTTGGGTTTTTTTGCTTTTTGGAGGACAATTGTGGTTAAGTGACTTGCCCAAGGTCACACGGCTAGTAAAGTGTTAAGTGTATGAAGTCAGATTTAAACTCAGGTCCTCCTGATTCCAGGGCCGATGCTCTCTATTCAATGCACCCCCAGCCGCCCCTATGTAGACTTTCTTGAAATGGACATTTATTGCTGTATATTTTGAATTTTCTCTTACATTCTGCTGGGCACATGACAATGCTTTTTTTTCTTTCTTATTTTGCATGTAAGTTTGAAAATTTAAGCTTAAAATAAATTAATTAAAAATAAAAAGAATGACAGAAGATTGAGGATCTAGCTTCCATCAAGTATGAAGGATATGGAAATGGTGAAGCATATCCAGAGGAAGAGGACCATGATGGTGGGGTGTCTGTGGACCATGACATACAAGGCAGTGTGTTGTGATGGAATAGAATACTTGGAACTTAAAAGAAAAGACCTGGGTCCAAATCCTGCCTCAGTCACTTATTAGCTGTGTTGTCCTGAGTAAATCATTTAATTTCTCTGGGCCTCACCTTCTTTGTCTATAAAATAAGAGGTTGGACTCAACAACCCCTAAGTCCCCTTGAGCTTTCAGTGTCTGATCTTACGGCTAAATCTCTGAACACTATGGTCAGTTGGATGTATGGCCTAGGAGAAGAAAGGGTATCTTTCTCTAAGTGCTTGAAGGGCTACTTTGTGAAATAGGGCTTGGACTTCTTTCTATAAGGTACAAAGGGCAAGCAAGGCCCCATTGGAGAGAGGTTGCTAAGAGGAAGATTTGGCTGGATGTGCAGAAAATCTTCTAAAGAATGAGAACTATGCAAAAGTGAAATGGACGGATTTGGGAGGACATGGACTCCCCATCTCTTAAGGTTTTCAAGCAGATTCTGGGTGATTGCATACTTCTTGGGGATATCATGAAGGGACTTCCTCTTTAAGCCTGGGATATATTTAATGCACTTTGAAGTCCTTCTAAAGTCTGACTTTCTGTGAGTTAGTGATTCCAGACTAGACTTTTGGTCCTATTGCTCTATATTTCAAGGAGGAGAGAAAGTTAAAGTACAGAATGTGGTGCCAGCTCCTAGGCCTTATCACATATTGTCCTCTGCCCACCAAAGGAAAGGATGAAATTTAAAATATCATAAAACTAATTGATAATTGTTAAGGCACTAACTTAATAAAGTTTTGGGGGTGGAAGGGACGGTAGAAATAATTTAGTTCAAATACCACATTTTATATATAGAAAAGGAAACTGAACTATGAAGAGTTGAATTTAACAATGGAGAGTCAACAAGCATTTATTAAGTGCCTACTGTGTTTCAGGCATTGTGCTAGTCACTGAATGACTTACCCAAGGTCACACAACTAATCTGCAACAGCATCCAAGCCTTCTGACTTCTATTTCAGTGCTCCTTCCATGATGTCACACTATGTGCTAGAACAGAGAAAAATGGTTTTTCCCATTGCGGGAGCAAAATGAAGAGGTTCTTTCTTAGCTAAGAATGACCTAATATTATCAACAGGAACAGCTGTGTAGCTGTGTTAAAAAAGAATGTCAGTCAGCTGAGTAAATAAGCACATTTGGGTCATTACTAACTGTGTAACTCTTTGCAGAAGGCCAGCTTGGCCTGATAGAGACTTACACCTGGAGTCAAGAAGTTGTTCAGTCATTTTTTCAGTCATGTCCAACTCTCTGTGACCCCATTTGGGGTTTTCTTGGCAAAGATACTGGAGTGGTTTTCCATTTCCTTCTCTAGCTCAGTTTACAGATGAGGAAACTTTGGCCGACAGTGTTAAATGACTCGCCCAGGGTCATACAGTTAGTAAGGGTCTAAGTCTAGATTTGAACTCAGGTCTTCCTGAATCTAGGTTCTGTGCTCAAGAAATCACTTGACTGGAGTCAAGAAGAAATGAGCTTAGTTCCTCCCTCTGATACATACTGGCTATGATACCCTGGACAAATCTCTCAGTATCCCCAGAAACTCTCTAAAAGAGTGGTTCTTAACCTGTGGGTCATGACCCCTTTGGGGGTCAAACGACCCTTTCACAGGGCTTACAGGGGTAGCCTAAGACCATCAGAAAACACATATTTCCAGTGGTCTTAGGAACCGAGACACGGCTCCTCTGTCCATCTCCAGGCGGGTCTACCCACACCCACATACGAGTATTAAAGGGTCACGGCATTAGGAAGGTTTCTGCACTCCTTTGGTAGAGGAAATTCCCTGAACCAATGATGTTGCAGGTTTTATGAGAAAGGTGGGGAGGGTGGGAACCTCCTCACCCCAGGACCTGGTAGTTATGGGGATTATTAGGGGTAGATGGTCTTTAAAAGTTTGCTAGGGCACTAAGAGGTTAAGTCATTTACCCAGGGTTGTAAAGCTAATATATAATAGAAATAGGATTCTAACCCAAAGCCTAGAGCTGAGAGAAGGGAAGACATAAAGTCAGAAAGGTGAAAGCCCAGTAAGTCTATTACAGCAAAAATAGCCACACCTACTTGAAGATCTTGCATTTGGAGGAAGGATGGCTCCAGTCTTCCAAAGATCAGGTAAAAATCAGGGACCATCTAGTTCAATAGACCTTGCTTAGGGATACTGATTCTAAATCTATGATCTTATGACTTTACTGTGTCTATTGAATCGTTTTTCCTTTTCAGTCTAGTCCCCTAATGGATTTCTCAAATGCATTGTCCGTCTCAGCATGGATCCCTGGGGGAAAGAGATTAAAAGTTCCTTCTGTCTTCTCTGAGAGGAAATCTGAGCCAAGCCACATCTCTTCCTTTGATAGAACCGAAGTGTTTTCTTACTTACCAGGCTTGTTTATTGTTAGCAGAAAAAGTTGTTAGTGAAGAGGGCCATTATGCAGCAGATTTACTGGCAGCAGCAAAATGCAGGGTAGCTTCTAATGTGTTGTAATTTTCTCAGCACAAATGAGAAATGAGTCCAGAAGAAGAAACAGGTGTTCTATAGGCTCATCGCAAGGCTAGAACCAAACATGCTGAGGTAGATGTTACTGACACTGAATGGAACACTCTGTGTTTCTTCTTTTTGACTATTATTGGTGAAAATCATCTTCCATAACTTTCTACTGTTTTTTGCTTCACCATAAGCATTTGCACATCCCTTTCATAAGCTCTTCTCCTTAAACACACCCCCATACACATGCCACTCCATTTTTCCACCTTGCCTAACACACAGAGATATTCTATAAGGGATAGGAGCAACAAAAATGTAGAATAAAGTAATGGGGAGTGTATCAACTGAATAGTGTATTCCTCTTGTTTTATAAAGGGATGGGAGGCTTTTAAATGCCTAGAATCTCGGAGCTAAAAGGTATTTTAGTGATTGACCGGTCTCTCTCTTTCATTTTACAGATGGAGAAACTGAGGCCTGAGAAATAAAATGACTTACCCAAGATCACACAACTAGTCTGTAGTAAAATCAGAACTAGAATCCAATTCCTCTTGTATTTGAAAAGTTGAAACGAATTGAAGATGGTTAGTTTGGAAAAGAGAATTTAAGGGGATGTGAGACTCCCGTTTAGATATTTGAAGGAATGGCATATGTGGAAGAAAGATTAGATTTCTGTTTGTTCCCAGAAGATAAAAGTAGAAGTAATTGGCATAATTTGAAAGGATGCACATTTAATCTTTTTATTTTTTATTGACTTGTTTGTTTACTTTTAGTTTACAATATTCAGTTCCAGAATCACATGAGTTTCAGATTTTTCTCCCCTTCCTCCCCATCCCCCAGCCCCGCCATGGTGGCATACAATCACGTATATGATCATGCAGATTTAATCTTGATATCAGGAAAAACTTCATAACAATTGGAACTGTCCAAAATTGGAATGAAATGTCTGGGAAAGGTAGGGAATTCCCCATCATGTGAGGTCTCTGAGCAAAGTCTGGTGACCACTTGTTGGAGATGTTGCATAAGGTGCTCTTAGTTAAGCATAAATTGTACTAGATGATCTCCAGTACTTTCTCTCTCTTAGATTCTGTGAAATTAATCAAAAGCATGAATTATTTCCAGCAAAAAGATTTCTATTGATTTCCCCTAAAGAAATATACTCTGTGGGGAAGCTAGGTGGTGCAGTGAATAGAGCACCAGCTCTGGAGTCAAGAAGACCTGAGTTCAAATTCAACCTTAGACACTTAACACTTACTAGCCATGTGACCTTGGGCAAGTCACTTAACCCCAATTGCCCGGCCCTCTCCCCTCAAAAAAACAAACAAAAAAAGAAATGTACTCTGCCAAAAATAGGAGTAAGCTGAAGTTGAGCATACCTTTCAAAATTTATCACCTTTTTTTAAAGGGTCAAAGGTTCAATTTAATTCAACTCAACAACTGGCTCCTGAGTATCTTCTACAAGCCCACAATTGTACTAGGCAATATAAGAAAGACAACACTTCAAGTGTCTCTGTGATCCTTTAGTGTGGCTACACTGATATTGGTCATGACTTTTGCAACTTATGGAGATAGTTTTCAGGTGTTTTGGGGTCTAAAAAATCTCATTACCTCATGGTTGACTTGTTAGTAATGACTCTCAATCTTGAAAGGCCTGATCCTCAAAAATGCGTAGTAATGATCAAGCCTTTATTTGAAGCTTTTTCAGCATGATGGAATATGCTCCAGTAGCAAAGCCTCTGAAAATGTTGAGTTAGTACCATGGCAGAATGAGGTGTTACAGTGGAAGACAGGAGATACAAGAGAAATAAAAATTCAGTCTAGTATTTAGGGAACTTGAAGTCTGGAAGATAACTGAAATAACTGGTAATAAATATCATTATGTGGTCAAATGCTACATAGTATGAAACATAATATAAGTCCAGTAAGAATTCAGAGGGAAGAAAAAGGTTATTATGGTTGGAATTTGGAGGAAAAGAAGCCAGGATTTAAGCTTGGCTTGGAAGGATGGGGAGGATTTAAATAGAGGGTGAGAAAGGGAAGGAAATTCTAGGCTAGCTATCATCAGTTCCAGGTCTGCATTTGAGAAATCAGTTTCCTCTGCAAAGTCGCATGAGAGTGAGTACCTATGAAGCTGGCCATGCCATGGTATCCTAATACCCGTACTTCCTACATATAGTGGTGATCACAGGCTAGAAATATCGAGCTTGATTTCCATGAATTGCATTATATAAACTCTGGTGTTCATGGGGAAAGTTCCACAAGCAATAAAAAGCTAGTGGAAAACACAGAAAAATGGCCGTAAGCTTTCTTTTTTCTTTAGAGAGGAAACTGGACTGTCCAGAAGAGAGCATTGGTTGAAATCAGAATGACTGGTTTTGAGTCCCAGATCTAAAGCTTAGCTCTTATTTGACCTCCAGTAAGTCACAATCTTCCTCAACCTCAGTTTCCTCATCAGTTTTGAAAAAATGTGTATGTTAGAGAGAATAATACTAGTCCTACAGCTGCCTCATAGGATTATCACAAGGAAAGTGCTATTTTACATAAGCTCAGCCGACACTTATCCAGAGATACAAGTACCTCAGAAGTAGCCGCTCTAGGTAGACTTTGGGGTTGAATTTAATTATTTATTGAGCAACAAGAGAGTATATGATCCTATGCTGAACATTTAAACTGGTCCAAATCCAAAATCCATGTGAGTCCTGCCTGTAAGCTGTTTACAATTCAAGGAGTACAGGATACAAAATAGAGAGCGCAATTCAGACATATAAGGAAGACAGTGCATAGGGGACAATGTCAGAATGAAGGTATTGTCAATAGTTTTGTATGATTGTGTCATATTCTTATTGTGAATGATGCTGGAACCTTCCCTTTCTCATATAACTACCTTCATGAGAAATGAGGACTAGTGCCAAAGATGGAGATGGTGTTTGGGCTTCTGATTGTGAATACTGTGATACTCTTTTAAGGACAGGCTCTAGAGCAGTGCTTCTCAACCTGTGGGTCACTATCCCTTTGGGGGTCGAACGACCCTTTCACAGGGGTCATAGGTTCGCCTAAGACCATCAGGAAACACATATTTCCTATGGTCTTAGGAACTGAGACACTGCTCCTCTATCTGTCTCCCAGTGGATCCGCCCACATGCAGGTATGCCCACATATTAGTATTAAAGGGTCACGGCATTAGGAAGATTGAGAATCACTGCTCTAGAGTTTTTTGAACCCCATTAACTTTCCAAGAGTTCTGGCATCTCCTCAATATTGTATCCCTTGCCTCTATCCCTGGGATTTTCATCTCGATTTTTCTAAATCTTACTTGATCTCTAAACTCTGAATTAAAGAATTCTTTGACCTTCTTGGTCCCTGAGTTTACTTGGCCCCTTGACTTCAGAGAACTGCATAGTATCTGTCTCTGTCTTGGCTCCAAAAGATAATATCTTTCTCACCAGAACATCCTGCAGGCTCATTCCCCATTCACAATCCCAGAAACTTAATCAACCAATCAAGAAGCCTCATTTACTTTGTTCTGACTTCCACTAATTCTTGAAGGAGGAGCAGGATATGGATAAGTAGAGGAAAGGGGAAAAGTAACTCTTGTTACTGATGACTAGAAACTCCCTGATTGATGATGGTTTGGGGGTGATCTGTTCATATTTGTACAAGTAATGGGGCAGAACTTTGAGACAACACTTTAGAAGATTGCATGCTAGCTAAATACTTGATTGGTTTAGAAGTTTTGGGATAATATGCATTACAAATAACAGCAAAAATATTGTCAGGCCACCATATTATGAAAAAGCATTCACTTAGGGAAATGGGACAAGAGTAGAGAGCATCTGATGGTTAGGATAAGACCTAGATACTGAGCTGGAAAATGGGTGAGTAAGTAGGACAGAAAACCCACTATGGCACCCTTTGAGTGACTGATATTTCCTCCTCCTGTTGTATAGTAGAGAATTACCTTTTATTTTCTCTCATTAAATATCTTTACTTTGAATTTGTAGTCCTTGGTTTGGCTTAGCAAAAGAAACATCACTGTGTGCTTATGAGCAATGGATTTAAATAGATAATCCCTAATTATACTGGGTTGCTTGAAAGTATCTAATAAAAGGTCACAAAAGATAGCAACACTCATGGTAAGTGTAGTGATTTCCTCACAGTGACTAGTTCCACTTTCTTGACTTTATTCTAGCTTGGTGTCCAGTTCTCTCTCTCTCTCTCTCTCTCTCTCTCTCTCTCTCTCTCTCTCTCTCTCTCTCTCTCCTTTCTCTCCTTTCTCTCCTTTCTTTTGCTTCTATGCTCAATCTCAAGTCATTCTACCCCTGCCTGTCATTCATTTGCTCCCATAATAAAATCTCCCAAGACAACTGATTTCTCATGTCTTATTCTCCCCAGCAGAATTTCACCAACCTTTTTAAAACGTGCATCCTGAAAGCTATGAAATAAAAACACAAGTTTCTGGGGAATATAGATCCCAAAATTAAAATATGGCATCCCTCCCCAGGTCCATCCACAATTTTTTAGCTAATTAGATATCTCTGACTTCTTCTGCTTAAAGAAAAGAAGAGAATAAAAAGGGTTTTTCCCAGAACCTCAAAAATATAGTGAACCATCATTTAGACATTAAATGGAGACAAACCAATCCATCAGTCTCTGTGACTAGTTTTTATCTTTAAGAGATAGAGTCACAAATGAAGGAGTTGGAAAGTGGATCATAGAACTGTTTTACCTTTGTATTACTTGATCAAAAATAGATCTTTGCAAAACTATTAAACTTTTTAAGCTATTAAACTCTTAAATTTTTTTGTTTTATTTTTTCCATGAAGGAACCATTCAAATATCAAAGTTTCTTATCACAGGGTGATTTTTGAATTTAAGTTTTTTTTTAAAAGAAGAAGATAATTAAAGGCAGCATTATACAGTAAAGAGAATACTGGAATTTGAGCCAAATAGGCCTGAGCTTAATACCACCTCAAACCCTACCAGCTGTAAAACCTGGACAAGTAATTTAACCTGTCTATGCCTCAATTTCCTTATCAGCAAAATATTGGGGGGATGAGTGTGTGTGGACTCAATGACATCTATGATTCATTCCAGCTTTAAAATGTTCCAACAAACTACTGAATAATAATATGAAAAAAATCCTGTGGTTATCCAAGATATCTTTCTACTGTCACCTAAGTCAATATCCAAACAATATCCAAACACATGGGTGTCAATACTTCTCCCCATCTTCAAAAAAAATAAGGGTGAAGAGACGGTAAGGGTAGAGAGTTGAGGATTTTAAGGAGAGTGATTCAACAGCCACCTTAAGTAGTCTATTGTACCATTTAATTGGCCAAAAAATAATTTCTCATCTCCATCTTAAGCTTGTTTCCCTTTGTTTAGTTTTTTGTGGAGATGGAGAAAAACCTGATCAGCATCCCAAGGCAAGAAGGGATTCATCACATCTCACCCTATCAAGGGCTGGTTGCCTTTTGAGGGGCCTCAGTGCTTCCCTGGCTCCATAGCAGCACTCAGGGGGAGGAGAATATTTCCTGGTTTAGAAAGGACCTGGAATGCCATTCGGCTGCATTCCAGGGGAAAGAATGAAAACAGCCTCACTGAGAACCATGATTAAGTCACTTCCTACTTCAACTGAAAACACTTGGCATTTCACTTAAAGCCTGAGTAACTTTCCATTAACTAGGTTGGAATCTATAGTATACTTTACCTTTCCTCTGTATATACTACTTTTTCCCCCGCTGATTTGTTTCTAAGAGGTTGGAGGGGCCCCAGGATCTGAGGTAGCCTTAGATAACAGGCCATATGATGAGGATACCATCAGGATCAGAAAAAGTCACTCTAACTTTACAGTATGATAAACAGTTACTAAGTGTCTACCATAAGGCATTGCACTATTGTAGGTATAGTTAAGATAAAGATGAAAAATGATATTATGAGCAGACACAAGGTATAGGTCCATAGCCATTACTACAGGTTAGAAGTATAAAATAGAGGTTCACAGAAAAGATTAACCTAAAGATTGTGATTCAACAAAGGACATTCATAGGGTGTTACCTCTAAAGCAGCTTGGTGGAGTTGATAGAGCTCTGACCTTAGAGCTAGGAAGACTGGGATTTGTGTCCCACTCTGACACATGAAGGTTGTGTGATCCTGCACAAATCATTTAACCTATCTGAAGCCCCAGACAGCTCTCTAATACTCTAAGTTGTAGGGAAATGATTAGATCTATGTTTTAGGAACACTGATTTGGCAGTTGCATAAAGAATGGGTTGCAGATGGAAGAGGCTGAAGACAGGGAGACCAGGAAAGAGGCTTGAATGATACAATAAATATGAATATCCTGTATATATTTCACTTTTTATCAGTGAGAGTTGCTTTCAGTAATATTATTGAAAAGGGACAACTGAACCGGTGCTGGGGAACTCATTGCAGAGAGCCTATTCTGCCACCACATAGCTCTGTTTGTTAGAAAATTCATTCTGGTCATGACCCCCAAATATGCTTGTGTATCTTCAATCCATTAGCTATAATAGTCCCACTCTCTGGAACAACAGAGAGCTAGGCTAGTTAACTCTGACTTCTATCTGAAGGTTTCAATGCAGAGATGTCAATCCCAGGACAGTGTAGCCCAAAAGCCAGATTAAAATGTAACTGGAGAATGTTTAACAAAATCAATAAAAATACAACCAAACATAGGCAGTGTTAATTTATGATTTCCTAAGTCAATATGTAAGCCACAGGAATCCATTTCTATTTGAGTTTGTCACCATTAGTCTAGTGGATAGGGCATTCACTGACTTTGGAGCCAGAAGGACCTGGATTCAGATTCTATTTCAGACGCTTGATAGTTTTGTGATCCTGAGCATATCCCTTAACCTACCTATGCCTCAGTCTCTTTATTTGCAAAATGAGAGGGGGTGGGGAACTTAATGAAATTTGAGATCTGTTCCAGCTTAAAATGATTCCTATGATGGGACTTCAGATATCTGATGAGCTGGAGCTCAGTTCTTTTCTTCACTGCTTCTTCCCACCCCCTAATGTCTATGAATCCTTCTGCAAACTCAACATACCTCATTTTTCAACCATTCATCAAGGAGCAGGGTTTTCAGACCCCTCACATAGTCCAAGTCTGGAAAAGGCAATGTAGGGAGCTGGAAAAAAAGAGAACTCCTCTCTCAAGCAACAGCTTCCTTTCTCTCACTTCATAAATATAGAGTCCAAGAAGTTCTTGATTTGAGAATGGAATGGAAATGGGACTGTTACACCATTAGGCAGGATAGGTGATCTTTATTGGAATTTTGTCTAGAGCTGAGGCCAAGAATAAACAAGGAAGAACCAAGGCACAATGCGATCAATGTTGTAAACATTGAGAATACAAATAAAAACAAAATTAATCTCTTCCCTCAAAGGGTTTACTTTTTAAGGATAAAGTGATATACACTTAAATAGATATATGTGTGCAGAATAGAAGGGAGTTAACATTAGAAAGGAAAGCACTAGCAGATGGAGGGAATTAGGAAATGCAGTCACCTTTTAGACATGCAGATATTCTTAATGACAAAATTTTGTTCTCTATGGCACATTTGTATCTGTTTTGTAACATCAAAACAATATCAACTATACATACACACATATATACATATACATCCATACATTCATATACACACACATATATATGCATACATACATACGGAGAGAGTAAGAGAGAGAGACAGAGAGAGTAAAAGAGGATGAGAGGGAGGGAGGGAGGGAGAGAGAGAGAAAGAGAGAGGGAGAGAGAGAGGAAGAGAGACAGAGATAGAGATAGAGATAGAGATAGAGATAGAGATAGAGATAGAGATAGAGATAGAGATAGAGATAGAGATAGAGACAGAGACAGAGACAGAGATAGGTTTCCAGCCAAGATTAGAAATCCCCTGGCGGACAGTAAAAGGAAGAACAATTTTTAAACATATATGGACCACACTTTTCAAACCTTCCTGCATCTGCCTCTGCCTTTCTCTTTGTGGGTCCGAGGAAATTAGTCAGAAGATGCCCTGACTTTGGTCAGTTTGCTTTAGAGGTCAAGTCTCTTTCACCCTGATATTATATAATATGCCTCCTCCTTTAGTACCTGGAGTGACAACCAGTTGTCCCTAGAAAGGGCATTTTGGTTCTAACCCACCTAAAGTGGGTTCTGCATCCTAGTGTTCACAAAAAGATGTGTGATCACAGTCTAATTAAAGCCCTCCTCCTGTTACACCCATTCCTTGAGTGGCTTTCCATCAATTTCAACCTGACTTCTAGAATTACATAGTTTTATGGGGTGATTTTCTGACTAGTAAACTAAAAAAAAAAAAGACATCCTAATATGGAAAACTTTCTTCCAACAGCAGTCCATAAACGCCACCTTCAGGAAGAAAAAATGTTTTTTCTTTACCCAACCACAGATAAAGAGGAGAAACAAGCGAACTTTTTCATCATTCATCAAGGTGTGTAAGTGTTGCCTTTTACTGTGCTGAGGAGAACCTGGTATCTACTTCTTTTTCTTCAAAAATAGATTTAACAGGTACCAAGAAGAAAAAATCTCAGCAGAACCAGACCCTGAAAAACAAGGTCTATCACACCCCCTTTCTTTTCTAAAGGAACTGGGATGATTATGAGAAAAAAAATGGCTAATGATGCTTTAAATTAGCAATGAGGACCACTCACCCAAGAGAACAGTTTTAAGTTGAAGTAGAGATCATCCTTTTGCCAGCTCACTTTTATGTTACCTTTTGTGATGTTGTTTTAAATTTTATTGATGCTCTTTGCTTAGTTTGAAATCACAGTGATTACCGGCCCCCCACCTTCCTTTTTAACAAAGAAAAATAGTTAAGCAAAATCGATCAACCCAGAGACTACATCTGACAATATTTACAGGATTACAGAACCATAGTCTCTCACTTTGCTATCAAAAAGAAACAGGTGCATTTCATTATCTGTTCTCTTCAGTGGTTCTCAACCTTCCTAATGCCGGGACCCTTTAATACTCGTATGTGGGCATATCTGCATGTGGACGGACCCATCTGGAGACAGATAGAGGAGCGGTGTCTCAGTTCCTAAGACCATCAGAAATATGTGTTTTCCGATGGTCTTAGGTGACCCCATTTGACCCCAAAAGGGGTCGCAACCCACAGGTTGAGAACCGCTATCTTAGACCAAGATTGCTTATTGTAATCATTTAACTTTCTCTTATTACTATTTGTATTTGTTTTATAATAATAATTTTAAAATAATAATAATAGCATTTATATTTGTACTTTAAGGTTTACAAAGCCTTTTATATGTTATCTAATATGAGCCTCATATCAGGTAGGTGCAATTCTTAAATCGCTTTTACAGATGGGGAAACGGAGACTGAGAGATTAAGCGGCCTGCTTAGTTAATGTATAGGGCAAGATTCAAACTCAGATCTTCCTCTCTTCAAGTCCAACACCCTAGTCACTATGCCAATGAGCTGTTGTAATTGCTTTTCTGGTCCCACTTTCTCCACTATGCATCATTAGTTTATACAGATTTTCCCTTCTTTCTCAGAGTTCTTCATATTTGGCCTTTCTTATGGCACAATGAGAGTTTGTTACATTCATATTCCACAGTTTATGGATCCATTTGGCTTTTATATTTCAAAGTCCTATCTG
Organism: Pseudocheirus occidentalis; assembly: GCA_028646575.1. Taxonomy (NCBI): domain Eukaryota; kingdom Metazoa; phylum Chordata; class Mammalia; order Diprotodontia; family Pseudocheiridae; genus Pseudocheirus; species Pseudocheirus occidentalis. The sequence continues at coordinate 298,443,878 of CM053594.1, read as the reverse complement.
AATTTACACAGTACACATCCCATATTTTACTGTGGTTTACAATATAATGGTGAACCTGAATCTTTTCCTGATTGCTTTCCTAAAGAAGAAGAGATTATGGGGAGATATGGCTCTTTGAAACCTTCTAGTTAAGATTCTCTGCAGCCAAACCTCACTGATATAGATAGATAGATAGATAGATAGATAGATAGATAGATAGATAGATAGATAGATAGATATACAGAGAGAGAGAGAGAGAGAGAGAGAGAGAGAGGGAGAGAGAGACTTTATTATTCTATTCAGAATTTGCAATAGCTCCACTTTGCAAATCAAGTCATCAGTGTGCATGAAGGAATGCTTAGCTCATTTTGGAGTGAAAAGTATCACGCTCTTTCCAAATATTTGTAAGAAAAGAGAACAGTTTATGTTCTAATTTCAGTAGTTTAGTACCGGGTTCTAGATGCAATGACAGTTTAAAAAAATGCAAAGCTGGGACAACTGGAGCTTTGCTGCAGGCTCCTATATTTAAAACTTTCCTACAATATTTGCAATAAATTGACAGTAGAACAGAAACAATAGAGTGTAGCATCTTGTTAGCAATAAAACTTTGTAGAATAACGAGATAAAAACCGGAGAGTTGAAGTGAGCTCTTCCTCTTCTCTTTGCTGTTCGTTCCCTCATTATGGAGACCTCCAGAGGAGCAGTCCAGGGTCTCAGAAAAGCAAAATGTCATCCCCCAGATCATGTAACTAGTTCATGGAAGAGTTCAGTTCCAGGGATTTTCTATGCTGTGTTGCCTTCCATGACATTTTGCAGCATGTTGGACTGAAAAGAATAATATTGTACTTAATGAAAGGGGAATAACCTGAGAGCTGGAATAATAATTACAATAGCTAGTCATTGGCACATGGATAACACTTTACAAAATTAAGTGATTTGCCCAGTGTCACACAGCTAATAAGTGTATGAGGCAGAATTTGAACTCAGATCTTCCTGATTCCAAGGACAATACTGTATTCATTACAGCACCTAGCTGCCAGAAGAAATTTTAGAGGATATGATGTAGACCAGTGGTTGGCAAACTATGGTCTGTCCCCTGTTTTGTATGGCTTATTTTAAATTATACTATATTTATACTTTAATAAATAAACACCAAATATGCTATATTTTAAAATGTAAAAAACATTCTTAGCTCCTAGACTGTTCAAAAACAGGCTGCATAGACCATAGTTTGCCCACCCCTGATGTAGATGGTTCCTCTCATTTGATGGGAAATGCAAGACTCAGAGATAAAGTGACTTGTCCAAGGTCACACAGAAGGTAAGTACTGGAGCTGGAATTGGGTACTCAGTTCCCCAACATCAAAGCCAGAGCTCTCTGTATAATCCCTTTTCTTCCTCTCACTTATAGAAAAACGACTGTTGCCATCCTTCATCAGTCTGGTGCTCCCTTCTTTATCAAGTGGACTTACAATGTGGCTAGAGGAGACATTAGAAGGCTCCTCAGTTCCTTTTTTCTTTTTCTTTTTCTTTTTTTTGGGGGGGAGGGGGAAGGCAAAGCAATAGGGGTAAAGTGACTTGCTCAAGGTCACACAGCTAGTAAGTATGTCAAATGCCTGAGGTGACATTTGAACTCAGGTCCTCCTGACTCTGAGGCTGGTGCTCTATTCACTGCGTCCCCTATCTGGCCCCTGGAGTCCCTAAAAGGAATGGTAGTGGTGGCCGAACAAGAGAATGGGCCCAGAGCGAGCAAGGAGACCGCTTCCCAAATGCCTAAATATCTCCTTTTCAAATGTGTACATCAGAGGATGGAAATGGGACTGGCCAGAAGGAGCACACTGAGAAGAGAAACAGAAAGTGGCCACAAGACTTACTGCATTTGGATTCCTAACTGGAGAGTTTTTATGAAAGGGCCAGACACGTGGCGGGGGGTGGGTAATCATCTCTCTGTCTTATCCTGTGCTTTTAACTAGCTCTAGGACAGGTCTAATTCTGATTCTGGCTCAGGATTAGGATGTGAAGAAACATTCATGGACCATAAAATACAATAAAGGTCATTTAACTGATAATAAAGGATAAAAAAAAATGCAATTCCCTAACATATAAAGTAATTCAACTAAAATAGCTATTCTCTTCAGCCTTTTCATTTGCCATGGCAACTGGCTTTGCTGCCACAGATCACAAAAGTTCTCTCCAAAGGATAGTGGAAATTCTGTTAAAGCATCTAACACCAGCTTTCCAAAGACTGAGCTTTTTATGCCTCTGGCAGCAAGTAAGTCAAATGGCTTTCCTGCCTTCTTAAAGGATCATCCCTGTCTACATAAACCATGTATTGCTTCTACCACAATGTTGAGAACCGGAAGATCATTGAACAAAGTTACCTCTGTGGATGCGTTATCAAAGAATCTTGTATGATGTTAACATGTATATAGGAGATACCTTGTTGGAAGAGAGTACTTTATCTATCATGCAAAAATAGATTTATTCCGGGTCTCTACAAAGCATATTAAAATGTCTTCCAATTTATGTTTAAATGTGATTTCCTGGGGCGGCTAGGTGGCGCAGTGAATAGAGCACTGGCTCTGGAGTCAGGAGTACCTGGGTTCAAATTCGGCCTCAGACACTTAACACAAAAAACTAGCCGTGTGACCTTGGGCAAGTCACTTAACCCCAACTGCCCCCCCAAAAAAGTTTTTAAAAAAAGGCAAAAAAAAAATGTGATTTCCTAAAAAGTCTGAATTTCGGGATAGCAGAGAGGGTTATTGTTTCAGTGCCATTAATTCTGGGATGGACACTTCTCCTTCTCTGAGACTCATTTTCCTTATCTGTAAAATGAAAAAGTAGGACTAAACTAAATCTAAGTTCTCTTCCAAGTCTATTCCTGAATGACAAAATTCTCTAATTTATCAATTTACTCAAAAATATTAAGTACATATTGTATAGAAAGCCACATACAAGGGATTGGAGGAGATTAAAAATTTAGATAAGATCCCTACCTTCATTCAGTTCAAGGAAGGAAGGAAATAAACATTTTTTAGGCAAATCCTTTGTACCAGGTACTGTAGTAAGTGCTTTAAATATATGATCTCATTTGAACCTCATACCTAATCTGGCAAGTATTATTATTATTAACCCATTTTTCAGCTAAGACAGACAGAGATAACTTGTCCAGGGCCACACAACTAGTAGGTACCTGAGATTCAGGCTTTCCTCATTCCAGTCCCAGCATTCTATCTACTATAACACCTGGCTGCCCCAACTGAAGTCTGCTATGTGACAGGGCTACAAAGATGCCCTCAGGTAGCTTACATTCAAAGAGGACACTGATATGACCACAGAGAAGTACAAGTCTGGGGAACAAAGGAGAAATCTAGAACAAAATGGTCCAAGAAAACAGAATTACAGGACTTACGGGGAAATCACCAACACAAATAGGTATAATACCACTTAACAAGGCACAAATCAAAGTTCCATATGAGTTTTGAGGAAGAAGATTAATACATTCATAATCAGAGTTATTAGGAAAGTCTTCATGATGGAAGATTTAGGAGCAAAAGTTGTTACAGACTTGTTTATCTGGATCCCTTAATCTAACTAAATGATCTTGCTGTACAAATACTTGTAATATTCTCAATAAACATGGACCATTGGTTTCCTTGAAGTTTGTGTTCTTGTACTTGCCATTAGCAGATGTTTTGATACAATTTCAGTGCAAACATCGTGGTTTGGCAAAAAAAAAATTCATGTGAAAAGACCCCCAAAGAAAGAAATGGGAAAGATTGCCATGTTGGAGTGACCTGTAATCTCTGACCTATATTTCCAGGAAGATCTGATGCTAAAAGTTATGTTGACTCAGTTACACATTGTTCCCACCCAGTTTATCAAACAGAGTTGGGGGAAGCTTTAGTGGGGAAGGAGACACCAAGTCTACAGATTTTTGTATCAACTGCTTTTTATCACTCCTCCTACCTGCAAATTGTGACGTCGAAGGGGCCTCTTTTGCTGAGGTTGACTATTTGAATTTTCTTAGTTACCCATAAAACCATCCCCACCTTGATTTCCAGTGGGGAATCCAGTTGATTTGTCAACATGTCGCTACCTTGGCTTACCTATAATAAAATCCTTTACATTTTCTTTGTCCTAAGTCTTGCCTTGTTAATCAGGGTGAAAGGCCAAATGAAGAATTTTCCTTTCAATATTTAGAGCTATTGATTGTTTCTCATGTGGGTCAGTAATAGACATGAGGGCAGAGCAGCTAGAGCCGGGGTGAGGAACCTGTAACCTCAAGGTCACATGTGGTTCTCACAACTTCTTGTAACTTATTAGATTCCTCCACCATGATGAGAAGTGGAACTGTAAAGAAAGGGGGACTGGACTCAAAATAAACAAACGGAGAAGTGGTTTGTTATGAGAATGTAGTGGAGGCTCCTACATACATACATATACACAGTCTTACACATACATATGTATGTACATACATATACATTTGCATAATAATATACATGTATATATAATATATACACATTTTGTCATTTAGCTTGTTATGGTAGTAACTAAATAACTTTTATTTGGAAACAAATTAATCTAGTCAAGTTTGATTTGAAAAAAAGGAAGCTGGGTAGGGACTCAGCTATGATATTTAGTTTATGCCGACCCAAACTTGCTGGAAGAGGGATAATTAAGAGAGGGTCTCAAGCTACACTTTTGGGGAAGATCATCATCCAGCTGGAAGGGACCTCAGACATTATCTAAGCTAATACCCTCATTTTACAGATGAAGAAACTGAGGCCTAGAAGAGGTTAAGTGACTGGCCAAAGTCACGTAGAGCTGGAATTTATTCCCAGGTTGTTCTGATTGTAAATCAGAGTGCTGAGCTTGGAATCAGGAAGACTTGAGTTCAAAACTGGCCTCAGATACCTAGTCACTGTGCAACCCTGAGCAGATGATTTAACTTCCGTTTGCCTCAGTTTCTTAAAGTGTAAAATGAAGATAAGAGTAACACCTAGTTGCAGGGTTGTCACAAGAATGAAATGAGATGAGGTGTTAAAAAAGAACGAAAGAAAGAAAGAGGGAGAGAGAGAAAGAAAGAAAGAGAAAGAAGAGAGAGAGAGAAAGAAAGAAAGAAAGAAAAAGAAAGAAAGAAAGAGAAAGGGGAAAAAAGCTCACCACAGTGCTTGGAACACAATAGTTACTGTATAAATGCCTCCTGCCTTGTTCTGGTCTGCTTATTGCCTTGTGAGTATGGCTTTTCAATTCATTTCTGAGTCAAAACTGATTATACACAAGGTCCCAGCAGCTTGACCTGATACTCTTTTCTGAGCAACAGTATTTGAGTGAGTCTGCTGTGAGCCTCAAGGTAGGGAGAGAGAGCTAGAGCCACTCTCTCCATCAACATCAACATGAAGGGGGGCAGCTAGGTGGCGCAGTGAATAGAGCACCGGCCCTGGGGTCAGGAGTACCTGAGTTCAAATCCGGCCTCAGACACTTAACACAAAAATCTAGCCGTGTGACCTTAGGCAAGTCACTTAACCCCAACTGCCCTCCAAAAAGCAAAAAAAACCCAAAAAACATCAACATGAATCCAAAGCACCTGCTCTCCTGGCTACCATAATCACTTCCCGCATCTCACATTCCCATAGTAACACCCAAGTGAACAGCAAAACCAGGGGACTGCCATTGAACTTGGGAACCTAAGCACCAGTACTGATGCAGCACCAGGATTCTTCCTGCTGATGCCTGACTCAGGGCTCAACTGGGTCTAAGTCCTGCAGACCTACACCTTCAATAGTAAGATCAGTTGTCTTGTGCTGAGCAGTTTTGTGCCTTTTCAGTCAGTTGCATCCAACTCTTCATGATCTCATTTGGGATTTTCTTGTCAAAGGTACTAGAGTGGTTTTCTATTTCCTTCTACTTTGCAGATGAGAAGACTGAGGCAAACAGGATTAAGCGACTTGCCTAGAACCAGACAGCTAGTAAGTATCTGAGGTGGGGTTCCAAATCTTGAAGATGTAGTATTCCTATGGGGAGGAATGAGTTGCTATTCTAATATTACTATGTTCTCTAGCTCAGCCATAGGGACAGGACTTGGACTCACAGGCCGTGAGACACAGACCAGGATAAGGCTAGATTCAAACCTTCTACCCCTTGAGGGTTGAGAAGAGGTGTTAGAGCTGGAAGGATAATATGTACCACCATCCCAACAAGCAGAAATTTTATACATGGAGAAACTGAAGTGAAAGCAGCAAGGTGCTATGGAAAGAGCACTAGCTCTGAAGTCAGAGGATCTGTGTTCAAACCCAATCTCTGAAACTTCATATTTGTGGGCATTTCAGTAAGTTGCTTAAGCTCCCTAGTCTTCAATTTTCTCAGGTGAAGAATGAGGGGATTGGAGTACATAGTCTCTGAGATCACTTCTGGCTCTAGATTTAAGATCCTATGAGTTCCAAAGAGGTTAAGTGACTGGTCCAAAGTCATACAGATAGTAAGAGGCAAAGCTGGAAGTCAAACCCAAGTCTCCCACCCCCTAATTCCATAATCATTTCATACCACCACTCATGATCATCCACATTTTAACGTGTCCAAATTGTGCTTGGGCATAATTAAATCCATAAATGAGATTTGTTCTATTTCATTCTAAAATCATTAGCCAGAGAAGTGGCAGTAGGAAGGAAAGCAACAGATGTGTCCTCTTGGTGGCAGGGGCAAGAGTAAGTGTACCTGTTGTATTGGGAATGTACTTGAGTTGCTAGCATACACCTACCCGTTTAAGGTAAGAAGCCACCAGCCCCTATACTTCAGAAATAGGGTATGTGTTTAAGTAGAAGAGCAAAGGGATTGTAAAGGAATCTCCAATAAAGCCCAATTAGTGCATGAAGCCACAGTGGTCTGAGGTTACTAAACTGGCTTTCCTTTTGTGCCAGTCTGTATACCCATCATATAATGCTCACGTATGTTCCCATGATCACATCTTGTCTATCCACATCTACATTGTAGGCATCTCAAAGGTTTGGGGAACATGAATATCACAAGAGAGTTGGCTGATGACAAGCTGAATGTCCACAGACACAATTGGCTGCCTGATATATCCTTCCAGAGCCAATTCCCTTTCCTCTCTGGGCATGCCAGCAGCAGAGGCCAGTGCCTTTGTCAATCAGGCATTGCCACAGAAAAGATCATTTCTATCCCAAGGCATTTTCAAATAAACATATATCAACACTTCATATTTCTTTACTTTCAGTGATAGCTAGAGGTGATAGGAGAAATATTGGTACTGCTGCTTTATATGAGCTAAGGTTCAGGATAAACTCAGCTTAGAGAGTCAGACTGAGTTGCTCTCTCCAATAGCAAAGAACTTGACATACAAAATGGAAAAATGAATATTTTAAAATGACATAGTGAAAGTATAAATACAGTACATGTAACTTTTCCCAATCACCAATCACTGACTTTCCTTACTTTATTACTAAAATCCACAGTAACATAATGAAACCATACTTTGATGTCTTTTAGCCAATCACTTGAGAGGCAAATGATGTAGCCAACAGCAGTCCAAACTAGCATTCAAACCTGATTGTTCCCCTGAGCATCAGCCTGCTTACTGTCCCATTTATATTATTCTATTGGAACTAACCATCCCCTGTGATGTTGTTTCACCCAAAACCATGCTTTTGTAGAACCATTTAACGATGTTAGGCTGGGTGTGCCTGTGTACTAATAGAAGCAGAGCCAAACTTTCCAGATTTTCCTGATTACTCTTACCACTTTTTTTCTTACACACCCATCTTAAAAGGCAATTAAGAAATGACATTTTGATCCATTATTCAGGACTCTTGGATCAGAAGGGGGAAAAAATGTTAGGGGACATCAGGCCAACATGTGGGTCATAAAGACCCATTTTTCTACTGTTCTTGTGCATTCTCTTCTCCTCTATCAGTCTCTGTTTCCTTGAGAAGCTTTAATAATGGATACAAATTTACTGTTCAGGCCAATACTTTACTGAAAGAAACCCGGTTAAAATATAAACAACATTGTGTCTTTTTTGTGATACCCTATCTCAGGCATGGGGGGTGGCCAGAGAAAATGCCCAGAGCCAAGAAATGCAATGTTTTGTTCAGGGAACAGCAAGGAAGTCAGCATCATGGATCAAAGAATACATGGAGGGGAATAATATATAAAAAGACTAGAAAAGTAGGGGGGCTGTAACAACAATGCACTATTCACAACACCCACGGTGGTTAGAAATATGCTGGTATAGCTGTGAATCACAAAATGTAACAGGCTCCCCACATGGAGGACAGAACCAAAGCCTTTATTCAAATACCAGAAAATCGAGTCCCAGAACCAGAAAGTCAAAGTAACCATGAAGTTGGTACACATGGTTAATGCAATGAACACTCACATTCCCAAGCCTTCACAACAGAACAGGCTCCCTCAAGAAGGGCTCTCTCACTCACGGTAGCTCTTCAGCCTGATTCTTAGAAGCTCTCAACAGAAGTTCCCAGAAGAAAAGTCTCAGCAGAAGCTTCCTTTTTCAAAATCAAAATCACTTTCTCCAGCCTGGACCTCTCCTCCTCAGCCTCCATGTGGCTTTCTCTAAGAAGTTCTAACGCTACAAATTCTGTTCTCAAAATCTCTTCCTCTCCAGCCTGGGCTTCTTCTTATATATGGTATTAGCTCCTCCCTGTTCTACCCCTTCCTGTTATGTCAGCAACAGGGGTTGGTGCCTTCTGTTTCTTAACAGAGGCTTGATATAATTAACTTGAAACTAAGTGCTAAGTACCTGTTTACTTGCCAATACAAGGGCATGGAATTTTTTCAAATCCAAGTAACATTACTGGGGGTAGAAGCAGGAAAAGACTCATAGGAACTACTTCAGAGTGAAGAAAGAAGAACCAGAAAAGTATAATGACTACAACAATGTAAATAGTAAGAATTACAACAACGAAATGAAATGGAACTCTCTATAATTATAACAACCCAACTTGATCATAAAAAAAGGGTATGAGAAAATATATTGTCCTCCCTTCTTTTTACAGAGACAAGAGGTTACAGGTGCTGAATTGCCTGTACTGTCAGCCTCAGTTAATATATTGATTGGTTTTTTTAGACAGATTTTTCTTTTTAAAAATTCTTTTTTGGAGCAGCTAAGTGGCACAGTGGATAGAGAATTGGCCCTGGAGTCAGGAAGACCTGAGTTAAAAATTAAACCTCAGATATTTCCTAGCTGCGTGACCCCGGGCAAATCACTTAACCCCAATTGCCTGCCTCCCCCCAAATTTTTTTTTCAAGTTCTTTTTTATAAAGTATCACTCTTCCAGTAGGAGAAAGGAGAAGGATATATTTACAAACAAAGGTGATGTAAAAAAGATCAATAAAAAACTTAAAGATAAATATTTTGTCACAGCAAGAGCAATTGTTTACTAAAATATCATCATGAAGAGGATAGTAAAAGACCATTAATTGGCCATGAAGGATGTAGAAAAGGTTTAAATTGAAGTGAAATTGTTAGACTTTTATAGATCAGTGTATAGGAGGTAAGAAGTAGGAGTATACAATAAGCAAGGCAGGGAAAAAGAAGATACATAGCAAGGGGAGGGCTAGACTCTTAGAATCATAAATTCTTCTCATATCTGAAAGCAATCATTAAGTTCCTCTAGTTCAGGGCTTCTTACCTTTTCTGAGTCATAGAAATACTAGACATTCTAGTGAAGCTATGAACCCTTTCTCAGAATCGTTTTTAAATAATAGAAGGAAATACCAAGTTTCAGTTAGAGGTTAGGAAACATAAAGATGTAGTTTTTCCCATTTGAGTTCACAGATGCCCTGAAATCTATCCCTGGATCCTTTGGGGTCCTTTGTGGATCCCAGTTCGAGAACCCCTAATATAGTCCAACCCTCTCACTTTCTGTATTAGGAAACTAGAATTCAAAGCACACACAGGTAGGGGCAAAACCAGGATGAGATCCCAGGTCCAGTTGTCTTTTGACTCAGCACTACACTGCTGTGGTCACATACTGCAACCACCACCCCATCTAGAGCATGGATAAGGGGAGAGGTAGGGAAGAAAGGTTAGACATGAGGCAGAGAAGAGCAAAAAAATAAATGAAGCAGACAAGGGAGCCAGGGGATGGGGGTTGTGGAGAACAGGTGATGTACAAACTACAAATCATATGAGTCCAAATCTAAAACAGGCAAACACTGTTTGGCCTATATTCTGGTGTTCCCTAAGCTGTGGTCCTTGGCCTGTATGATTCAGATAGCGAGAACGTTGCTACCCTTTTAAAATACTTTGAAGTCAGTCCTGGTCAAGGAGCATGTATTAAAATCATCAGCTTCCATGGAGTGGATAGCAAATGGTAGCTAGGTAAGCCTGCCAGGGAGAGTTTGCCCAAAGAGGCTTTGAGTTTGTGTCTCAAACTGCCTTTTCCAATATCTCAAGCCATTAGAGCAGGCAGCTAGGTGGCACAGTGGATAGAGAGCACCAGGCTTGGAGTCAGAAAGATCTGAGTTCAAATCTGACCTCAGATTATTACTAGCTTTATTACTAGTAGATGAGCAACTCTGGACAAATCACTTAACCCTGTTTGCCTCAGTTTCCTCATCTGTAAAACGATCTTGAGATGGAAAAGGCATATCTCTCCAGCGTCTTTCCCAAGAAATCCCCAAATAGGATCATGAAGCGTCAAACACAACTCAAGATGATGGAATAAGCCATGAGAAGCCACTGACGGCTGTGGCGGGAAAAATGGAAATGACTGAGGAAGACAAGCTAGAACTTCCAAGCACATTGATCCATCAAGCAAAGCGCGCTGACTTCCTAACAAAGCAGCACAGAACCTCCTGGGTTTGGGCCCGGACCCAGGATGCAGCAGGACACACACTTCTATATATTAAAAATAATGAATCATGTAAGGTCAATTAATGAAAAGGAAACAATGCTATAGTAGATGATCTTTCTACTTGGATGAGAGATTAGGGACTCTCCACGCTGGGAGGAGGAGAATGTACAAGTGCAGCTCCTTGAATTCAGAGAAGTCCCGCTCCCCAAGGTATTTATAAATAAAGGAACATGGAAACACTATGGTGCCCGTTTTCAGATAAGACGTATGGATTGCTTGAGATATACAATTAAAAGAAAATTCCTTTGATCAGTTTTTGGATCTGAGTTTCTGGTCAACGTAGCCTGGATCCATAGTTAAGGGTCTCTAAACAGCAGGGAGATGTGATCTAGTTTGTAGGGCTAGGCTGAAAAAAATGCATTAAGGTTTTTCCCAATTCCCACAATTGGATACAGTTTTCTCACAGGACAGAAATTGGACTAGACCTATAATTGAATAGAAGCTAAGCTAGCTCCAGAACTGAGTCACAAGATGGAGTCAGCGTGGTTCACTCAATTCCCACAATTAACCACTTGTTGTCCTAATTTCCTCACTATCATCCCTCTTTCATTATCTTCACTATATTAAAGAGAAACAGAAAACAGTGTGTAAAACAGATTTTTATCAATGGAATCATGCTCTAAATGCAACAAGGGAGCTTGTTGTAAGGGAACTCTCACGAGGGGATAATCCTCTTGTAAACAATTTACATGGGTCTTATAAATCTGCCTTGCACAAATCAGGATTGCTTAAATACATAGGTCTGCCTATGACCTTATGTAAATAATCCTCTTGTGGGAAATGTTTCAGTGTAGATAGTACTCAGTTCTCTCCTGACTATTTGATAATATGCTGCTTTTCATATTAGTAGATGAGCATTTATTAAACACCAATTATATGTCAGACCTTATGCTAAATGTTGGGCATATGGTTAAAAAACAAAAAAAGACTAAAATATTTCCTGTCCTCAAACTGGAGACAAACATGCAAATAACTTTGTAAGTACAAGATATGTCTAGTGTAAATAGAGGGTGATCTCAGAGAGAAGACACTAGGAAAGGTCTCTTGTGGAAGGTGGAACTGTAGCCGAGACTTAAAGAGAGCCAGGAAGCAGAGATGAGGAGAGAAAACACTATAAGGACAGGGGACAGCCAGGAAAAAGGAATAGACTGGAAGAAGGAGTATCTTGTGCAAAGGTCAGCAAGGCCGGTGACATGGAATCCAAAAATCAAGGAGAATTAAATATAAGAAGACCAGAAATGTAGGAAAGGGTTTTAAAAACCATACAGAAGATTGATATATATGCTATGCATATAGCTATTTCCTGTGTAAATCTTGAGTTAGCCTCTGGAAGAAGTGTGGAAACTACTTACCATATCCTTCTGGGCTATAAAAATCCTCTGGCCATGGAGCTCACTGCAAAGATTATTGATACTTCATAACTGACTAGACAAGTTTTAAGACTGACAGATGTATCAAAACTGACCAGTCAGAAGACCAGCATCAAACTTTATTTTTTACTTATTTAAAATGAGTTGTTTTAAATTTTTTTATTTGAAATGAATACTAGTTATTCATTGACTACATTGAATCAACTCAACCTTGATCATGAGAGAAAGCCATAGAACTACCTAGTTGGCAACCATTTATGTGGTCTAAGTTGAAGCACTCCTAAAGATCTGTGTCAAACCATATCTCTTTACTACTGAAGCATGGAAAGAGCTAATACATTTTGTCAAGCTGGCAGAATCTTACAGTACATTTTTACATTAGTTCAGTCCATTTGCACCGGAAGCCCCAGGATAATATCCTTAAAGATCTTAAAGTAGACAAGGCATCTGAGCGTCCAAGAAGAGTAATATTAGCTAGCTCACCTTTGCTCATACAGAAGAGCTTCCTTCATTTAGTGAATGGAACACAAGAAGGGTTAAGTTTTGATAAGAGAACAGGAGAACTATTTCATCCCCTCATCTTCTGACTCAGCCCTTTAGGACTTTTTCAAATAAGGGCACATCAAAAAGTGGGCAAAGGACACCAAAAAGGAGAGTAGATAGATGCTAAAAACTGACACACACTTTAAAATGTTGCCCAGCATTGTTTTGAGGGCTGCTAAGTTCATCTCAAGCAGTAAGTCTGGTCAGAGGTCTAACATGCTCTTTCTCTTCAGTAAGGTGGCTGAGCAGTGGGCACAGCCTTGCAGAGATGCAGATCTTCATGAAGACCCTGGCGGGCAAGACTGTCCAGCTTGAGGTGGAACCCAGTGATACCATTGAGAATATCAAAGAGGACCAATATCAGAGGGTGATATCTTGACTTGAAAGTGAATTGTATTTCAGTGAGGCAGAACCATTAGCCTTGCCCTCTCCTCCAGAGTCATCAAAGTCTGGTGGCAAGCCATAGGTCAGGATGGTTGGAGATTGTTAGGTCTCTGATACCTCAAGTGGGGAGGAGACTCCTAAAGAGGGTCGTTGATACTCCACGTGAGATGGACGGGTTGAACGGGTCCTCAGCTAACAGGAGTACAAGTGATCACCTGGAGGCAGCTGCACCTGCTTACAAT
>CM053594.1:298396252-298429963 GCA_028646575.1 Pseudocheirus occidentalis | reverse complement strand
AGGGGTGTTGGAGGAGGGCATAAAAGGGAACAGATTGTGGGAGGGGCCTTAGAGTAGGACCAATGTTCTGGGCTGAGAGGTAGGGGCAAAAAGGGGAGAAAATTTGTAACTCAAAACCTTGTGGAAATGAATGATGTAACCAAGAAAATAAATTAAAATTTAAAAAACGGTATCAGCATGTTGAGTCTTATTTTTTAAAGTTTGTGTGTCTAATATCTATACTTATTCAAATACTCAAGGATTTTACCATGAAGATAAGCTCTCCACTGATACAAATCACATCTCCATGCCTAAGAGTCTGGTCTTTATGTGTTACCATACCTGAAAAAATAAATCACTAACAACTGGTCAAACCCTCTGACAATTGACAGAGATGATTGTCCAGCCTTGAAAATTGAATGAGGCTGGCACCCAGGTCACGGATAGAGTGCACGTAAAGGGCTACCATGCTAGAAATCTCTTGCACCTTGGTAGGATAAATGACTGCTTGATCTTTGCAAATGTAGTCTCTGGAAACTAAGTGCCACCTCCATGACAAAATCAAGCATCAGAGTAAGACTTCGGTAGAAGAAATTATACCCAAACAAACAAAATCTTCGCTTGAAGCACTCAAAATCTGTACAAAGTTGTATAATTCTGGTCCTTAACTTCCTCATCTCCAAAAGGAAAGGACTGAACTAGTCAAGGGGTCAAGTAGCATTTATCAAGGGTTTATGTGCCAGAAACTATGCTACACACTGACCATACAAAGAAAAGTCCTTGCCCTTAAGGAACTCACAGTCTAACGGGGGAGATAATATTCAAACTATATTGCTTGTCCTTAGTTTCAAAGAGGACCAGTCACAGGGATGTCTTGAATAATTTATGAATTGGATTTAAGTGAGGCATAGTTGCACAAAGTCATCAGTCTCACTTTGTCTACCAGAGTCATCAAAGTCCAGTGGCAAGACAAAAATCAGGATGACTGACAATGACCTGGGAAGCAGTGGATGACCTTGGCATCTCTGATGTCTGACCAAGCTCTGAGTGCACCATAGTGCCTGCTTCAGCTGCCTTCATAGCCATTGGAATAAATTGTTCTTATCTGAACATTCCGCCTGGGGAAGGCTTCACATGTTTGGGGTTGCTGTTTGTCCTTCATTCTTGAAAAGGAGCATGACATCAGGGAGGTGATACCATGACACACAAGTGAATTGGATTTAAGTGAGGTAGGGCTGTGCAAAATCACCAGACTCAATTTATCCTCAGGAGCCATTTGGATCCAGTGCCCAGCTATAGATCAGGATGACTAGATATAGCCCAAGATGCAATTGGGGACCTTGGCCTTTTCAAGCAAAAGTCATTAGCATCTCTCAGTTTGACTGAGGAAACACCCATTAAAAGATCATTCTCTGCTTCATTTCTTGTTAAGCTTTAATCACTGAATGGGTGACTGAGACACGTTTGGGGTAGACATCCCCCAATTCACTGACAGGCCTGTCAGTTACCCTCAACCTTGTTTAACCACTCTGCTAAGATGAAATTATGAGAGTGTGGCTACTGTACGTACTACAGCTTTTTGGAGACATTAGATAATAAACAGGATAAATTAGGGGTAATCTCAGAAGGAAGGCATGAAAGGAAGACTGGGAAAGATTTCTTGTAGAAGATGGGGCATTAGCTGAGACTTGAAGGAAGATGGGGAAGACAGCAGGTGGAGATGAGAATGGAGAGAGTTTCCAGAAGGGGAGGTAGCCAGTGTAAACATTAGGAAGCAGGAGATGTAGCATCTTCTTCAAGGAAGAACAAGAAGGCCTTCCAGCCCTAACAGGGTATACTTTATTTCTTCTTTTTTCCAATGGTGAAGTTTCATTCATCTCCAGACCCTGGCTTCCTCTACAGATTTCTAACACTTGTTTGTGGTGACTGACTCATGGGTAAAGGCAGTGCCATGTTAAGAGTGACACTTACATGCTATCCAGAAGGTGTCAGACTTGTATCTCTGAATGCTGCAACCCAATGTCTCCCATGCGTCAAAGAAAACTCTCGACTTATTTTAGAGGCGTTTCATCAGACCGACTGGTGGATAGATAACCTGAAAACTGAAAATGAGGCAGAAGTAGAAAATAAAAGTTTCCAAGAAACAAATCATGTGCAGGATAAGTAAGTCTATTAACAAAGACATTCTGAAACAGAGAATGACCTGAACTAAAGAGCTTTTTCCTCTTTTTTCAGTCTAAATATGGCATTTGCTTTTGACAAAAAGAATTGAGAGAAGCATGGTGGAGTGAAGTATGGAGAGAAATATGGTGGAAAGTAGGATAAATTGGGAGGTAAGGGACAGGGGTTCAAATCCTGGTTCTAATATCGGTACCCACGTGACTTCACCTATCTGAGCCAGTTTCCCATCTATTAAATGAGAAGTTCAGACTAGAGGATTCCAAAGTCCCAGAGCAAAGTAAGTGATCCTATGTTCTTGTCTTTATTTTCTGAAAACATACCATAGAAGGGTCAGGTTTAGAGGTGATGATTCAAATTCTAAAAAGCAGGAGATTATATGAAACAAGTCACATCATGAATCTAGCCTGCATGTAGGACTTCCTGGATGCTGAGTAGGGATTAGTGTAACTTTCATTATTTCTTTGATCTGAGTTGTACATTAAGAATTCTTTGGGGGTAGACTTTGCAAAAGGCAAAACTCCAATGTGCTGACCATGTAGCCTGAATGCCAATAGACTTTGACCTAAAAGACTATTTCATGGAGACTCACACAAGGCAAACACTCACATGGAGGTGAGAAGAAGCAGTAGAAGAACACTCTCAAGGTTTATCTGAAGAACTTTGGTATCAGTTGTGAGACATGGGAGACAGCAGCACAAGACTGTCCAATATGGTGTGCTGGCATCAAAGAAGGTACTATGAGCCAAGCAGGATTGCAGTAGCACAAAAGAAACATGAGATGCACGAACCTAGAGGTGTCTCCACTCCAAATGTTCAAAAGAAGCTGCAGTAGAGCCTTCTAAGTTTGTACTAGTCTGATCAGCCACAGTCAAACACACTATGCCTTGACCCTGCCAACATTATGACATCATTGGTCCTCTTCAAATAAGAAGGATGAGCACCAAACTTAAGAATTCTGAGAAATCTTGACAAAGCAAGAATTTAATGGAAATCCAATTTAATGAACAAAGAATATCTCTAGAAAAGTAATACTTCTTGTATCATACTAAATATCCTTTCAAAATATCCAATATAATGATTTTCAAACTAATTTGAGCATAGAACACTTTTGGATTCAAAATATGTTAATGGAAATTATAAATGTTGTTATGTAAGGGATCAAATATTCCTATAATAGAAGGGAGTTTGGGATATTTTGAAGCAAAACAATGAAACAAAATGTTCACGGAGGAAAAATGTCATCCATGCTAGGTACTTGTATCATATATGCAATTTCATATTTAGCACCACAAAGGGAAAAAAATACAATTACTACAATTAGCATTTTCTCATGGGAACCCATATTCACATCATAGTTTCATGGAATACAGTTTGGGAAACATTTTTCTACTGAATATAGGCTACTTATCATGTTAAGAAGTAACTTCTCATGTGCAGGTGAACTTCACTTTACAAAATAGGTATAGTTTGGAAAAGTTGTGCAAATTAAATTTTTGTAAATGAAACTTAGTCTCTTCCCTTCATTTATATGTTACAAATTTTGATATTTAATCAGTGACTGTTTCTGACATTTAACATTAAGTTTACTTGACTCACTCTTTCCTGACAAAGGGGTTAATAATCTATAAACAGATACAAATATACTGGGGATAGAAGAGAAAAGGAGAAAAACTGCTATTTTTGGAAGCCCTTGTATTTAAGAAATCTATTAAAATAAACATATTGGAGATAATATTTAAATGTAAATATTTCAAATAAAGCTCTGACACCCTCAAATTTTAAATGATAGATATAGATATAGGTAGAGATAGAGATAGAGATAGAGATAGAGATAGAGATAAAGAGATAGAGATAGAGATAGAGATAGAGATAGAGATAGATGGAGATGGAGATGGAGATGGGAATGGGCAACAAGGTATGATACTATATATGAATGTTATTCAGTCATTTCAGTCATGTCCAACTCTTCATGACCTCATTTGGGGTTTTCTTGGCAGAGATACTACAGTGGTTCATCATCTCCTTCCCCAGCTCATTTTACAGATGAGAAAATTTTACAGAGAAGAAAAAACAAGGTTCAATGACTTGCCCAGGGTCACACAACTAGAAAGTATCTGAGGCCAGATATGAACTCAGGTCTTCCTGACTCCAGGCTTGGCACTCTATCCACTGTGTCACCTAGTTGCCCATATGTGAATGTAATGAAATATTATTGTGCCCCAATGATTACTCAGCAAAATCCATTGGCTCCCTATTACATTCTACATAAACCCTGAGATCCAGCTACACTGCTCTCCTTGTTCCTCATACACAACTGTCCATCTACCATATCTGTACCTTTGTACCAGTGGTCCTTAATTTCTGTGGCTTCCCTCAAGACTCAGTTCAAATCCCACCTGTTACAAAAGTCCTTTGCCCATACCTCCAACTACTAAAACTTTTCTCTATGAGGTCATCTTCATCTTTTCAATATGTATCTGGTATATATCTAATTATTTACATGTTATCTCCCCTATTAGAATTAGAATTAGAATTAGGACAATGATTGCTTTTTGCCTTTCTTTGTATTTTTCCGTTATTAGCACAGTGCCTGAGGACACATGAACACACTTAATAAATAAATACTCATTGACCGATTGATTGACTGGAATGACAAACAAAGAATTTAAGGAAACTTAGGAAGACTATATGAACTGATAGAGTGAATTCAGTAGAACTAGGAGAACAATATTTTTAATGACCACAGTCATATAAAGGAAAACATGGAAAGGTTACAGAATTATGGTCCAATGCAGTGTCTTGTTGTGATTCAGAGGACTAACTGATGGTGAAGCATGCTTTCTTCCTCTTGGTAGAGAATGAAGCTTTATGGCATGGTCAGTGGGTTGGTTGGTTTTAGCCTTACCTCTTTGCTATAGGGGAGGATTCTGTTGGGGTCATGATGCTGACAATAGGGAAGTCACTGAAAAATAACATTAATCTAAAAAATAAAACATGCATCAATTAAACATTTATAAAAAAGAAAATTTCCCATTGATCTCAGAAGTAGTCCATCATGTGAAAATCTTTCTAGGGTTGCCCTTGCCTTTTCTTTTGAGATTCATTCATTGACATGCATTCATTTTTGGCCATTCCCCATGCCTAGAATTCTTTCCATCCTCATCTTTACCTCCTGACTCCCCTGCCTTCCCATCAAGTCTCAGCTGAAGTCCCACTTATTCTCAAACACCCTTAATTCCGGTGCATTCCTTCTTTTGATTATATGCAATTTATCCTGTATATATCTTATTTATACATAGATTTTTGCATGCGGTCTCTACCACTAGACTGTGAGTCCCTTGAGATAGGGACTGTCCTTTCTTTGTGTCCCCCATGTTTAGTGCAGTGCTTGGAATATAGTACATGTTTAATAAATGTTTGCTGACTGTCTGAGTTCATGAGTTGGTTAATTTGAAAGTGGTAAATGGATAAACCCAAGACCTTAGTCATTCTGAGATCCTTTGTTAGGACAGAAACTTAGAAAGTTGACAACAAACATCAAACTCAAAATTATCTGAAACCTTTTCTCTACAAAACCCAATACACTATTGCTACTCTTTGGAAGAAGAAGGAGGGAGAGAGGAAAACCAAAGAGACTTTAGGAAGTAGCATAGAGGCCTGGCCAGACAAAGATAAAGCAAAAATGCCACCTCTCTGAACCCAAGTGCCAGAATCAACAACAGATGGTTATGAAGTCCACATCTGCTCCTCACCCACCAAGAAAATTCATCA
Source organism: Pseudocheirus occidentalis (assembly GCA_028646575.1). Lineage (NCBI taxonomy): Eukaryota > Metazoa > Chordata > Mammalia > Diprotodontia > Pseudocheiridae > Pseudocheirus > Pseudocheirus occidentalis. The sequence continues at coordinate 298,424,032 of CM053594.1, read as the reverse complement.
AGGAAAAGAATCCTATTCAGTCAGTAAATCTAGGCTGCAAACAGGCCAGAAGAGCAGAGATAGAGAAATGACAAAAGAGGCATCCACTTCACTGCCGATTACAATGACAAAACCTCCCATCTGTCTGTGATTGCTCTTTCCTGCTTCTCAGGGTCTGGATAAGAACTGGTGTACCTATACCAGACCAGGCTCACAGCTTGGTATATGAGGCCAGGGCACTGTGATGGAGAGTTCCAGTGCTTATTTTCTTGACTTAAGTTTAGGATAATAAGAGGAAATTTTTTTCAGGGGCCTCTCTGTCCCAAGATAGTACTGAAAGGAAAAGGTTTGGAACCATTTATGAATGATAGAGCCATTCTTTGTCCCTAAGAGAAGCTGGATTCTACCTAGCTAGGTGTCACAGTGGAGAGAGTGCAGGACCTGGAGTCAAGAAGACTCATCTTCCTGAGTTCAAATCTGATCTCAGACACTTACTAGTTATATGACCCTGGGCAAGTCACTTAACCCTGTTTGCCTCAGTTTTGTCATCTGTAAAATGAGCTGGAGAAGGAATTGGCAAACCACTCTAGTGTCTTTGCCAAGAAAACACCAAATATGAAAAGTCAGATGCAACTGAAATAACTGAACAACAACAATAGATAGTCATTGATTGTTCCTAAGGGAAGTTGAAATATATCTAACCTTCAAGGTTAATAATAGGAAAGAATAGTCACATCTCCTATGACATGTCCCTCACGGCCTCTGTTAGTAACAAAGTTATACTGAGTGGTTCATGGAGTCTGACCTAGCCTGACAGTACCTGTGGCTGACTTCATCCAGTCACTGAAAACTTTGAATGTATAGCAATGACGTGTCACTTAATCCCAGGAAGGGAATAGCATGGTGTAGGACTACTTTGGATCCTTTTTATAAAACTGGGGAGAAGATTAAAGCCCAACTCATTATCTAACTTTGTTATAGCAAGATTTTTCTATATACAGCTACTGTGGTTTGACTCATGAAGGATGTGAATCCCCTCAACACCTTCCCATTCCATCATTTTTATCTATTGAGTAACGTTCAATAAATAGCAGTGTAGAGTCTGGGAAGATGTTCCCAAGCATACTTGTTCTAAATAGAATGGTACGGTAGGTCCTGATAGCACTGTGGAATTTAACACTTCTCAAAAATAGTCCCCAAAGCCTGTTATAAGGAAAAGGTCAGAGCAGATAGAAAACGAGTTGGGCAGTTGGAGTTGGGCAATCCCCCTCTCCATGCGGGATAACTGCCAGGCAACCTAACTATTCACACAGGAAAAACCAAGTTGATAAAGAATGTCTTTAATCCAGACTACAGTTTAAAGTTTGATACTCAATAACATAAAGTTGGTCCATCAATATGTATGTCTTGGACAGTCACTAAGAATGACCAGTGAACTGAGCCAAGAATAAAATAGAAGAGTTGGTTGGACTGACTTTGGGAAATTACATGGTGCTTTCATCAACCCTTAAGCTTCCCTCCAAAACAAAGGGTCATTTTTTTAAAGCATCAGCATTCTTCTGGTGATAATATATGGTTACAAGTTATGAAGTCACAGTCACAGTCTCTGAAGAATTGAGACTTCCTAAAGGCAAACTAAGAGGTAACATACAACCAATAAAAACGGCCCAAGAGAAGCAGTGTAGAGAATATCATAAGAGAGATGCATGAAGGAATTTGAAGAAATATGAAAGAAAATTATGAATAATCAATGGACAGCCCTCACTCTCCATCAGTATCCATGCAATGACAAATGCTAGAGAAAGCAAAATGAGTGAAGGAATCCCTCTGTAGAGGAATTATGGGAAGCTATGAACAAGAATCTCATAGGATGAAAAGGCTAGAATGGGTTGGGATCTGCTCTGTTGGAAAGAGAACCAGCACTATGAAGTCACAAATGCAACAAAGTAACTCTCCCCATTTATATCATATATATGTATATATACATATGTGTGTTAATGTATATACATATACATATATGTGTATACAATGTATATATTTTACATGTGTGTATACATGTTGAGGGAGGAAGAAAAGAGAGGGAGGAGGGGAGAGAAAGAGAAAAAGAGAGAGGAGGAGGAGGAAGAGGAGAAGAAAGAGGAGGGAGGGGAAAGAGGGAAGGATGGAGGGAGAGAGAAGGAGGGGCAACAGCATGGCATAGTAGAGATGTAGCCTTCTTAAAGCCAAGGAGATCTGGGTTCAAGTCCTGCCTCAGCCATCCTGGCCATGTGACCCTGCACAAGCTACATGTGCTCTCAGAAACTCTCTAACTCACAGAGTAGCTAACCTGCATCAGTATGGGATGTTTCTTCAATTGGGAGTTCTCAGCACTGTCAATTACTATTATATATACATTTATAATATAACATAATATATGACATACACTGTTATATAGTATGTACAATACTATAATATCACACTATATAATGATTGCATATCATATAATATCTCACACATTATATAATATTATATGATATATATTACATATGGCTGTGGGACCCTAGACCTAGTGATTATCTGCCATTCCAAGACTCTAAACTTTCCCACTGAAGTAATGATAGTTCAGCAAACCTACAGGAAGCTACCGTTTTGGTGTGTTGATCCCCTACCAGATATCTCCAGAACTCTAAGCAGAAGAACAGTGGGCATAGAATGTGTTCTGAGACAGCCTCCTTATGGCAAGATCTCCAAAGGGAAAACATAGATGACCTTTGAAACTTTGGGCCTGCCCAGTCTAGCAGCAAACAGCCCTATTACAAAAACAAAGACATTTACAGGATTAGGAGGATTGTACAAGATGCCTGAACTGATTGTAACCAATGTTGCAATGAATAAGAAAGTCCTTTGACAAGGTCCAGAAGAGAATGTGGTGAAACTATTGCCCACAGAGCAACAAAGCCATGAAAGAACTTCTAGATGTTCCCCAAGTATTAAGACAGTTGACTCACTGAAGCATCCAAGGCTTTCCTGCCTCCCTTATCTGGCCCCCTATCATTTTGTTCGCCACTGAAATGGGAGATAAAAGAGGACCAAAGAATCCACCCAGACCAGTATGGCAAAGTAACAGGGAAGCAGACCAGTTCTATGTAAAGTCAATACTTCCTAATAACTGGAAATGCCTGGTACCTCAGGGGATAGAGGACAGGAAGACCTCGGCTGAAATACGGCCTCAGACTCTTACTAGCTGCGTGACTCTAGGTAAGTCACTTAATTTCCTTTCACTTGGGTTTCCTCATCTCTAAAATGGGAATAATAATAGCACCTACCACCTCTGATCAAGTGAGGTCATTGTAAAAGACTCAGCACAGTGCCTGCCACATGCAAAGTGCTATATGAATGGCGGTAATAGTAGTAGTAGTAGTAGTAGTAGTAGTAGTAGTAGTAGTAGTAATAGTAGTAGTAATAGTAGTAGTGGTAGTAGCAATAGAGTAGTAGTAGCAGCAGCAGCAGCAGCAGCAGCAGCAATAGTAGTAGTAGTAGAGCAGTAGGAGTAGTTGTAGTAGAGGAGGAGGAAGAGGAGTGGTGGTGGTGGTAGTAGTAGTAGTAGTAGTAGTAGTAATAGTAGTAGTGGTAGTAGCAATAGAGTAGTAGTAGCAGCAGCAGCAGCAGCAGCAGCAATAGTAGTAGTAGTAGAGCAGTAGGAGTAGTTGTAGTAGAGGAGGAGGAAGAGGAGTGGTGGTGGTAGTAGTAGTAGTAGTGATAGTAGTAGTAGTAGTAGTAGTGATAGTAGTAGTAGGGGTAGTAGTGGTAGTAGTAGCAGCAGCAGTAGTAATAATAATAGTAGTAGTAGTAGTGATAGTAGTAGTGGTAGTAGTAGTAGTAGTAGTAGTAGTAGCAACAACAGCAGCAGAAGCAGCAGTAATAGTAGTCGTAGTAGTGGTAGTGGTGGTAGTAGAGGAGTAGTGGTAGTAGTAGTAGTAGTGGTGGTGGTGGTGGTGCTAGTGGTAGTGGTAGTAGTACTTCTGCTTTTCTTCTTCTTATCACAAAAAATGCCCAAGAACAATTCTGGATGACCCCTCATAGGGTAGAATACCTGCATGCTTCAGGTAGAGGTTAAACTCGATGACCTCTGACTCCTTCTGTCTCTCAGGTTCCTAGTTTCTATTACAGTGCTCTTTTGACTACATGCCATTGCGTTCTGTATCAAGGTTTAGACCTTTACATTTTTATGACCAAAGGAGTTGTCATCCAGCTGGTGCAAGCAGACTGTGATGAGATATCTCCTCAATCCGCAGGGATTCCCAGCTATAAATAGGAAGCCTTTTCTCAGGCCATGATTTCATCTCATACTTGGATAGATTCACAATCTCACCCATGTGGGTATTCCTTCCACTGAAGCAGATCGCAAGCCATCCCACCACTTATTCTGTGGAATATTTAATTAAGCGTCTGTGTATTTAGCACCTGAACACATACCTTGCACATTAAGCAACCTGAGGCTCACAGTACTCTGTATTTCCATGTCCACTCAAAGCCACAGAACACCGACCTCAACCAATGATTTTACTTTTTCCTAGACAGAGAGAGCACAATTAGTTCAAAGACAAGGAATGTAATGAAACTGGATTTCAAGAGAAGTAGCAGTAAATATCTTCCCTATAAACCTGTTGCACAATTTCTCACAAATACACACAACAAAGAATGGACATACTTGGAAAGATATCCAGGGAAAGTGAGTAGCTAGGGTGTACATATGGAGAAGCACACATATAGGAAACACATGTGACCAGGGCACATGCAAGGAGGGGCACCTCACATCTCCAATGCAGAATCACCAGTATTTCTTTTTTGCTTTTTGGAGGGGAAAGGCAGGGCAATTGGGGTTAAGTGACTTGCCAAAGGTCACTCAGCTAGTAAGTGTTAAGTGTCTGAGGCCTCCTGATTTGAACTCAGGTCCTCCTGACTCCAGGGCTAGTACTCTATTCACTGTCACCTAGTTGCCCCCCCCTTTTTTTTACCAATTTTTTCTTGTAATATAATCATAAAGATCCTTCTTGGCCTGTTTGCTGTCATCTATTCACTTCTATTACATAAATCATCCATCTTTTTTTTTTCCTGATGCAGCACATGCTTGGAAATTACAAATTTTCACTTGAATTAGAGAATGGATCCCCCAGAACATGTCTACTTTGTACTCTTGGGCCTCTGGGATTAACTCTGAGGGATTAGAAGAGTAGCTTTCATATTATGTGAGTTTCAAACTTCCATAGATATATTTTCCCCATGAATCATTAGTCAATTTAATTTGCTTTTTACTATTTTATTAGTATTTACTATTTGTACTATATTAATGCTACTATAGTATTGACTATACTAGTATAGTTCGTACAAAACACTACTCCATACACAAGGTCTGTGACATTTTCTTCCACCAGTACTTAAAAATCCAGGGAAAAGTGGCCTGGTGAAGCTCATGGATCCATTCTCAGAATTATATTTGTTTACTGCATTCATAATTAAAGAAAATTATATATTTCAGTTAGAGGTTAGTGAAAATGAAGTTGTAATTTTTCATCTTTCAATTCACAGACCCTCTGAAATCTACCCACAAAACCCCTGGTTAAAATTTTCTGTTTTAGAGCTTTGAATATTAAGGCAGATGCATTTCCTCATCATAGGCTGTCCTCACCTGATGTAGATGCTGCTATCAGACATTCCAGGGATGTTTCTAGGAAAAGAATGTCCAAAATCTTCTGGCTCTCCAAAATTCACAAAAGCTCTTCTTTGGTAAAGACAAAATGGAGAGATGTAGATGAGGCTGATAACAAATTCCCTCCTCCAAACAGTTCCTTCTCAGAGGCTTGGCCATAGGCTTCCACCACGAAACTGGTTTGAATTCTTGCATCCTGAATTGGTCAGCTATTATATACAAAAACCGCACAGAATGTGACCAAGTTTTCTTTACCATTCTGATGATACTTTCTGTTTAAGGTCACTCCAATTCATGCAATGGTTTTCAAGGGTGTCTAAACTGATCTGACTTTTTGTACTTAGTCTAAAGTCTGTGAATGACCACACCCTACCCTCACCTCCTTAGCCCAGGCTCAGCACAATATTTTGGATATACCAGGTACTTAATAAATACTTCTTGTCTGACTACCATACTACTATATTTCTGGTACAGAGCTTCCTGACTCTTCCCTACTCCCCACCCCTACTAATATCTAATCAGTTCCCAAGTCTTGTCAGTTCTATCTCCAAGTTTCTTTTTTCCTTCTCTTTTCCTTCCTTTCCTTTCCATTTTAAAGGCAGCGACAAGAAATAACACATTTTTGAGATACAGTGAAATATTTTCATGTATCCATTTGTTTACACAAAAAACAATTCTGCAAAGCTGATGTTTTCTTTCTATTAAACCTTAATGTGATACCTTTGTCACAAAATAAATGCTGGCAGATGAGAATAGGCTTCTGGGAGTGACATCTAGGTGGCTCAGGGTATCAAGCACTGGGCTTGGAGTCAGGAAGACATTAGTCCAAGTCTGGATTTAAATACTTTGGGGGGTGGCGGCTAGGTAGCGCAGTGAATAGAGTGCAGGAACAATATTACCTTGGGCAAGTCACTTAACCCCAATTCCCCTGCCTGTCCCCCTCTAAAAAGCGATGGATAGATGGATAGATGGATGGACGGATGGACAGACAAATAGATAGAGAAATGAATCAATCAATCAATCAATGGATAAATAAGCCAATGAATAAGTAAGTAAATGAATGAATGAATGAATAAATAAATGCTGTGTGATCCTGGACAAGTCACATAAGCTCAGCCTGCCTCAGTTTTCCCAACTATAAAATGGGGATAATAACAGCACCTACATTTGATATTGTTATGAGGATCACATGAGAGAGTCTGTAACATGCATAGCACCATGTTGGATATGCAGTAGGTGCTTAATAAATGACGGCTCCCTTTTCTGCTGGAACATAGACTGACAAATAGAACAAAGATCAGTTGCTTCTGAGTAGTCTTTTGGTGGTTGCCTGTCACTCCATAACTTAGTCATGTTAACAATATCTGTAAAGTTCACCTGAAAGTTCTCATATGCCCAAAATAAAAGTTTACAAGTTTTAGAATGAGGTGGAACAGAACCAGAAATATGTCCAGATTTTCTCCTGTTAACTCTGCCCTCTGAACTCCCCATAGCCAATAAGGCAATCAACTTAAACTGGCATAGGAACAAATGCTGAGTGATATTGACATAATTCTTCTATAAGCATCAATCAATAGCTAAAAGACATTAAAGAAGACACCAACAAAACTTGACATTTGAAGCCCATGAAGGGGACATTAAGAATGAAATTTGTAATTCCCACAATCCAGAGTACCTCCCAGAAGCCCAAAAATATGGAGTAAATTTTAAAAGGATTAAGTTGTAATAAAGTGATTGAAACAAAAAAAATGTAATATGAAAGAATAGAAGACAGTACTAAGAACACCAATAAATAAAGCCACAACTTTCTCTTAGGGAAAAAAATTTGATCTACAACACTTTGCTTGTATATATGCTTTGTATATGTATATGTGTGGGGGAGGTGTTCTTAGCAGACTAAATCAAAGAGAAATGCCTGTCATATGTTGGATAAAATATTTGACACACAAAATCAAAATATATGCAAGAATGTTTTGCAATCATTGTATGCAATAGCAAAGCATAGAGACAGAGGTGCTGCCATTATCTCTAGGCTCCATGGAAGCATTAATCAATCAATCAAAATTTATTAATCACTTAACCATGTGCCAGGCACTGTGCTAAATGCTGAGTATACCAAAGAAAATGCACAAAGGCAGTCACTGTTCTCAAAGAGCTCACATCCAATGGGGTAAAGAACAAGAAAACAAATATATACAAACAAGCTATATACAAGATAAATGGGAAATAATTAACCAAGGGAAGGCACTAGGCTTAAGAGGGGTTAGGAAAGGGTACCTGGAGAGGATGGGATTTTAGTTGGAATTTAAAGGCAGGGAAGTCAGTAGGTAAAGACAGGGAGAGAGAATCTTCTGGGCATTGGCAATAGCCAGAGAAAACACCCAGAGCTGACAGATGAGGGTCTCATTCATGGAAAAGGAAGGACGCCAACGTTAAGGGGCCCAATAGTATGTGTGGGACTATAAAGCATAAGAACACTGGAAAGGTAGGAGGGGTTGGGTTGTAAAGAACATCAGATACCAAACAGAGGAGTTGCTATTTGATCTTGGAGTGAAACATTGGAATTACTCTGCTTCATTGTGTGAGTGTCTTGGTAATCATTTTTGTGCACAACCCTCAGTGTCGTTTGGTGAACCAGACCTTAAATTTCTAGGACTAAAATGTTCACCATGCAGCCCCAGTCCCAAAGTCCATTTGTATGAGACTCTCTCGTTATTGGTGGAGATCAGTGTTCTGTGCCTATGTGAGGGGCAGGGTGGAATTGGCAAGAGTGGGAAATAGAAAGGGTCTTCAGATCTCTTTAAGATTAAAGGTACGACAGTGACTTTGGGGGCTTCTGGCTTCCAGCTTCTAGAGGGAAGATGGACAATGCCAACTCTACTTCTGGTTGCTGAAGGAAACCTGGGAAGTCTGGCAGTCCCCATCATGTCGCTATCCCCAATCTCCTAAGCTAGAGCCTTTGGAGGACTTCCCCTTAGGAAAGATCTAGGATTCTCTCTCCTGGTTGAGCTGAGTTACCTTGCCCCCAGTGGGACAACTCCTTCACTTATATCAGTGGTTCTCAACCTGTGGGTTATGTTCAATTTAAATACATCCTGCATATCAGATATTTACATTATGATTCATAACAGTAGCAAAATTACAATTATGAAGTAGCAACAAAAATAATTTTATGGTTGGGGGTCACCACAACATGAAGAACTATATTAAAGGCTCATGGCATTAGGAAGGTGGAGAACCATTGGTCTATATTGTCTGGTATATATTCTCCTATGTTTACCTTCTCTGATTTTCATTTTGCAATTGACTTAGAGAAATAGGCTTCTTTGCTACTGGCTATGTGCATTCATTGTGGAACTGATATTTGGCTCAGCTCACATTCTTTCAGGCCCATTCCATGTAAGTTCTATTACTATTTCCATGTAAATTCTATACCCTTGCTACATGGACAAGTCGTTATTAATTGTTGATGAGGTTTACTTAATCCTGTACAGAGTGCTGAACCTGGAGTCAGGAAGATAGATCCAAATCCCTCCTCAGATACTTACTAGCAATGTCATCCTGGGCAAGTCACATAACCTGTGTCGGTGCCAGTTTCCTCTTCTGTAGAATGGGAATGATAACAGCACTAATTACACAGCATGGATGCAAGGCTCAAATACGATAAATAGTAGAATATATGTAATAAGGTATATAAAATAATCTATATTATATAGCAAGAGCTACATATCATTAGTTGTTATTTTTCTAATGAAATCTTGATTATTTGGAAAGCCTGGTATTCCACCCTTTGAAGTCATATGGCTTCACGGGAAGAACAATGGAGTTGAGAGCAGGGAAAGTACCACACAACTTCTCATTTATGATTTGCCCTTTTCCCCTAGTTAATTCTGTACAAGACAAATTCACTTGCTGCATCCACGTGTCTCAGAGAATATAACTTTATTCTTGCTGTTGGTTTAATGTACAAAAGAAAAAACAAAAATGTCTCACCCGGTCAGTGTGTAAGTTAGGTGGAAGGGAAGGTTGAGTTGAGCAGTCACTTGGGAGGGTGACTATAAATGGACAAGGAGAGAGAGGTGATTCCACAAAAGAAAGGAAGACAAGAAAGAAACAGATTGAGTCAGAAAGCTAGAGAGGAAACTGTGTACATCCTGGCACCTAGCCCCATGGGCACACAGGGAGACATGCATCTCCTAGTCAAAGGGCCCAGGCTCATTCCATCACCCATGAAGCAAGCAGGGAAATTTCCAGCCCCGCTCAGCTGTCACGTCTGTCCATGCGTCTACGATTTCTCAAGGCTTTATGATGTTTGTACCTCACCTATAAACTTTGCTTTAGATATGAGAATGGCTCCAGGCCCATGCATCAGCCTCAACCAGGGGAACTTGAGCTCTTCTCGTTTGAGCCCAGGGTTTGCCTTGTCACTGGGACTGTGCTGGGGCTATGGCTAAATTCAACACAGTTCTTTAGAAAAAAGTATGAGAGAGCTAATAGATAGGTCCAAACAACTAACTAAATGTATGCATTATAGTTTGCAATGATAGTATTTGCTGGTTATGAATAAATAAATAAAAAGCATATATGAATTACTTATATGCCAAATGGCATGGTCCCTGTTCTTAAGGAGCTCACTATCTGAGACAAATTTCACATAAAAGATGGTACAGCTGCAAGGTGGATAGAAAACCTTTCTGGTCCTTATGGTCTATCATCAGGTAACATGGCTATGTCTAGGGATGAGGAGAGCATAGCTGCAGGGCAGATATTTATGTCCAGTGGGCTGGAGGGCAGATGTCAAGGTCCAATATGGTGCAAGGTAGGTGATAAGGCACCATGGTTTTTATGGCATAGTGACAGGGCAGATGTACGACCTCCAAATGCTTCAGTCTTCATTGAGGCATTGTAGGTGGTATACATGAGCAGCTGTGTCAGCACTGCAGTCAAAATGACTGGAAGAAGTAGCCCATGACGAATGAAAAGAGAGTGGGCCAAGAATAAGTGTCCAAAAGTGGTTCTGGTTTCTCTCCCATAGGAGTGGGGATAGAAGAAGAAAGTCCAGATGGGAGGGAGAAAACAGCATTTGTAGGGAGGTTATGAGGGAAGGGTTCCCTGAGAGACCTGCCCAGTGACAGCAGGGTTTGTTCCTGCTGGGCCCCATGGCACCTATTAGGGCAGAGTCAGTGGGTGGATTATGGTTGGGAGACCTTCCCGTGCCTCCCCCCACTCCCACCCCACTTCCCACCCACTGCTCCTTTTGGGACCAGGATAGTAGAAACCTCTTTTTTCCCCCTGAGGAAAATGAACAAATCTAACCAAATGTTCACAATCACCATTCATATTTCTTTCCCAGTGTTCATTCTTTAATACCATTTGCACTTTACTCTTCTACAAGTAGGAACCTGCTTCCAAGAGTGATCTGGCTTGCCAATGATCATCTGACTGCATCTGGTGCCTGTTTCTGCTTCTCTTGCCACAGCTAACTTATTCATCCATGGTCACAGGTGGGTGCAAGTGCTAACCTGCTGGCCAAGATATGGCGCTGAACAAATTAGGGAGCCAAAGGGGCAGAGAGTGATGTTCATGGATTCCACAGTGCAACACCATGTTCTTCCTGCTCCTGAATTACTAGGGAAGACAATGAACTTTCTCTGATTCATATCAGGGGGCCTCAAGTAAATGTTTATATCACAAACCAGGGTGATCAGATTAGATTCCCACTTCCTGGACCATACAACTTCATTTTATTTTAACAAACATTTATTAAGAGCTTTTTCATGGATCACCATGCTCTGGCCATTTCTCCCACCCCACCTACCCACCTCCCCAAAATTAAAAGCATCAATTGGTGGTCTCCTTTCTTGTGAGAAATCACTTTGAATGTAACTATACATATCCTCACGTGACAGAAACACAATTTACCAATGGCTCAACTTGGAAAGAAAGGCTTCCCATCTTGGTAGGATCTGCAGCAGCCTGTGTTCCTCTGGAATAGCTCGTATCCTCGAACCTTTGCCCCCATAGTCACCACCATCATTACTGGTACCTATTTATGACTTGGAGGTTCACTTGAGGTTCACACACATCTCATTTGAGTTTCACAACAACCCTCTAAGGTGGATGCTAAAGATATTATTACCCCTCATTTTACAGTCAAAGAAACTGAGGCTTCTGAGAAGAGGGGGTCAAAAATTTAGAGTTGGAATGGACCTTAGAGTCCTTTAATCCTCATTTTATGCTGCTAGATGGCACCATAGCTCACAGAGTGCCAGGCCTGGAGTCAGGAAGACTCATCTTCTTGAGTTCAAATCTGACCTCAGACACTTACTAGCTGTGTGACCTTGGGTAAGTCACTTAACCTTTTTGGCCTTGGTTTCCTCATCTGTAAAATGAACTAGAAAAGGAAACAGCAAACCATTCTAGTATCTTTGCCAAGAAAACCCCAAATGGGGTCATAGAGAGTTGAACACGAATGACAAATCACTGAACAACAACAGTCCTCATGTTACAGATAAGGAGACCGAAGCAGAGAGAAAGTTAAGTGATTTGTCCAAGGTTACACATGCACTAAGTGGCCATGACAGAATTTGAACACAAGTCCTCTAACTCGAAATCTATCTGACCATTGCACCATACTGCCTCAGGGAAGACAAAAAGAGACACTGAAAATACTCTCGAGTCAATTATCAGCTAATAGCAATGAAGTGACGTACACAAATGATGAAAATAGAACCCAATATGTAAAAAAGAAGCACAGGCAAAATGTTGAATGATGTAACTGAATCATTCTACTCAGGGTAGTCCTCAAGTAGGCAGAGAAAGTGGCCACTCATAAAATAAAATTTTATAAGTAATGCTCTCATTGCCTTTCCCTTTGACTTTCCCACCTCTATTTACTTGGGATTTTTTTTAACTTTTTTGGAGGAGAGCGGGCAGGGGAATTGGTGTTAAGTGACTTGTCCAAGGTCACATGGCTAGTAAGTGCTAAGTGTCTGAGGCCGAAGTTGAACTCAGGTCCTCCCAACTCCAGGGCCCATGCTCTATTCACTGCGCCACCTAGTCGCCCTGATGTTCCCACCTCTAAATCAAACAAATACCTCCTCTACTGAGTTGGCTGGTAGGAATCATCAATTAGAGATTAATTTATTTGATTTTAAAACTATTCAGCTAAAAGGTATGTTAATACATGCCTATTATCTCTACTGAGGAGTCTGAGACTAGCAAATCTCTTGAGCCCGGAAGTTCTAAACTAAGTTCTAAACTCCTAGCTAAGCCAGAATCTACACTCAGGTTAATATCAAGATGGTAAGTGCTCAGGAAGAAGGGCTCAGGAAGAAGTAAATCACTTTCTAGGTCTAATTTTAGCATCTGTATTTGGATGATCTCTAAGATCTCATGAATTAGACAAAAGAGGAATCTCCTCTTATCAGGTCCCCTATGCCCAAAGTATTCCAAAGTTGAAGAATGGCCTTCATTCATTCATTTTTCTCTACATCTGCAGAGGTACACAGAGACAACCTGAGTATCAGGAAAGATAATCTGAGTCCCAGAGTGCAATCTATCCTGACTCACTAGGGTCCAGCCCTGTGTACGTGCACAGACACACTCCCAACAGGTTATTCATTCCCCATCACATCTGACCATCAGCACTGCCAATCGTTTGCTGAATTACATTATAAGTTTCCTTCTAGGATTACATTTTTCTTCTTTCCACAAATTCCTCAAAACATGCACGTCCTCTTTTTTTATTATTCTGCTGCAGATTCTGCCAGCAATTTATATCTAATTGCAAAAGTTTTGAAAATATCAGCTTCCTCCTTTAGACCTTATATACTTTGAAAAATCCAAAGAAATGTCTACAAAATATTAGTGCATGACGGCTCACATTTCTATAGCACCGTGGATTTACAATGCATTTTCCTCATGACAACCCTGTAAGATAGCATACATGTTACTTTCCACATTCTCATCATCCATCCATCATTCAATAAGCAATTATTAAACACCTACTCTATGCTAGGTACTGGAGATACAAAAATAAAAACCCAAACAATCTCTGTCTTTAAAATCTTTGCCTGGGGGTGGGGTAGAGGATGGCAGAAGGTGGAAAGATACGTGTACAGAGAAGTGAACACAAAGCATATATAAAGAGAGTCAGTATGGATAGAATGAGGCAGCTGGGTGGCACAGTGGATAGAATGCCCCTACTCCTCTTCCTGAATTCAAATCTGATCTCAGACACTTACTAACTGTGTAACCTTGAGTGAGTGGCTCAACTTTGCCTCAGTTTCCTTAACTGTAAAATGAGGAGAAGGAAATGACAAAACACTCATATCTTTGCCAAGAAAACCCCAAATGGGGTCATGAAGAATTAGTCATAACTGAAAAATGACTGAACAACATGGACAGAGCTGTGGCTTGGAGTCAGGACAACCTGGGTTCAAGTCCAGTCTCTGGTACATACTAGCTGTGGGATCCCCACAAGACATTTAGCCTTAGTACCCCAGGCAATTCTTTCTAAGAGATGTTCAACACTTCTTGCCTTGTGTCTCCCTATACCAATGAAATCAGACATCTGACGAGAACTTATACATACCTATATACAAGTGTATGTGTTATCTATGTATGTATATATACACATATATGCATATATACTATAGAAGTGTGTGCAGAGACAGAGAAAGAGAGAGGGGGAAGGAAGGGCAAAGAAAGGAGAGAGAGAAAGGGACACAAAGAGAGAATAAATGTAATATGTAAGGGAAGTCCCTAACAACTGGGAGGAATCAGGATACGCCTCATGTAGGAGCTCTTACTTGAGCTGAATCTGGAAGAAAGCCAGAAATTCTAAAAGGCAGAGGTAAAGAGGGAGTGTATCTAAGATATATAACCAGTCTGTGCAAAAGTACGTTTTATAGATGAAGAAACTGAGAGTCAGAAAGGTTGATTTATTTCACTATGATCAAGTCTAAGGACTGGGATTCAAAACTAATTCTCCTGACCCAAGTCCATTATATGTAATATAATATAATTAATATAATATGATATGTGATGTGATGTGATAAAATGTAATATGATATAATAATATTAAATAATGTAATATAATATGCTGTAATGTAATATAAAATAATATGGTATATATAGTATATAATAACATACATTACATTATATCATATTATATATTACATTACATTACATCATATCATATTGTATATCATTATATTACATATTATGTTACTATATCATACCATATCATATCATATCATACTTAGTTAGTAGTAAGAGTCAAGAAATTTGGGTCAAGAATAGGGAGACCTGGATTCTAATCCCTGATTTCCCACTTAACAAGCTATATGTTCTTGGCCAAATCTCTTAGCATCTCTGAGACTCAGTTTCCCCACATGTCAGATAGGGGAGGATTAATTCTCTCACAGTATTCTTGAGGATCTCCTCTAGGTTGTCTGACCTGATAATGTTGTAGCACATTGTAGACTGTGCTCTTTTGTCATTTTCCACTGTGTCTGACTCTTTGTCCCCATTTTGGGGTCTTCTTAACAAAGATCCTGGAGTATTTTGCCATTTCCTTCCCCAGCTCATTTCACAAATGAAAAAATCAAGGCAAACAGGGTTAAGTGACCTACCCAGGGTCATGCAGTAAATGTTTGAGGCTGGATTTGAACTCGTATTCTTGACTCCAGGCTTTGTGCTCTATCCACTGGGTCACATGGGGAAGGGGAAAAGAATTAGCATTTATATTACACCAGAAACAATACTAAATCCTTTTTTTTCTTTTCTTTGGTTTTTTGTTGTTGTTTTTACAAATATTATGTCTTTTGAGCCTCACAACAACCCTGGGAGGTAGCTAATATTATTTTCTCATTTTACAGTTGAGAAAGTGGAGGCAAACAGGGTTAAGTGACTTGTCCTGGATCACCCAGCTAGTAAGTGTCTGAGACCGGATTTGATCTCAGGGAATCCTGAACTCTACCCCCACTAACATTCCTTTAGGCAAGGGAAGACGGAGAGTTTGATGCTGTTGACATGTATGCCAACACTTGAATTCTAAGTCTTGTACTTCTACACATAAACTTCGCTCAGTGTACTGTGAGACTTGGTACTAGAGAAAGTATACCAGCCACTAACTTTTTTTTTGGAGGGGGGAAGGTAGGGCAATTGGGGTTAAATGACTTGCCCAAGGTCACACAGCTAGTAAGAGTTAAGTGTCTGAGTTTGCATTTGAACTCAGGTCCTCCTGACTCCAGGGCTGATGCTCTACTCACTGCGCCACCTAGCTGCCCCCTCACTAACTTTTTAACTGTGAGCAAGTCACATCCTTCATTGGCAGGATGGATGATATTATTTGCATCTTGCATATAAGAGAGGAGGGTGGTGCTATTAAACAAATCAACCAAACTCCCCACTCTCACTCCAAGTAAATGACAAGATATTCTAACCCTCATACCTTTATTGGGTAAGAATGCCTCAACTGAATAGATGAATCAAAAACTTTTAACTAAATGTGAGTGACCTAGTTAATCAAGTGGAGACTTGTTCACATCCCATAGGATTCCTTTTAAAATGTCAAGTTAGTTAAGAAGTGGGCATTAAAGGGTCTGGAGGCACAGAGGAAAGAGTAAGTCGGTCCGTCCTTTGAGAAAGAATTGCTTGTGGAGGAGAAGAGGTTCTGCTGCCTCCCTCCTCATTCCCACCTCTTCCCTGGACCAGAAGAAGAACCTAAAAACTTCAAAAGGTCCAAAGGGTTTGGCTTTTTTGATCAGCATCCCAGCATCAGAACAAGAACAGCAATGGTAGCAGCCGATGGTAGTGGCTCCATCAGGAGACAAGGACAAACTTAGACACTCAGAGGAAAGGAAGCTTCAACACTCCATAAAGATCCCAACAGAAAGCTACTTCATGCCTAAGGAACACTTCAAGAGGTTTCTATGCAGGGGAGAAAAAGACTTCTAGCAATGAGGAACTGTGATTTATTCTCTTTTCCCAAAAAATGTTCTATAAGCTTTAGCTAATTGGGTTTTTTTTTCCTGGACTCCATATGTACTTGTGATAGAGTGTATTCCTAATTTGTTGAAATATTTTGTACCAACTGTTCTTGCAACAGCATGCCAGTAAATGCTCATTTCTAAAAGCTAAATTATCTGGATAGCTTATTGATACAAAGTGATTTACAATGAGTAAAGCACACGGATTGGGGAGGGTGTGTTAAGAGCTATATATACATACTCTCTCACATATTCTTAGATCTAGTGATACTGGTCTTCTTGCTGTTCTACAAATAAGCAAATGAGACTCTCTCTTTTTTTTCTTTTTTTTTTTTTTGGAGGGCAGTTGGGGTTAAGTGACTTCCCCAAGGTCACACGGCTAGGTTTTTGCGTTAAGTGTCTGAGGCCGCATTTGAACTCAGGTACTCCTGACTCCAGGGCTGGTGCTCTATTCACTGCGCCACCTAGCCGCCCCGAGATTCTCTCTTTCTTTCTTTCTCTCTCTTCTCTCTCTCTCTTTCTTTCTCTCTCTTCCCCTCCCTCCCTCTTCTGGGCATTTTCTTTGATTGTCCCTTAAGCATGAAAGGCTCTCCCTCTACCTCTTTACCTCCTGGTTTCCCAGGCTTCCTTCCTTCAAACATCAGCTAAAATCCCATCTTCTATGGAAAGTCCTTCCCAGTTCCCTTTAATGCCAGTGCCTTCCCTCTGATCATTACTCCCAACTAACCTTTTATATAGCTTGTTTGTATGTAAACATTTGCCTAGTGTTTCCCCTATTAAATTGTGAGTTCTTTGAGAGCAGGGACCATCTTTTGCCTTTCTTTGGGTCCCCAGCACTAAACAAAGTGCAGGGTATATAAGAGGTGCTTAATCGATGTTTATTGACTAACTGACTGGCTAACTGTGTGAGTGTGGGTCAGGAGGCAGCACCAATGCATGTGCTACATAGAGATAAAGAAATGGAGTGTCAGTCATGATTGAAGGAGATATCCACATCCAGAGGAGATGTGGAGTCTGAGGGCAGATTGAAACAAACTACTTGTTCTGTTTCCTTTTCTTGTTTTGTTTTGTTTCCTCTTTCCCACTGATCATTCCATCAGTTACAATCCTTCTTTACAACCTGACAATGATTAATGGGAAGATATTTGTAGATCCTATATCCATGTGCATGCCACCATGATGGGGAGGGGAGAGGGAGGGGGAGAAAATCTGAAACTCAAGGGACTGTGGAACTGAATGTTGTAAACTAAAAGTAAATAAACCAATTTAATTTTAAAAAAAGAAGAAGAAGAAAAAATGGAGTGTTAGAGCGGTAGGTAACTGTACAATGTCATATAGCTAACAGTACAAACTTGTTACGACTTCAAGTTTCTTTTTCCCACCACACCATAAGCCGTCCTGCAGAATTTGGATTCTAGATAGTCTTTAAGATATCTCTCAACCTCTGAATAATCTATGATACTACTACAGACTACTTTTCTAGTACATGACCTACATTCTTGTCATTAAATTGTAATCTCCTTGAAAGCAAGGACTGTCTTTTGACTCTTTTTCTAATGCCAGCACTTAGCACAGTTCCTGGAATATAGTAGGCACTTATTGGTTGAGTAAGTGAATAAATGAATGAGTCTGAAAATCATGAGCTTACCAATAAGGGGAAAGAAAAGAAAAGCATCTACGATCTGTAGAGTACTAAAAAAAGTATATTTACATAGAGGAAAACAATTCTAGCAACAGCTTTCAGGTTAAAGGTGTGTGATGGATATTACAGGAAAAATATTTTATGTTTTTACCTTGGCCTTGGCCCCTCCCCCCAAGGCAATGTAGATAGTTCAGGAAATAGCTCAGGAATAAATCCTTGAAAAAAAATATTTACTATCTGACATTTCTTTGTAAATAGTTTAAAATATAAATATATTTTATATTTAAATATATAAACATAAATATATTAAAATATATAAATATATTTATATTAAAATATAATATATTTATAAATGTATTACATATATATAAATAAAATAGTTTAAAACACATACTGCACATTATAATCACTGTCACTTTCTAATGATCCTCCTCCTCCATGGTAGCAAAGATATATAGTTAAGCAAAACAAATCAGCAAATATACCTCCTGCAGAACCTATACTCTTGTCTTTTGAGAGGAGGGAGGGATTCTTCACCACCAGCACCTCTGAAATTAAGACTAGTAATGACTGCATTATATAATGAATACATATCAAATATCTTCTCTTCTGATCGATCTAAGGGAATAGGATTAAATCACATTGGAGAAAATTGGGCTTAAATACGAGAAGTGTTATTAAATATGAAAAACATCTCAGAAGCTGGGTTTTGCTCTCATTTTTGCATTTCCTGACTGGTACTGAAAGGATAGCCAGTCCAAGAAGGGAGAATTCCAGGCTAGGGTAAAATGGAAAGTTACTGGTATGCCTAGGAACTTTACACAATTGTAGACTGAGGTCAGGAACACTATAGACAGTACTTAATTTGTAATATTTCCTTAGACTGTGAGACAACTAAACTTTGACCTACGTAAAATATGTTGCCTCCTCAGATGGAAAAAAACCCCACATGATGGAAAATTTACATTATCTCCAGACAGACGGCCATTGAGCTTTCAATCATGAAAACGTGTAGGAATTTGTTAATAATGGGACCTCAATTGTGGTTATGAGGCCTATTAAACTATAAGCAATTTGATGGGAAGGAATATTCCAGTTGGGTCCCCACTGACCCTACAAATAGGAATATGCAACCCACCAAACTCAAATAGAATTACAGTTCTATCTCCATTTCTACCCTCTGCACAACATTTTGATCTGCTAAGGGATTCACATGCACCCGGCTTTTCAAGAAACTGCTCCTGCCTTGCTCCTAGACAGGTGGTTATCAGGGTTAGGATTATTCCACATAATCTAGAAGAAGCTACCTCCCGGAGCATCATGAGACTGGGTCCAAACCCTCTTTGAGTGTAGGATGAGGGGTTGCTCTTCCAAATGCTGGTCCAGCTCTGCCCTCTGGGCTATATTCCTTTCCCATGACTGCTAGATATTTCAGGCCTTCCAAATTTAAGCTGAGAGAGTCTCATCATAGTGTTAGAGGTGCGTTCATTCTATAAGGTTTGCCAACAAGAATTTAGGTGAAAAGATAAGCTTTAATATTGATAATGGGGACAGTTGGGTGATGCAGCGGATAGAATGCTGGATCCGGAATCAGGAAGACTTGAGTTCAAATCTCATCTCAGATACTTCATGACCCTGGGCAAGTCTCAGTTTCTTCATCATGAATTGGAAAAAGAAATGGCAAGCCATTTCAGTATTTTTGCTCAGAAAACCCCAAGTGAGGGCACAGAGTGTCAGATACAACTGAACAACAATAATGATGCTTTTTCTTTGATTCTGAATCAATGGGGAGGGGGTCGATTCTTCTATATAAGTAATTCCCAGTGTGGAAGCTTTCTCTCCTGAAGTAGATCAGCCTTAGATAAGAGCCTGGAGCAGTGAAAGGCCAAGAAGCTTGCCCACGGTCACACAGCTAGTATGTGTTACAGACCTGGAACCTCAACTTTCCTGACTCTATGGCTTCTCAGCAAGCTAATCTAGATGAATAGGAGGGAAAGTTTTCACTTAAGAGGGGAGAGGGGGAGGGAGAAAGAAGAACTTAGACACTCTAGGTCATAGAATCACAGATTCCAGATTAGCTAATATGAGTAACTTCAGCTAATATTATGATTGTATAATACAAGCCATCAGACATCAAGGTCTCAAGAGAATCAACCTTGTGGCAACCCAGGGAACAAAAGCAATGAAAGCCATTTCTAAAAGAATTTTCAAGTTTTTTCCATACATTATCTCTTTTAAGAAGGAACTACAGGTGTTGTGATGTCCCAGCATTGCAGATAAGAAAACTGAAGTTGAGAGAGGTTAGGTGATTTGTTTGAGGCCACTCAACTAGTGAGCGTTAGAATTGAGAATCAAACCCAATTACCTCCTGACTCCAATTCCAAATATGCTTCCTCTCTCTGGAGCACAGGGATAACATCATTTAAAACCTTCATTGCTCTAGCACCAGGCATATAGTTATCCTTTCTGCATCTCAGGGATCAGGGGTGTGGCACCCCCCCCTGCAATCTGGAAAATCATCAAAAAAATTTTTTTGGCCCTCCCTTCATACCAGAGAAGAAGTCTGAATTATTATGGTGTTAAAAGATAAAATATGTTCATTTACAATACTATACATATATTTATGCATTTTTAAGATTCTAACTTTTTTCTGCATCACGTGTTATCTGCAGGCTCCACAAAACTCCCCTGAAATTTAATTTAATTTTAATTTAATTCCTTATGCTGATCTGTGATATATTGAAGCCTTGATGGGGAAAATCACAATATAGAAGGGATAACTGTACTAGGAGCTTAATGACTATTCGTTGAGCTTAGCTGAATAAAAATGAAATGAAACGATCTGAGTTGGAGAACTCTAGTTTCAATCTTAACTCTGACACTTATTACTAGTGTAAGCTTAGGGAAGTCAGTCGTCTTCTCTGGGCTTCTGTTTCTTCATCTTCCAAGACCACATTTTTCTCATCTTGTATGTCTATAATAACAAGAGGTCTGATGACATCACAGGGATATACAGAGCAAAACTCATTGCATCTTTCTCCTCTTTGAAGGAAGAGGAGATGCTAAATAGAAGAGGAAAATGCTATATAGATAGATGAAAATGAAAATGTCAGGGGAATAAAAGGAGGGGACTGGAGTCCATGGTCTCTGAGGTCCTTCCCAGCTATAGAGCTATGATCCTAAGAATCTATGAATTGAGACAAAATATTCAGTCAATACTTCTGTACTAGAACTTTAGGCACACAGCAGCTACCGCCTTCCTCTCACACATTACCTTGTAGTTATTTTATCTATGTTATTTATATCCATCTCCCTAAATTACATATAAGCTCTTCAAGGGTGGGACTGTTTCATTTTTGGTCCCTGTATCAAAATGCTAGTATGGTGCTTGGCCCATAGAAGATACTTAGGGAATAGTTGTTGCCTTGATTCCAGAAGACCAATGATAAAGAATGCCACTCATCCTCTGAAAGAGAGGTAATGGAATAAATATGTAGAATGAGACACAAGTTTTTGACCTGGTCAGTATGAGAATTTATTTTGCTGGACTGTGCATGTTTGTAATGTTTTTGAAGGGTTACACTTGTCTTTTTTCCTCTTTTCTTCTACTGGGGAAAGGAGATGGGAGAGAAAAAAAATAATACTTGTTAGTTGAAAAAATGGTTGGTTTTGAAAAAAGTTGTTGATTGATGGTTATTGCTAAGGCAAAGCAAAGTCAGTCTTCTCACTAATGGTTACTGGGCTCCCCAAATCAGGAAGTCTCCAGTTAAGGCCTAAGTCCTCAGCAAGAGAGAGACAGAGACAGAGGGGGAGGGAGAGAGAGACAGAGAGAAAGAGAGAGAGACAGACAGAGAGAGAGACAGAGACAGAGACAGAGAGTCTGGCCCGTTTTCTTCCAGCTCTCCTCAAGAGAGGATCTGACAGAGAAGGCCATTCACACAGGACATGCAGACCCTGCAGAGAGCTAGCACCAGGCTACATCACCTTTCATCAAATATCAGATCTGGAAAGGATTTTGCAAGGTGACTTGATTTTATTTCCCTGTCTTCAAATCATACAATCCTAAACCAATAGCTCCAATCCAACAAACATTAATAAAGAACCTACTCTGCACAAAGTTTTGAGGATACAAAACTAAGTAGTACTTAATCTTAAGTAGTTTACCTTCTACTTCTATACAAATAAGTAGAATACAAGGGAAAGTGTAGCTCTGGCAAAGGAGGATCCAGACACATCTCTATGGGAAATTTTGAAGAGAAAAAGAGTCCAGGGGTTGGAGAGCGGGTAGGGCAGAAAGATAAAGGATTGATAAAGGCCTGGCACCTGAATTGAGATTTGTAGGAGGAAAAGGATTATGAAAGGCATAATGAGAGAGTATTTCAATGTCTCTATGGGATATCTAGCATATTATTAAAAATCCATGAAGAAAAAAAGTCATGAGTGAACTTCGTATTATTTCCGTATCTTAGTTTTTTACCAATAAAATTTTTTTTGTCTTATTTTCTGATATTTAGTTCCAGTTCCAGAGGAGAAAGAGGAAGAAGAGAAAGTTAAGAGAACAAATATTCATTAAGCAGTTATTATGTGCCAAATGCCCTGTACTAAGCACTGGGGACACAAATATAAGCAAAAAGAAAGGCAACTTCTGCCCTCAGGGAGCTTACATTCTAATGAAATAAGATAGCAGACAAGTGGGAGTTGAAATGGTGCGAGGAGGGTGTTGAAAGAATGAAGGTACCTCTCTGGAGGCATGATGTTGTAGTCAGAAAAGTCAGAAACACAACTAAGGGAGTGGGTGAGTTAGGAATGCTGGCCAGCCTGGGCCCCTCTCCAACACGGACGGCCAAAACTGGACAAAACTCATCAGGTGGAGAAAGAGACTTGGCATAGTGGATGTGTATTACAGGGAGAGGAAGCCCCAGGTGCCAGAGGAGATTTCATTAGGAACCTGTAGATGTCCAGAAAATCTGAAGCACAGTCAAAAGTGGGGTACAGAAGAAATGAAGAAGCCACCTCTTATGGGTCTGCAGTTAGGGCTGAGACATGAGCTCACTCAGTCCGAGAGCCTGGCACTAAAGATCTTAAAAGTAGCTCGCTCTCTCTTTCTCTCTCTCTCTCTCTCTCTCTCTCTCTCTCTCTCTCTCTCTCTCTCTCTTTCTCTCCCCCCCCTCTCTCTCTGTTTCTTTGTATTTCTCTGTCTTTCTCTCCCCACACACACCCCCCACTCCCAGTCTGACTTAACTGTCCACATACCTGTAAGCTGGGAGGGCAGTTCTATGAGACATATCAGGACCCTTCTACCACTCTCCAGGTTAGAGCAAATTCCTTAAAGGATTAAGAGGTGAGCCACTGGTATGAGATTTCTGCCTAAGCCAGCAGGCATCATTCTTCAGCACTGTTTCTTCACTGATAAGGCTAAAAATGCTACATAAGAAAATAAAGAAATAACATGTGATTATAATAATAGCTCCCATCACTTTAAGGTTTTCGTTGTTTCTCCTACCTTATCTCATTGCCTCATTTGATGTATGTCCTCTACATACAAAGATGACATTAATGATCAATCCTCAGGAAAACCACAATTAAAGTTCTACCCCTGACAATTTATTAATTGTCTGATCAGAAATAGGTCACTTATCTTCCCCAACCCTGTTTCACCACTTGTAAAATGTGACTAGCAATATTTTACCTACCTCCCAAGATCATTGTAAGCATCAAATGAGATTTTATATGTAAAACATTTTTGTAGAAATTTTTTAAAAATTTTAAAATAAAAGCACTATATAGATATTTGCTTGTTTCTCTGCTTTTGGTTTGGACTTAGCATTTCAAACATTTGATAGACCTTCCGGTGTGAAAACTACCTTTACTAATACAGATAGGTAACTGTAATTTGGTGATAGAATTACCTGGAAACTGAGATGTTAAATGCCAGAGACACACAGTATGTCAAGGCTAGCTAAACTATGACCTCTGAAATTCATTTCATAATGTCTTGTTTATACTGCTCTGAGTTTTCTTTTTCTTTTTTTTTCCTAGCACAGAGTTTAACTTTTATTTTACTTCCAATTTATAGAATAAAACAAGCATTTCCATTATGTAGTATAATAAAAAAAGGTGATTATACAAATGAAACTGCAAATCTACCGTATACAACTTTCTATTCCTTTCAAATATACAACAAAATTGTCATGAAAATTTCTTTTTTTTCTTCCTCCTCTACCCTTTAGATGTCTACCATTAGACACAAAGAGGTGTGTGAGTGTGTGTGTGCGCGTAAAATTATTGTATACATACCTATATTTATCAGTTCTTTCTCTGTATTCATATAGCATCTTTCTTCATGTCCTTTATAGTTAATTTGAACATTTATAATGATCAAAATGAACTTATTTGCCCAAAATCATTCTTAATTGTAGTTATTGTATTCACTAATAATTTAGTAATTAAAGTAAAGTAAAGGCGCAGGCCTTAATCCTTTAAGGAATTTGCTCTAACCTGGAGAGTGGTAGAAGGGTCCTGATATGTCTCATAGAACTGCCCTCCCAGATTACAGGTATGTGAACAGTTAAGTCAGATGGGGGGTGGGGGAGGGAGGAAACAAAGACAGACAAATACAAAGAAATAGAGAGAGAGAGACACTGAGAGACAGACAGAGATAGAGGGATAGCCTCTGAGACAGAGGCAAAGACAGAGAGCTATGAGACTATCTGTATCTCTGTCTGTCTCCTTCCCTCCCTCCATAATGTCTAATATGACATTATAGTCATCTATCACTAGATACAATGTTCTCTTGGTTCTGCTCATTTTGTTCTTTATTATTTTTTCCTAATGACCATTAGGAAACATTCCATGTTTTCCTAAAATTGTTGAGCTCATCATTTCTCATACTATAGTAGCATTCCAGCACAATCATATGCCACAACTTGTTCAACCATTCCCAGCTGATGGGTATCCCTGCAATTTCCAGTTCATTGCCACCACAAAGAGAGCTGCTATAAATATTTGAAAAACATATAGGTTCTTTTCCTTTTTCTCTAACCATCTTTAAAAATAGATCTAGTAATAGTGTTACTGGATCAAACAGTATAGTATATGCTCTTTGAGCATAATTCCATATTGCGCTCTAAAATGGTTGCATCAGTTCACAATTCTACCAACAATGAATTTGTGTCCCAGTTTTTCCAAATCCTCTCCAACATTTGCTACTTTTCCCTTCTATTATTTAAGCTAATCTGGTAAGTGTAAAATGATATCTTGAGGTTGTTTTAATTGACATTTCTCTAATCAATAATGACTTAAAGTATTTTATATGATTGTAAATTGTTTTTATTTCTTTATTGGAAAACTGCCTGTCCATATCCTTTGAGCATTTATCAATTGGGGAATGACTCATTTTTATATATCTGACAAAGTTATTCATGTATTTTAGAAATGAGACCTTTATCTGATAAATTACCTGCAAAATTTTCCCCAATTTCTGCTTTCCTTCTAAACTTGGCTATAATTGTTTTATTTGGACAAAGACATTTTAATTTAATATAGATTTGGTATTGATACTGCTTGTCTATGGTACTTTTTATCAAAATATAGCTATGCTGTTTATCTCTTTTACTTATACTTAATTTAACCATAACTTTGTCTGAGATCATAATGGCTACACCTGCCTTTCTTGCATCAGCTGAAACATAATAAATTCTGCTCCAACACTCCATTTTAACTCTGTGTGTCTCTCATTTTTAAATGTTTCTTGTAAACGATATATTGTGGCTTTCTAATAATATTCATAAGAATGATTGTTATTAAAAGTTTTCATAACTGTGAATTTCACCTTCCATTTATGGATACAAGTGAATGAATATTACTTGCTAGAGAATGTATGCATGTAGCACACAGGACTTGGAATCAGCAGGTGCTGTGTTCAAATCTCAATTTTCACACTTATTAGCTTTGTGACCATGGACAAGTCACTTGATCTTTCCATGCCTCTATAAAATGGGGGAATTTAATTTGACTTTATTTACTCTACGGTCTTTTCTAGCTCCAAATCTATAAACCTATGATACACACACCTATTCAAATCAATACTGATAGTTGAGGCCCCTCTTCCTAATATTACGACCTCTTTGCATTAGACATTTTTCAGTCTTATATAAACCTCCCCTACCCTATCTTCTTTTCTCCAGAATCAAACTAGCATTCATATGTGGAAGCCCAAAAGGAAGCTGCAAGTGCCTCAATCAAAGACCTTTGTCATTTCCCTTGAGAAGTCCTGGGGAGCCCATTGTCCTGGTAATGAACAAACAATTTAGAACTAAGGAGAAATCTCTCGGGATTCCTGTGCCCATATCAATGGCTTATATTCTACAAACTGCATCCCAGCTGGTGATGGAACCCAGCATCTTCAGAGGAATCACTGCTCTAAGACTAGGAGAATTATAAAGGTATCAAACATTTGCTGCTGAAAAACATGAGTTACAGGGTCACAGAAGTAGCACCAGCGAACTATGAAGAGATTCTAGCTTAGTCCCCAAATCTGCATGGGGCCGAGAGCTCGTATATATGTTTGGGGGATGGTCAAATCTAGGTTAGAAGGATATACTCCAGGGATGGAACAATGGGCAAGTCAAACCTTCAGTGACTGTCCATTCCTAAGCAATACTGTTTAGAGCAGCTTAGCTTAAGGTCTTCTTGAAATGGACTTTTAGATTTAGGTCTTGAAATGATTCTTTCCCAGTCAGGGAACATGATCTTTGGTTTTGTTTCTTCCCTTATGGAATCATTCAAGATGAAGGAGTCCAAATGAGAGAGAAAGATAATGCCGTGAGCCAGGATTCTCAAGTGCTCCTCCCAGTCCAAATCATTTAATTCCTAGAAATGGTTTTGGAGAGAGGAAAGTGGGCAGAAATAATTAGAAAAATGAAGTACATGAAAGGCACTTTGGGGAATATTAACAGGCTTTCTCTCTAAATCTTAAGTACCATTAGTCCTTCAACACTTGGTCTCACATCCTGAAAGACATTGGAATAATGCATTTCCTAGCAGTGGTTTCACTTCCTTTCTGCTATAGATTCTAAGGCTATTTAAATCTCTTGATTGCATTATGCAGGAGAGGAGTGTTTTCTCTCTTTTTCTTTAAAACTTCTAAGTCCTTTTTTCACATTAAGTTTGCACAGATGTTACAAAAATTATACACACACAAACACACTTACACACACAAACCCCTAATTAGGGTTCCTGTAGAAATATAATTGACTATTCATTCAGAATCCTGACCTTTGGTTTTTTTTTTATTTTAATTTGCATTTTTTAATCAATAATGAATTAGCATATTTTTTCTTTTTTTTATCATCTTTTTTTTTAATTTTAATTTATTTTCTTGGTTACATCATTCATTTCCACAAGGTTTTGAGTTACAAATTTTCTCCCCTTTTTGTCCCTACCCCCCAGCCCAGAACATTGATCCCACTGTA
>CM053594.1:298367082-298395752 GCA_028646575.1 Pseudocheirus occidentalis | reverse complement strand
GACAGGAAGGAGGGACATACAATCAGCCTCTCACAATTTGCCCACCATGGAGATGTCCTGCGTAATTACACATGTACAGCCTGTATTGAACTGCCACTCCTTCCAGTGGGAGTGGGTGACAGGGGAGGAATTGCAAGAATTTAGAATTTAAAGCTATATAATCAAATGCAACTGGGAAATAATACATACAGGAACAGTGGCAGGGAGACCCTCCCTGCCCTACTAGAAAGCTAGAGGAGTGTTGAAGGAGGACATAAAGGGGAACAGATGGTGGGAGGGGCTTTATGGTGGGATCAATGTTTTGGGCTGGGGGGTAGGGGAAAGAAGGGGAGAAAATTTGTAACTCAAAACCTTGTGGAAATGAATGATGTAACCAAGAAAATAAATTTTAAAAAAAAATTTTTTAATGGAACTTAAATAATTATATATTTTGTGTCCTCTTATTAGACTACAGGCCCTCTGAAGGTGTGACCACAAACTTTTCTTGAATTTTGTATCTCTCCCAACACACAATGCATTGACACACAGTAGGCATTTAGCAAATTATTTATTGAGCTAATCTGAATTGAACAATATTGAATTTCAACAGAAATACTTGAAAAGAGGAAAGAAAGCCTTAGCTGTATTTGCAGCTTACCCCTTGATATGCATTCTGGCCTAAGAAAGACAGGTTGAATGATTTGCCTGAGGTTTACAGTCTGTGAACTGAGAAAACAAAAAACCACCTTCTACTTTGCCTTGTCAGAGACTGTGGGAAGAATCACTGAGTTTCTTGGTTACTTAGGCCAAAAGGATAGGTCTTCAGGAGTAGGAGGTGCCAAAGTCAGCAACTGCTAAGAAGCTCAATTGAAAATCCAGGGCAAAAGGAAAAAGCTGTCCATGAGAAAGGGAGAGGGGAGAGGGAAAAATGCCAAACAGTAAATTGCCTATTTTCCAGCCGGAAAAGCTTCTCAGGGAAATAACTTAGGGTGTGTGAGTGGCTAAATTCAAACAGAAATGCCTGAGGTAAAAACATTAAGTATCCCCTCATGGTGTCTATAACATGCCCCTACAGACAGGAGTTTTCGCTCAAGTGTTTACTCAACAACTCCTAGGCTTTTTCCTAAAATTCTGATGATGATCAGGAAGCCTTACTAGGAAAATAATATTCAAGGAAACCATCCCTGGCCAAACTATGCCTATTAAAGAGGCAGCCAGCAGCCTGCAGGCCATTACCAACACCCATACTGTCCTCCCTCACAGATCCATCTCCGTCTCCAACCACACAGCTATGCACTCCACTGGGAATTTCATAAAAATCCAGTGGAACCACGCAGAAGTAAAACAAATGAATCCTCCCAAAAATACTTTGAAACTCCTAGAATAGAAGCTCTTTGCTTTTTCTGTATTGTGCATTTCTGGAGGTTTGGTGAAGTCTATGAACACCTTCTAGAAGAATGTGTTTAAGTTCATAAAATAAAGTACATACAATTACAAAGGGAATAAACTATATTGAAACAGTTTTTCCCCTTTCCAAGTTCACAAGCCACCTAAAATCTATTTGCCAACTTCTTGAGTACCTGTAGACCCTGGATTAAGAGGTTCTCCCTTAAAACATTCTACAATATGATGATTCTAATAATGATTATAATCAGGTAACCAGGCTAATCCCCTGATTCTATTTAAATTTGACACCATTGGACTATATGACCTCTGAGGTCTCTTCAAAATCAAATATTCTCTTATTCCTGTAATATGAAAAAAATCTAAAATCAGCTCTCTGTTCTATTGGTTTGCGCTTCAGAAACCGATGAAATAAACTCAAAAGGGTCTGAGCCCATAGAAAAGACTTTGCAAAATGATGGTGGAGAGAAAACTGGACTTGGAAGGAGAACACCTGGAAGCCCTACCCACAGATATCCATTGAGTATATGAACCTCCTTCTGAGTAAGCTTCTTCTATCCTTACAGATCAGATTGTAATAACAACACAGATTAATCATTCTTTAATTTATAGTATTTGAGATGGTCAGGTACACTGAAAGATGGTCACTTACGCAGGGTCACATAGCAGGATTTGAACTCGGGTCTTTCTGAATTCAATGCCAAAACTCTATCTACCACGCTATGCTCATTATTATTATTAGCTATAAGCAAAAGTGGGCAGCTAGATGGCACAGTAAATAGAGCACTGGCCCTGGAGTCAGGAAGACCTGAGTTCAAGCATGACCTCAGACACTTACTAGCTGAGTGATGCTGATCAAACCACTTGGCCCTGTTGACCCCAGTTTCCTTATTTGCAAAATGAAATGGCAAAGCGCTCCAGTATCTTTGCAAAGAAGACTACAAATGTGGTCACGGAGAATTAGACACAACTGGAAACAAACAACATAAGCAAAGAGTAGAAGCAATCAAAGTAGGAGGCACCAGCTGACTTTAAAGGGGTTTTTTTCAAAATGACACTCTAAGACCTAAAGTTTCTCCATGGCTTTTGAGGAAACCTCTCTGCTTGTTGCCATGTCCATGGGCAACACCTCCATTGATTTTAATAGCCTGTTTGCTTTGGGATGATAGTGATTACAAAATGGAAATAGGCAAGTTTCCTTGTAATATTAAATTATTACAAAGTACCATGAGGAAAAAAACAAGTCAAAGGAATTTTCCTGTCAGTTTTCTTTTTGAGAGGACCTCTGATTCAACTGATAGACATGGGAAAAGGCACAGGGCAAAGGGAATTGGGCTTTTCTCTTCAGAACCCACATACTGAACAGTAAGGACTGGAGTTTGCAACTTTAGGGAATGGTAAAGCTATTTCTGCCTCTACTAGATGAATAAATGGTCTTTGTCCTGTTTAGCCCTGAGTAGTATGATCAATGACAATCAATTGTGTTAAATTCTTAAGGAAGAAAGGATTCTGTGCACTGTCTTGTGCTGCAGAGGAACATCATTTGTTATTTGTTGTTTTTTTATTTGAACAATTGAAGGAAACTCAGCACCGACAAGTTTTATGTGAACTATGAGGCAAAATATCCTATGACTTTTAGCCTTTTTTCCTTCCACAAAAGAGAGCAGTTTAGAAAATTATATAGGTGGACTTTCCATTGTCTGTAGACTTTAAATGTCAACTATATGAACCTTTCCCATTAAGCCAAATGCTTTTTTTTTTAACCAGGAAAGGATGAACTTCTAGGAGAAATGAAAACTTTTCTATTTGAAAAAGGAGGATGAAGAAGAAAAAGAGGAAGAACAAGAACAAGAAGTTCAGAGCAACCCAAATCCTAAGGGATAATAAGATATCTTTCTATTTGAAGAGGTCTTAGAAGGAGGAAAAGAATCACAGAAGCTCAATCAAACATTGATTCTAATGATGACCAATGAATGAATTAGCCTAACTATGGTCTATTCATTTCCCAAGGATAGACACAGACTTTGTGGTACTGCCAGATTATATTGTTCTGACACAAAGTGTAACTAATATATTTTAAATTATTTAGTCCATTAGGGAATTAAATAGCTCCATATGGAAAGAAGAAGGGTTTTGAACTGATCTCTCATATCCCTTCCTGGTCTGAATCCTATGACAATAACTAGTATTTACATGTGGCTTAAAAGCTGGTAAATGCTTTTACATCCAGTATCTCATTTAAGGCTTATGACGTCCCTATGAGGTGGGTTCTACAAATATTATCATCCCTCTTTTACAGATGGGGAAGCTGAGGCTCAAAGAGGTAGTGAGTAATTTAGCCAAGTTCATACAGTTAGTTTCAGAAGCAGTATTTGAACACAGGTTCTCAGCAAGCTCCAGCACTCATTGTGCCATGGTGTCAATGTCAGTCCACAAACATTTATTAAGTGCTTAATATATATGACAGTCACTGTACCAATGGATGGGAAAACAGAGAAACACAAAACAAAGTCTCTGCCCCTGGGAATTCTAATACTAATACATACTAATGTAGGGAGGTAACATACAAACTTATATATACATATAGAAACTTATATGTATACATGTGTATCTATATGTGAGGCATGCAGAACAGACAGAAGGTAATCTCAGGAGGAAGGCACTAAAAGTATGGGGCAAGGGAGCTAGAAAGGCTTCTTGTAGAAGGTAAAATTTGAACTGAGTCTTATAGGAAGCTTAGGAAGCCAATAGACTAAGGTGAGGAAGGAGAGAATTCCAGATATAAGGGACAGTCATTGAAAAGGAGATGGAGTATTATATGCAAGGCCAGGTTTTCTGAATTATATAGTACACTGAAGGAAGTAAAATATAAGGAGACTGAAAAGATAGGAAGGACGCAGACAGTAAAAGGTTTTCCATGCCAAGCAGAACATTTTCTATATAATCCTGAAGGCAACAGGGAGCCACTGGTGTTTGTTGAATAGAAGGCGACATGGTCAGGAGGTCCAGAAAGACAGTTCAGCAGTGTAGAGGGTTCTCATTTAGCAAAGAGTCTGGCACAGAACAGGTGCTCAATAAATGTTTGTTGACTTGACTTAAAGAGCAAAGCTGGCAAAGACTTCCAAGACCAGGTAGGAGTCTAGTAACCTGCATGTCCATACAGGTCAGAGCTCCTAAGAGCCAGTGTTGTTTCTAGTCTGATTCTCCCAACAGGGACTGCATTGGGGTCCTTTTAGATTGTAACATCTGGGCGAGGGCCCTATCTTGCCCCTAAACCCCATCTTCTGAATGGGCGTTAGCTTATGGACATCTCCATGGTAGTGCTACTGTTTACCAAGAGGAAATAGCTGTGTTCTTGTGGCAGCAGACCAGTCAGCCTCTTTGAAAGAAGAAAAATAGGTGGGCGTCATAAGGAATGGGCTCAGGTCAGGTCCTCTCTACAGATTCAACATGACCACACTACAAAGTAACCAAATACTAAGTAATGACTATACCCAATTCTCTTCTGGAAGGTAGAACAGCTATTAAGATAAATGAAATAACATTTGAGGGCTACTCAAAAAAGATAATTATCTTAACACACCTTTTTTATCTCTGATACTTGAAGTATCATTTACAGGCTCTGGACATCTGCCTCACATTACACCATGTGTAGTTTTTTTCTGTTGTATTATAATATTTATAATAAGGCAGCTGATAGAATGCTGGACCTGAAGTCAGGAAGAACTGAGTTCAAATCTGGCATCAGACACTTACTAGCTGTATGATCCTGGCCAAGTCACTTGACCCTGTTTGCCTCAGTTTCTTCATCTATAAAATAAGCTGGAGAAGGAAATGACAAACCACTGCAAGATCTTTGCCAAGAAAACCCCAAATGGGGTCACAGAGAGTCAGACACAACTAAATTGAGGTGAAGATAAGGAGGGGCAACATTCCAAATCAATGGAAAGCCATCAGTTCTGACACTGAGAACTGTGATTTTTGGAATATATTGTTTCATGTCATAGTATTAAATGCTATGATTCTATTATAGAGTCCCTTAGGCTAAATGACTTAGACAACCTGTACTGTCCTGAATCTTGACCCTGTGTCAAGACTGTAAAGTATCTTGACTCCTGACTGGATTTCAGCTTCTATAAGCCAACACCTATTCCTGAAGTCTCTGATTACCAACTCAAACTCTCACCTAATTTCTTGTCCCAATAAAGAAAGTTTCTCCCAAGTCAAATAGTAATAAGTACCCTAGGGATTGTCCTACTGCATCTGGGTCTGATTAGAAATGCCCCCTTCCAAATGTGACATCAATTACCTATTCTCAACCAAGTCCATTTTAAGGTATAAGAACTCATTGGCTCAGTTCTGGTTCCACCCACTTTGAGCATGAACTTTCACCGAGATTTTTACTACTGTATATGTTTCCCTCCCCCACTAAATGAGTGTATTATTTCCTTCATAGGCATGCTGTAAAGTACGCACCTTCTAAAATGCAGGATGTCCCAAAAGTGTTATTTTAAGCTCTTGCAGCTTAAAACTGTACTAAGACTTTTGGGGCACCCTGTATAAATTGCCACATAAATGGAAGCTATTATTGTTAGTGTCATGGTCATCGTTACTGTATCCTAAGCCAAGCAGGAGAAGCTCAATAAATACATACTCATTGAAGAAAAAAGAATGTGTGTTCAATGATTAAATGTAAAAAAGGTATCAGAAAGAACAAGTATTAAATTATTTTTTACTTAATTGTAATTATTTGTGGTAAGGGAAGATTATTTTGGAGAGGGATATTGAGAAATGAGTGGTGTTTAAAAAAAGAAAGAAAAAGGGCAGCTAGGTGGCACAGTGAATAGAGCATCAGTCCTGGAATTAGGAGAACCTGAGTTTGAATGCAGCCTCAGATACTTGAAACTTACTAGGTGTGTGACTCTGGGTAAGTCATTGTCTCCATTGCCTTGCCAAAATAAAAAGATAATCAATATAGCATTTTTAAAGATTCATTGTCCCTCTTAACCAAGATACTCTAGAATACAGGTGTTAAAAATCTTCAGTTGTGGCCTGTACTCTCCCAAATGCCCCCAATCAAATAAAACTGTAATTGGGAAATATTCAACAAAAGATATAAAAATAGAATAAAGCAAAAATAGCATCACACTTTAAAACTAAGGCAATATGTGGCCTTTGAGCATCCTTATGTATTTATTAGTGGCCCCCATTTCTCTTTAAGTTTGATACCATTGCTGTAGAGAGACTGAAAACGTATTGATGCTAAGAGAAACAGTCTGGAAAGGTTAAAGAAAAACAATCCTGGACTTAGAAAAGGCTTTTAAATTTGATTTGTAAGGAGTTCAATAGTGACCCTTGAGATAGCATTTTATTACTATACTGGGAATAGAAGTCAGATTGTAAGGAATTAAAGAGGATGTAGGTAGAGAGAGAAGGAGTCAGGGCTTATAGACTACCTGTCATGCAAGGAGATTGAAAATGGAAAGACGGAAAGCAAGAATAAAATCGAAGGGAGAGTGGAAAATAGCAGAAGCAAGGAAAAGGTTTTTTAAGATAAAGGAGGACTGTGCATTTTTATTGGCAGAAGAGAAGGATTCCACAGAGAGGAAAGAAGACAATGCTGAAAGAGTGTAGGAAAAAGCTCCCCAGTGTGTCTTATAGCCAAAGTGGCAGCTGGTGGTACAGCAGATAGAGTCTGGACAGAGCCAGGAGGCAGGGAGACCCAAACTCAAATGTGGCCTCAGACACTCAAGAAATGTGTAATCGGGACGTGTCATTTACCCTGCATTTGCCCCAGTCTCCCCAACTATAAAATTGAGACAATAATAACACCTACCTCTGAGCATCATTGTGAGGAGCAATGGGATATATGCATGAAAATGCTTAGTACAGTGCCTAGCATATAGTGGGTCTTACATAAATGCTTATTCCCTCATTGCCTTTTCCTAAAGTGGTAAAAAATCAAGAGAGGAACTTTTTCCTAATGTCATTAGTACCTCGAAGGAAGAGCATCGTCACCTTTTTTTGAGAGGGGGCAAGGAAATTGGGGTTAAGTGACTTGCCCAAGGTCACACGGCTAGTAAGGATATCGAATGTCTGAGGTCAGATTTGAACTCAGGTCCTCCTGACTCCAGGGCTGGTCCTCTATTCACTGAGTCACCTAGCTGCCTTCTATTGATTTGTAACCTTTTTGTCACCTTTTGCCTTCTTATGTGAGCCTGTAATATTTTGCTCTTTAAACTCTCACAACCTATCTGTGACTTACAGTCTTAGAGAACTGCCTGAGAGAGAGTTTTGATGACTTGCTTTTGGTCACATGGCTAATAAGTATCAAGAGTCAGTGTTTTAAACCCGTGTCTTCCTGACTCCGAGTCCAACAGCGACTGCACTACACCACACTGTCTCTCCAGTAGAACATCAAAAGAAAAATATGTAAGAGGATGGTAATGTAGGTTAGGAGAAAAAGGAAGTTACAAATTAGTGGTAAAAATCTGGAAATCATCTGCATAAAATTGAAAGCATGAGAACAGAATAAATATTTAAGAAAGAAAGTAAAGAGAAGAGAGGCCAAAGATGTAGCTCTAGGGATGGTCTGTATTTGGTGGGTAAAAGGAGGAAGACAAGGTTCCAAAAAAGGCAGAACAGGATGAGGAGATGGGAAGACAACCACAAATATACAGTCACAAAGGAATATGAGAGTACCAAGGAAAAGTGGGGTGTCAACAGCTTCTGATGGTGTAGAAATCTCAAGGACAAGGACTAAGGATTGAATTAACCAGTACTGGATTTGGTAATTAGGAAGACTTGTATTTAAGTCATTGATCACCTTTCAGAAATCAATTTCATTAAAGCAGTAGGAATGGAAATCAGATTGCAAGATTGAAGAGTAGCAATTATGTAAGGAGAGCAATGCCTGGGAATAGCTTTAGGAATGCAGGATAAAATTATCTAGATTCACACTACCCTTCCAGTACTGCAAAGTGAAGCTCCAGGCTAATTTGCATAGCTCTAGCATAAATGTTATGATGGAAGTTATTAACTTACCATAATACAAATATCAAATAAACCTAAGGTAACTTGTGCTAAGAGGGGAGTAATGTTGTCAAGAAAGACAGAAAGACAAAGACAGAGAATGAGACTTGATTTGAGTGACTCTTTGATGTCCTGTTGCTATGAGTATGACTCACAAAAGAGCTGTTAATGCAACTTAGCAGCATCAGCTATTCAGTGGAGCAGCAGCTGATAACAGCAACTCAATGAACAATGATACAGCTCACTGATCCAGTCCTGTATCAGATGGGAACTCTGGGAAAGCAAGCAGTAGTTTCAGAGTAAAAGGTGTTCCAAGATTAAGCCTAACAATGCGTACTATCTGTTAAGGATTATTACATGACAAACTGGTAGAATATTATGAAAATCTGCAGAATATTATGTCCCCTGTGCCTATGGAGAAAAGTTTTCACTATTATTTATTCTGATATTCTCTTTAATTAACTCTTTTAAATTCTATAATACAGTGGATGAAATTTTGAATTTGAAATGAGGAAAATCTGAGTTCAAACCCTGCCTCTAATACTGGACAACTAATTTAACCTCTCTAAATTTTCCTCATTTCTAAAATAGAAATAATAATGACTCCTACTTCACAGGCTCCAATGAGAATGAGTGTGTAAAGACTTTTACAATCTTTAAAATACTATAAATGTAAGTTCTTTTTATTAAATCCTTCTTTCAGTTATTATGTAATCTGGTTTGAGGGGGAGAGTCAGAGCTAAAACTAGCACAGGGTGGCAAGGGCTATGTAAGTGGACTCATGGGTAGGGGTCTTTTCTCCCCCTTGCAGAATGCTTGCTACTATTTGTCACCACTCCTTTACCCTGTCCTCAGGTTGCCAAGATGCTCTGACCTTCACATCCCTCTCTCAAGCCACCTGGCTTTGGGAACCACTTCACAAGAGGACACCCCAGATCACTGGGAATTACTCATCAGAGTGGAGAAGGGAATCAGTGCCTTATTGCCAACTGAGAAAAAAATTCCCCCTTGTCAGCCTCTCTCAATATGCTCCTATAGCAAACTTACTTATTTGTAAAATAAAAACTATTAACTTCAGAGGGTGGCAAGGAGGAGTTTTGAAAATTGTCGTGTGCTATATGAATGTGAGCTTAATAGATCATCCTTCAACCAGCATCCAAAGTCTCACTTCAGTTCTAGAGAACAGTGCTGATAAACAACAGGTGGACAATTGGGAAAAGTAGTCCAGTTTCATATGTAACAATAAATGTCCTTAACATTTAGAGACAAAAAGGTAATCTTGCAATCATTCTAGCCCATTTAGAGAATTAGAGTTGGAAGGAACCTCAGAAGCCATCTAGCCTATTCCCCCTGAATTTACCTATAAGGAAACTGAGCCCCAGAATGGTCATTTGACTTGCCTTATATAGTTTAAGACACTGGGCAGACCCAGGACACTTGGGTTTCTTGGCCTGGCTCTTGGACTGGCAATATTTTTTACTTATATGTTATCAGAAAATACTCATTAAGTGGTAGAGAGTGTGGTAGTGTCTTAGGTTTAGAGTTGATTGTGATTTCCTTTAATCTAATTCTCTTTTCCTATTTTTTTCATTATTTCAATATTCCTAAAATTGTGTTCATCATTAAGGCACTTGGATGGGGAACAGAAAATTATATTTAAGTCAATTAATAATAGGAAATTATGAGGGTTTATTAGGAGGAATATTTATATATATTTATATTATTTATATATTATCTATCCTCAAGGATCTAAAATTTCATCAATGAGAATTCATCTAGGTCATGATTAGTGTGAATAATGGAATACCATGGTATGATTACATTATTTGAATTTATGTTAATTGTGACCTAGCTGTATTGCCTCTACTGGTTCTGCTCATAAGCTCTCCCCTAGGATAGTGTTGAGAGTTATTGATCACCCTGTGACCAGGCTAGTCTCAGGTCTCTCCAAGCTCAGCTGGACTGGTCCTTGGACAGCAGTCAGAGAGTCTATCACTGTGCTGCTAAAGAAGCCTCCCTGTAATGCTTCATTGGTTATGAGAGTACTATGAGGCTCTTGAAGATTTTGCCAACAGGATTCATGCCTTGGTAGGACCAGTTAAACTGGAAACAGTTCAGATCTAGACCTGGTAATGATTAGAAGGAATATCTGGTGTTTTTAAAGTCTAAAAATCTGATGTGCAGTCAAGAAAGCACAACCAAAAAAATATACACACAATGCCCATAACAATATTGACGTAAAGATTGAAAGGAGAGAGACAAACATACAGAGACAGAGATAGAGAGAAATTTTCTCTATCTCTTAGGATTTCTTATTTCCAGCTCTCAGGTGAATGAGTGTTGGAGATGAAATAGATTGGACTACAAGCATGTGAAATCTTAAGTTCCAGAAACTGTGGTCCATGCCAGCATTTTCCAGCAGCTGAGTCCAGTGAAGAACAACCTTTAGCATTCATCCCAGCAGTGGATTGGATCTGGTAGTCAAGCCTAATAAAAGAAAAGGAGAAAAAAAGGAAAAGAGAATGAGAAAAAAATCAGTAAAATCAATAAATACATTGAAAAAGTCTGAAAATACATGCAACATACCATATCCATAGATCTTCTACCTCTGCAAATGAGTTGGGGGGGATTGTCTTCTTATAACTCTTCTTTGGGACAAGCTTGTT
This sequence comes from Pseudocheirus occidentalis, assembly GCA_028646575.1. Taxonomy (NCBI): domain Eukaryota; kingdom Metazoa; phylum Chordata; class Mammalia; order Diprotodontia; family Pseudocheiridae; genus Pseudocheirus; species Pseudocheirus occidentalis. The sequence goes on along the minus strand of CM053594.1, from coordinate 298,384,671 downwards.
CTGCATAATTCAGCCTTTCTGAAATTCATTTTCAATTATTTTATGGTTGTTGTTAAAAGGGAGGGATTTTTTTTAAGTACTGGGAATTTTTTTTAAAAGAATTTTAAAACCTGAGCATGTAAAAAGAGGTAATGAATTAACTAGCTCTGTACAAGGGAAAGGGGAAAAGGTGAGCCCAACATAACCACCATCATAAAACTATGCCCCACAAGATGAGTACAATATACATAGATCAACCACAAACTCAAGTCAAGGTTGTATATAGAAAATTCATTTTAACCAAAGAGGGAAGATACAAAGTCAGAGCTATGTTCAGTGATCAAATTTCTGAGGGGAAAACTAAGCAAATGGGATTTAAAATGTTGGAGAAAAGTATTTGGGTTCAAAGTGGTGAACTGATTCCTCAACTAGGTCAAACTTGAGCCCTAAATCAAACTAAGGCAAAAACGCTCATTTTTTGAAGAAAAGGTTCATAAGCTGACTTCCTATTCCATTATCTTTTTCTTTAAAACTAATTTAATATAAATTTATATAAATATATACTTTACTATAACTTTTTTTAATTTAAATTTTAAAATAAGTTTTTATTGATATTGTTTTTCTTACATTATAATTATCCCAAGTTTATTCCCTTTCCTTCCCTTAGAGCCATCTTATACAACAAATAGTATTCCATTATCTCTTCATGAACTATAGCATCAAACAATTTCATTTTTAGTAACTTTGGTTCCAATGAACTTTCTATGCACACTGCTGTGATGTTTGTATGCAAAGTGTATCAAGCTAGTATGTTAGGTTCTGACAGACAAAGGTATGGAGAAATTACCATCCAGTATTCAACATACACAATTCCTCTTCTACAGAACAGAGTGGTGAAGAGAGTTTGGCACTATTTTAGAGAATAATTTGAAACCATAACCAAAGGATCTCAAAACTGGCATGCCCTTTTCAACCCAGCAATACTACTATAATCTAAGGAGATCAAAGAAAAAGGAAAAGGAACCATATGTACAAAAATGTTTATGGTAGATCTTTTCATGGTGGCAAAGAATTGGAAACTGAAGATATGTCCATCAATTGGGCATTGTATTTTAAGAAATGATGAAAGGGATGCTTTCAGAAAAACCTAAGAAGACTTACATGAACTGATGCAAAGTGAAATGAGAAAAACCAGGAGAACAATATCCATAGTAACAGCAATATCATAAATATAATGAACTGGGAAAGACTTAGTAACTCTGAATAATACAATGATCTACCACAACACCAAAAAGGCTTATTATAAAGAATACCCACTTTCATATGGAGGACTGATGGACTCAGAGTGCAGATTAAGGCATGTTTTTCTTCCCTTTTTTTGGGAACATGGCTATGCAGAAATATGTTTTGCATTATTTCATTGTATAATGGATATCATATTTTTTTCCTTATCAGTGGGTGGAGAAGGAGGCAGTGGGCAATAGAGAATTTGAAACTGGAATAAAAATATAATTTGAAAATTTAAAAAGAGAAACTGGAAATGATAATTACCTATACCAGCCACTACATAGCATTATTAGCTTGATACAGTTTAGCTGCTATTTGGGGACAAGTCAGGACTTGCTTCTCTCTATATTGGTATGTTGGTAACTCAATTAAAAGACAGTATGTTATGGTGGAAAGAGCAATGGACCTGGAGTTAGAAGGCATAGCTTTGAGTCATAGGCAGTTAAGACTGAATTTAACTAAGAGAGCTTCAGTTTAAGTCAACTATTTTTAGTTACCCCATAAAGGAAAGCAAAGAAGGAAACAAGCAATTATTAAATGCCTACTACTTGCCAAGCACTTTACAAATATTATCTCCCTTAATTCTCACAACAGACCTGTGAGGAAGATGCTATTATTATTCCCATCTTACAGATGAAGAAATAAAGGCAGATTGAGTTTGAGTGACTTTCCCTGGGTCACATAACTTGTAAAGTATTTGAGGCTGTATTTGAACTCAGGTCTTAATGACTCCAAAACTACTACTCTATCCACTACACTACCTAGAGATAAGTCAACTGGAAATTGTGTCCTAAAATTATAGTATATTTTGCTTCAGGGTAGAGGTGGGAAGCCAGATCCAAATTCAACAAGAAAGATCCAAAACACATGAGGTAGGGATTAGTGCCAAGTAAATACATACATAGAGGAAGCAATTGCAATGGGAATAAGGAAACTGAATCAGGGGAACCCAGATAGCCTTAAAACAAGAACTGAACTAACAAATTCAATACTCACATGGGATTTCAGGACTTAAGTTCTAATGCTGCTATTGGCATATTTGCATTTTTCATTTATCACATAATAAAAATATTTTATTACCTTCCATTCCATTGTATGAGTATTCACATTTCCTTTCCAGACTTCCCTCAATCTTCTCTATCCTCCAGAAAGGGTCAAAATACATGTAGGACTTGGTTAATTGACTAATTCATGCTAGATATTTTGAGATATGAACCCAAGCTTAATCTTTAACCTTAATTTTAAACAACATTCCCTGTTCTCAGTTTTTTCTTCTTTCATTGGCTTCAATTTTTATACCACCACTGTTGATTCTGTCATGATTTGGATGGTAGTTGCTTGTTGGGTTCCCGTTCAAAACTTAGCCTACTAACTCAGAAATAATGTGACTGCGACTTCACTTTAGAGGGGAAAGCCCCTTACAGAAGCAGTCACAAAAATTGTAACAAAAGACACAAAACACTTACCCAAATGTCTCTTTAACATCGGGATTTGGTAATCTAATAGCATGAGAAGAAAATGTTGCTCTAAGCAACAGGCAGAAAGTTTTAAGGACAGCTGGAAAAACAGTAGTTACTAATGTCCAAAGTGAACAATGTTTTCCACTGAATTCATTCTTCCTCATGCTGTCTAGTGGCTTTTAATCTAATAGAAAGCAAAATTACTTGCCCCTACAAAGAAATTAAATAAATGAATACAGGTTTAAAGGGACAAGAAGCACTTAGCTAAACAGTTACACAAAAACACATGGGGAAATTAGGTTAGATAAATGGAACCACCAAAGTAATTTTATTTGAATGCCTTTAAAGTAGAGCTAGAAAAGAGGCCAATATAAGAGTTTTCTCCACATCATAAGTGCCAAGTAATAAATGCAGGAAAGAGAGGAATCATTCAAATGCCTCAGCATGAAAGTAAATTTATAATTTAGTTCATCAGCATTTAAAGTTCTCCCTAGCAAGGTGTGGGAGAAACTGTTCAGATGAAATGAGAACTGACAACATTTTTTAAGGTCTGTAGAACTTAAGCTACCCACCCTCCTCAGCTCACCACCAAACACCATTTTTTTGCCTTCATGCATCCCTGCACTTCGTGGACTTGGCTGGCAGCCAGAGATGAATATTTGAGAACAAGCTTGTTCCTTGGTATTTGTGGCCTAACCCAAGGATAAGGCAGTGGTAGTAGTGAACTATGTAAATTTCAGGGCTGTGATTTATAGTCCTTCAGACATTGTGACTTAAGATCCAATATTGTTGAGTTTGACTGTTAGCTCAGAATCAGCAACTGCCATGTGACTACAATAAATATATAAGTGAACTGATTTTAAAATAATTATAAGACTAATGCTATATATTTAAAGTACTATCTTTTCCCTACTGGAAAATATTGGGTAAATTTTTTTTTACTATAAAGGCATTAAAGACAATTGCTCAGTTGTCTAGTTTAAGCTAGTAATTTTAAGAGGAAAACACATATGTAATGTTAAAGATCCAGTCTAAGAAAACATATCTTTTCTTTCATGTAGATTCTCTACCACTAGTGATTCTTTTCTCTAGTCTTTGCTAGCAATCTAAAAGTTGTTTGATCTCTTTTTTTTTTATAGTGTCTCTAGAATTTGGCCGCAATTCATCAAATGATGTGTCAGGGTATACTTTCCATCCTGATCAATGAGAGAATTTTTCCCCCAATCAGAATATGACCCCAAATAGAAAAGAAAGTTTAAAGCAAAGTCATAACAAAGGTGACATGATGAGGGCCTTGACCCAGGAAACTGAAATTTGGAAAGTATGAGAACTTAACAAATGCTCTCTAGCAACATAGATGCCACTATCATGAGGCATATGGGTGGCAAAGTGGGTAGAATGGTGGACCTAGAGTCAAGAAGACTTAAGTTCAAATCCAACCTTAGACACTCACTAGCCATATTACACTCGCCAAGTCACTCAATTTCTGTCTGCCTCCATTTCCTCAACTGTAAAAATGGGAGTGATAATAATAACATCTATCTCTCAGGGTTACTGTGATCATCAAATGAGAGAATATTTGTAAAGCACTTCACACTATGCCTGGCTCATAGGAGGTTCTATTATAAATGTTTACTTCCCATAAGAAATTTCCTCTCCCACTTAATTCAATTTGTTTTCATTGCTTCTTAATTGCTTCATTTTCATATTTACATTTAAAATAAATCGTTTCACATTTGTAGTAAATTAGATTACAAATTTAATTTGAGAGCATATTTCATTCTGCTTGTTTCAGATGCAAAAATGACTGATTATGGCTTTGCCAAAATAGTCTAACCTTTCCTCTCTACAAAATCAACAAAAAGGCCACTTACAAGGCTCTAACTGAAAACTACTACTTCCCCTTCATAAGTAACTATTGTTATTTCTTGTATCTGTTTCCTGAATAAAGTTAGATTTGAACTGTAATCAAACATATTCAAGTCCAGCTTTTTTTTTTTTTGCTTTTTGGAGGGCAGTTGGGGGTTAAGTGACTTGCCCAAGGTCACACGGCTAGTTTTTTTTTGTGTTAAGTGTGTTAGGCCGGATTTGAACTCAGGTCCTCCTGACTCCAGGGCCGGTGCTCTATTCACTGCGCCACCTAGCCGCCCCCAAGTCCAGCTTTTTAAGTAGCATATACACCAAATTGGTCCTTGCTTGCTTTGGCATTTATGCTTAGATGGTGCATCAAGGCACAATTCTCACAAGACTCACTATATCAAAGAAGAATCAATTCAGCAAACATTTATTAAGCACCTAATGTATGTATAGCACTGTGTTAGGTCCTCGGGTCCCTTACGAATAGCTAAATGAGGAATGAGAATATATGTTCTAGCATTTCACACCCCTGTGTCTCTCCTAGCCTGGGACATGAGAGATGTGGAAGGTCAAGAGTGAATAGGAGGTCACTGGGACTCCCCCAGCCCTCATCCTTGCCTCTCACCTTGTGTCAGGGTATACTGTGGTAAGATAGCAGTATACAGGGGTCCAGTGGTGTGTGGTAAGATAGCAGTATACAGGGGTCCAATTGAAATCTTCTACACATTTATCTATCATGTTATAACTGAAACATATTTCAGCTTGACTGAGTTATAGATGGAACATCACTTCCATAAAGTAATTCATTATTCCAAAACATTTGTTATGGACCATCTCCTAAATATGGCTCAAAACATCCAAAAGGACCTTCCATGCCTAGAAAATCAACTTAATAAACCAAAAAGCAACTGCAACTTTATGACTAACAATATCACATGACCTTTTAAGTAACCTATATGAAAATCACTCATTGATCATCACAAACAACAATGAATTACTTTGTTGTCAGTTTAAACTTAGAACATCCTGCCCTTTTACCAACTGAAACCCTTGACTTGGGAGGAAAGGAAAAAAAAGTCACTGAAAGTAGTAACTGTTACTTCCCCCACAGATACATGGTCAAAGTTTCCAGAGGAAGAAATATAATCTATCAACAACTATATGAAAAGCTGCTTCATATCACAAGTAATTAGAGAAACAAATTAAAACAACTCTGAGATACCGACCACCTTACTTAACTATCAGATTGGCCACAATGATCAAAAAGGAAAACAGAAAGCATTGGAGGGGCTTCAGAAAAACAGGCTGGCCAGGGTGCTTTGGTGGCATTGTGGGTTGATGCTGCCATTCTGGAAAGCAATTTGAATTATGCCCCAAAAGCTCTAATCTCTATGTGTCTCTTTGCCACAGGAATAACATTACTAGATCAAAGATTTAAAAAAATGAGGAAAAGAACCCATACCTAGAAAATTAATTACATTAAGTAACTCTTTCCACAGTGGCAAAGAACTAAAAACTCAAGAGGGTTCCATCAAATGGGGAACAGTCAAACAAATTATGGTATGAATGTTATGGAACACTACTGTGCCATAATAAACAATGAAGGGGAATATTTCAGAGAAACCATGAAAGCCTTATACGAATTGATGCAAAGTGACTGCTCAACCAAGGGAACAATTTATACAGTAACAGCAATGCTGTAAAGTACACAACTTTGAAAGACTGAAGGACTTAGAGAATCAATGTAAAGACCAACTACAGTTCAAAGGATTCATGATGAAGAATGTTCTCTACTTCTTGACATAGGGAAGATGAGCTTAAAACACAAAATGAGATGTACATTTTTACACATCCAGTGTAAGAATTTGTTTCATTGGACCATGCATATTTCTTACAAGGGTTTTGTTTTCCTTTCTTTTTTTCTTAATGGGTGGGGAATGAGAGAGAAAATAAAAGCTTATTAATTTTAACAAATAGACACTTTTTAAAAGAAGTGACTCACCATGATTTTAGAGAACCAATGATTAAGCATGCTACATACCTCCTCCAGAGGCAAAGGACTCAAGATACAAATTACGTCTTATTTTGGGACATGACCAACATTGGGGTTTATTTAGCTTCAGTCCTCTGTTTGTTTCCATGTGTATATGTTGCAAGGCTTTTGTTTTTCTTTTCTTTTTTTTTAAATTGGTGACAGGAAGGAGACAGAAGATAGGAATAGAGTTCCCTATAACCACCACCATTAAATGAGAAGACAATAAAAGAAGACCAGAAGAAATCACAGCCAAGCAAGACAGCTTTGAAGGCTACATGATGAATGTTTTACTTAAAGAAAAGAGAAATCTCTGCATAACTGAAATTTACAGTTTCATGTACTATCCTTTCCTCCTCTTCTAATATATATACATACATACATACGTATATATATATATATATATACATGGAAATCTCACTTTATTTGGTGTTTAATTTCAGAATATTAATATTTACAATAAAATAGTAACTGTCCATTTTTAACGTAGAGAATTTAAGCTTTAATATTTCAATAAATTTGTATTCTTATTCTCCTGACTCCAGGGCCGGTGCTCTATTCATTGTGCCCCCTAGCCTCCCCTAATTTGTATTCTTATCAGTTTAGGTATTAGAATTGATGCAATGCAGGTGCTTTATAGGTACAGCTCCAAACCCATCCAAGTCTTCTAAACCTGTGTAATTTCCACTGTAGATTATACAAGATCCACTTAATGTGCAAGAGGTCTTCCTCTACCTCTTATTATATTTTACATATTGAGGGTCTCCATGAAGCACTTTTACTCTCTATCTTATTCCTTGTTCATATAATATGCCTGAATTTCCTTTTCCAATCATAAATGACCTCACTAATATTTCTTGTGTGATTTCTTGAGAATAGGTCGGTCACTGGTAGAAATAGGCTACAGCTTATTTGCATCCCCAATGCATCTTCCCATTGCCCATTGGGTCATCCCAAACTTTAACTTCTCAGAGTTTGTAATGTTACAAGATTTGTACCATAAAGCATTCCAGGCAAATGATTGTATCGAAAAGGTGGACTTTTGCAGGAATAAGAAGGTTGGGATCATTAAAAGCACTGCATGGTCTCACAAATCTATTCCAACCTCTATGGCTTGATCTGCAATGCCTGTCTCAAATATGCATGAAGATAGACTAATTCAATGCACTTACCATCCAGCTTAATGTCATAACCTAGGCATTTTCTGCCCATTATTTTTTCCCATATGGATTATTAAGTTGATTCTCTTTGAGTAATCATGGATCTCATTGACAGGGTCCTATAATATGAATTATTAGGTTGATCTCCTTTAAATAATCATAGATCTCGATATCAAGGTCTAGACTAGTGATCAACAAACCACAGTCCATGGGTTAAATCTGGCCTTCCATTTATTTTTGTATATCTTAAGCTAAGAATGACTTTTATGCTTCAAAAACAAATTGTATTTAAATTTTAAATACATTGTACTTTTACAATTTAATCAAACAATTTTAAATGAAAAGCATTTCAAAATGTAAAAACCATTTTTAGCTCACAGGCCATATGAAAACAGGCAGGGCTTGGTTCCACTTATAGCCAATAGTTTACTGACCTCTGTTCAATCAACACAATGTTATCCACAAACGGGAGAATCAGGGGGAGTCCACCATCTGCAGGGAAGTCTACTTCTATTTGGATGTTTAGCAGAATACCTTCTTTGAGAGTGGAGAAACTCTTTGGCAATTATATATTGTCTTTGATAATAAAAGGGGTAATGAATAGTTTGAATTGTTGATTGAATTTGTCAAGAAATTATATATGATCTTAACATATGCTTGAGAGATTGTTTGGGATTTTTTGCTTTTTTGGAGAGGGGAAAAGGCAGGGAAACTGGGGTTAAGTGACTTGCCCAAGGTCACACGGCTAGTAAGTGTTAAGTGTCTGAGGTCAAATTTTAGGTCAAATTTGAACTCAGGTCCTACTGACGCCAGGGCCAGGGCTCTATTCAATGCGCCACCTAGCCACCCCCATTTCAGAGATTCTTATGAGAGAACTTTTAATGCTTCATTTTACACTACCAACTCAAATTCCTTTTTCCCCCAATTATTAACTAATAACAAACAGAGAGGAGATTTATTCCTTTAGGTCAATTGTATTATAGGAAAAAATGCTGTCTGCTTTAAAGAGCTATTAGTGAAAAAATCTGCCTGTTCCCTTCTCATATTTTCACTGAGGATGACCTCAATACTTGTGGAGCTCAACCATATAGCTGCTAGATTAACCTTTTGAAGGCATAGGTTGGACACCATCACTCTCCTGCTCAGAAAAATCTTCAGCAGTTCCCCATTGTCCCTAAGATAAAATTCAAACTTTAGGGTCTGGAATTTAAGGTCTTTTATCTTATATCTACCTTTAACCTACATTTTCAGACTTATTTCCTATGATTTCCCTTTATGTACGGTACACAACAGCCAAATTAGTCTACTAGCTATTCCTCCAGACTATCAATCAACAAGCACTTATAAAGTACTGTGCCAAGGGCTCGGGATCCAAAGACAAAAAGGAAAGGGTCCCTACCTTCAAGAAGTTTAAAGTGTATCAAGGGAAATGTTCACAAAGAAGTAAATACAAAGTATATACAGAGTATACAAAGGTAATGGGGAAGGCACTAGCAGCTGCTAGGAATTGTGGTGCTTGAGTTAAAGTTTGAAAGAAGTTAGGAACTATGCAAGATGAAGATACATGAAGACCAAGTAAAGTCCTAGGGAAGCCTGGCTCCTACAGAAAGGAGTCAGACTCCTTTACTTAAACTCTCTGGCTTTCTTTCTACCCTACAGCCTTGGGGAGAATCACTAAAGTTTAGTTAGATTTGTCTCATATTTAGACTGGATCTGCAAAATGGTGGTGCAGAAAAGTAAACATACAATATAAAGCAGTACAGGACAGCTATTTATTTCCTTCACACAAAAGAAATGCTTAATTTACAAAAGACTGACAAGTGTACTGTTAAAAAAAAACTTAAGCACTAATGTATAACTGCTATTGAGACTTAAAACACAAAGCAATTTACAGTACTGCTGAGTCAGAATTTTACCTTCACCTACACAGTTTTCACCAAGTTAGGAAAGGGAATGTGTTCATGTTCCAAGAACTGTAGTAGTTGCTGAGGCCTACTCTCAAAGGTCATCCAGCACCAATTACAAGTCCAAGAGCTTCCAAATTCTCAAATTAAAGATATTATCTCCAGAACTGAGAAAGTCCATCTCATGATCACTGCTGCTCAGTCACATAGGCTCAGGAAAGAAACACAAGCAAGAGAGAAAGCTAGGACTTTGAGATCCCATCTGAACCTCATCTAGACCAGTACTTGTTCTGGCTGCCATGTGTGAGCAATTCGACATAATTTATCTTCCTCATTTCCTCTAGGGAAAGGCTCAGTTCTGACCCGCTCTGCAGGTGGAGAGAACAGCAGAGGGAGGAAGTCATTTCCTTTAGGTCTGTTGAGAGGACCATTACTACCTCAGTGGCCAGTCCTCTATGATGTAGCTCCCTCCCTCTGCACCTTTCAGAGGGCAAGAGTGAAATGGTGGAGACCAAATAACAACCTAAAGTTTACTGCATTATCCCAAAGCATTAAGCCCTTCAATGTTAAATCAAGCTCCTTAGGACAGGGCACAGAGTAGACCAAGGGAGTCTGCAATTTTCTCTTCCTGGTTGGTGTTATTCTGTCATTTCAGTTGAGTCCAACTCTTCATGACCTCCTTTGGGGTTTTCTTGACAAAGACACTGGAGTGATTCGCCATTTCCTTCTCCAGATCATTTACAGATGAGAAAACTGAGGCAAACAGGTTTAAGTGACTTGCCCAAGGTCATACAGCTAGTAAGTATCTGAGGTTGGATTTGAACTCAAATATTCCTGATTCCAGGACTTGTACTCTATCCACTGTGGCACCTAACTGCTCTTTACTCTTCATTATTCTATATATATCTTCTTTTTATATTTTCCTACAGAGAATGTTTAGTACCTATCTCTGTGCTGAAGAGCTGTCTCCCTTGTGGTCACAAGTGATTACAATTACTTTGGCTAATCAAGAAAGAAGCAGAATGGGGCAGCTAGGTGGTGCAGTGAACAGAGCACCGACCCTGAATTCAGGAGGACCCGAGTTAAAATCCAACCTCAGACACTTGATACTTAGCTAGCTGTGTGACCTTGCACAAGTCACTTAGCCCCAATTGCCTTGCCTACCCCCATCCAACAAAAGAGAAAAAAAGAAAGAAGCAGAATACTGAGTCAATTGTACAGCACTAAGCACCAGTCCAGAATGATGGAATTGCCAGTCTCCTTATGCATCCCCTGTGTCCTCCCTTCTTTCCTTGTACAGGCTGACCCCATGCTGTGGAGGGAATCCATACCCTCCTTGACTGCTTCATAGAATCCTTAGTTCAGCTCAAGCATCGTGTCCTACACAAGACCTTTCAACTCTTCCAAATTGTTAGTACTCCCCTACTCTACACACACACACACACACACACACACACACACCCATCAGGACCAAATGACTTTCTGCTTAGTTGAGGTGGAAAGGCAGCTTTGCCACAATAAAGGGGTTTTTAACTGGTGTTCTTGAGCTTGTGGGATTTTTAAAAATATTTTTAACAGAATTTCAATATAATTGGTTTCTTTTGAATCATATGTATTTTATTTTATGTATTTAAAACATGACACAAAAGCAGTTAAGAATCCCTGGCAAAGTGGATAGATAACTGACCTTGAAACTCAAAGATCTCTATTCCTGCACTGCCATTGATACCTGCTGGCTATATGACCCTGGGCTTCCCCATGTGCTGCACAACTCTCCTAGAGACAGTGTATAGAAGGTGCCAATCTGCATTGGGAGAGGGAGTTCCTTACCTGGGAGTTCTCTAGACAAATTAAATCATAGGTCCAGTCCCTATCCCTTACTTTGCATACATATCTTTGGTATATGGGTTTACTATGTACATATTTTTGTGTGTTTGTGTATATCTTATCTGTGCACAGGCTGTTTCCAGTGGTAGAATGTAGGCTCATGTAGGGTGACATACTTATTTGTTGCAAGTAAAGTTCCTGGCACAGAGTAAGCTTAATAAATGCTTAGTTAATTGAATCAAACAGAACTGAAGTAATTAGCTTATGACTTGGTATAGTTTCTAACATCTCCATTTGAGAAGAGACTTTGACTAAATGAATGCACTGTCTAGGTGTGGAGTAGTACCTGGATTGAATTGAGAACTCACTTGCTAAATGAATGAGTTATACTGTATTTTGACTCTCTGTTCTGTGAATGTTTGCTGAATAAATGGGGTTTGCTCTGCTGGTAATCCAAACCTTGGAAGTTGCCTTTGCTTGGCATTACAGGAGGTGGGGGCTCCTGTTGCCTTATAATACAGAAAATATTCATTCATTATGTATGGATTCATGTTGTAATGATAATTGGATCACAGGCTCATAGATATTGAGCCAGAAAGGCCCTTATAGGTCTAGCCCAATCCCCTCATTTATAGATGAGTAACCAAAGAGGTTAAAACACTTGTTTCAGGTCTCTAAGTAATGTTGGAGATTGGATTTGAACTCAGGTAAGCTAATTCTAATTCTAGAATTCTTCGATAATAATCATAATAGTCCTGTTTTTTTTTCATTAAAGAAACTTGATCTCCATAGACTTGCATACATTGCTTTCTTCCCAAGCATTGTGGCTTGAATTAGAGCAAATCCATACTATTCTATCCACTGATGACAGAAATATTGCCTATATCACTATGTAAGCACCAACTAAGGAAATGGGAGGAGAAAAGCCAAGTCAAGAGGAGGAAAGGGAAAAAATAAAGCACAAATCTTTATCTGAAACTCCAAGTCAGAAAGTCATTTGTATATGTATATATATATATATATATATGTATGTATTTTAAGCTTAGCTTCATATACTGTTCCTGTTAAAGTTGAATTAATTTTAATATAGGTTCTCTTCAGTGGTATAAGCTTCAATTGCTATACTCCTCTGGGAAGAATAGTTCAAAACCAGTTGAGCAATTTCCCAGGAGATCTTGCCATAAAAACTAGTTATTTACTACCTAGGGTCTTGTTTTATATAGTTTTTTTGTCTCAACATCTTATTAACTCAATTGTTTTTTTTTATTTTGCCTGTAGGGGAAATAAACAAAGAATCAAAGAGGGCCTCTTTCCATCCCCATCTTTCTTTTTTTTAATCCTTTATTTAACTGAGTATCCTTAAGCATTATTTGCAAGTTTGCAAGCAGAAATAACTTCTTGACTAAAACTACTAGTTGCTTTTTAACATATATGGCCCCACATTTCCTGTAGGACCTGTTCTCTTGGGATAAGGTTTCCCCACAGTGCTGTGATTAAACTTTTCAGGGTCATACAGTCTTCAAATGCAAATCTCTAAAAATAGTTTTAAAATCAGTGTTTGTTCTGGAAAGAAGACACGCAAGGGCAAAATTTAACTATGTAAGGATAGAGAGAAGACAGATCAGGCTCTTGTCACCTCTTTCTCATTGGGCCTACTTCAACAACTTCTTTCCTGGTCTTCCTGTTTCCAATCTTTCCCCTTGCCAAGACATTCTTCATTCAGCTGCCAATGGTATGGCCCTAAAACACAGCTCTATCTGCCTGTCACTGTCAAACTCACAAGTATTCAGTGGCTCCCTTTTACTACTGAATCAAATATAAAATCTTCAACCTTGCATTCAGAGTCCAGCTCCCACCTGTCTTTCCTTTCTTGATTCATATTACGTGTCTTCACATATTTTCTATTCTAGTCTAACTGGTCTGCTAACTATTTGACCTATACAACATTCTGTCTCCTTCCTCCACAGCTTTGCATAAATAGCCCCCTAAGTCTGGGACATTCTCCTCATCTCTACCTTTTAGAAACCCTCATTTCCTTCAAAACCCAGCTTAGGAATCAAGTCCTATGAAAGGTTTTCTTTGCTCCCTAAGTTATTGGTGCCCCCCACCTTTAAATCTCTTTGTATTATGTTGCATGGTGGGGAGGAGAGAGGGAAGAGAGAAAACTAGGCGGCACAGTGGATAGAGCACCAGAATTGGAATCAGGAAGATTTATCTTCCTGAGTTCAAATCTTGCCTCAGACACTTACTGGCTGTGTGACGCTAAACAAGTCATTTAACCCTGTTTAGCTCAGTTTCCTCATCTGAAAAATGAGCTAGAGAAGGAAATGGCAATCCCCTCCAGTATCTTTGTCAAGAAAATCTCAGGTGGGGTCAAAAAGAATCAAACAGCCTGAAAAATGACTAAACAACAATGTCACACTTGAGTTCAAATTCAACCTCAGACACTTACTAGCTGGATGATCCTGATCAAGTAATTTAACCACTGTCTATATCAGTTTCCTCATCTGTAAAATGGTGATGATAACAGCACCTACTTCCCAAGGATGTTGGGAGAATCGAATGAAATAATATGTGTAAAGTGCTTTGCAAACCTTAAAATGTTACACATTGATTAAATAGCTAATAAGATATCTAGTGCATACTATATAATAGTTGCTAGCATTCACTATTATTATACAGTTTCCATTTATATATTGGTATATATGTTGTATCATACTAGTAGAAGGGAAAATGCTATGTCCTTGATCCTTTCCTCATTCTCTATTTTAAACTCTATCCTTTGAAAATTGCATTCATTCAATAATTCATTCATTCAATAAGTATATATTAAATAACTACTATGTGCCCCAGGCAATACACTGAACTGGACTCTGGTAATATAAATGCAAAAAATAAAACAATCCCCAGTCTCAAAAAACCTTACATTCTATTGGAAGAAATAAATTAAAATGTTAATTTAATTAAATTAATTCAATATTAAATATATGTATATGTGTGTATTACACTGATATATACATATGCATACATTTATATGTATATGCATAAATATATCTACATACTCATATATATGTACATATTGTGTGTGTTTGTGGTCCAGTCATTCAGTCATATTCAACTCTTCATGACTATGTGGACCATTCTATCCATCTAGGAAAAGATGTTGGAGCGGTTTGCCATTTCTTTCTCCAGCAGATTAAGGCAAACAGAAATTAAATGATTTGCCCAGGTCACAGCTAATAAGTGCTATAATATACACATACACAGAGAGAGAGACAGACAGACAGACAGACAGACACATAGATAGATAGATGATAGAAAGATAGATAGATGACAGATAGATGGATAGATAGATAGACAGATAGAAATATAGATGATGGATGGATAGATAGATGATAGATAAATAGATAGAAAGATAGATGACAGATAGATAAATGGACAGATGGGTAGATAGACAGATAGATAGATAGATAGATAGATGGATGGATAGAAAGATGGATAGATCGATAGATAGACGATAGAAAGATAGATGATAGAAAGAAAGAAAGAAAGAAAGAAAGAAAGAAAGAAAGAAAGAAAGAAAGAAAGAAAGAAAGAAAGAAAGAAAGAAAGAAAGAAAGAAAGGAAGAAAGAAAGAAAGACTCAGTTCTCAATCTAGCTCCCAGATGCTGGGACAGTCCTACTTCCTCCACCAGGAATAAAAATTCTTGATTCTGTTTATCCATCTCTGGAACTCTTCTTACACACACACACACACACACACACACACACACACACACACACACACACACTGGCTTCCTGTCTCAGCCAACCCCCTCTTGCAACATCAGCAAGAGGAGACAGAGTTCACACCTTCTGTTTCTTTCACACAGGAGACAGAGTTCACACTCTCTGCCTCTTTCACAAAACTACTTAGCCCTTAGTTACTAAGGATGAAGTACCTGCTAAATTAATTACTGTCACAGGAGGATTTACCTCAGAAGAATGAGGAATGGTCTATATAAAGTCATAGAAAAGAGAGGTGGAATGAAGTTTATGGGGAACAGCAAGTGGGTCAATTTGACTGGAAAGTAGAATTCACGGAGAGTACAGTATAACAAGCTTAAAAAGGCAAGCTAGAACCAGACTGTGAAGGACTTTAAAAGGCAAATAGTTAAGTTCAATTTTGATCCTAGAGCCAAGAGGAAGCCACTTGTTTGTGGTTTCTGTTTTAGAAGCATCAATTTGCTATTTGTGTGGAAGGAAAGAGATTAAGCACAAGGCACTTGATTCAGATGCTATTGTAGTAATCCAGACAAGGTGATAATGACTAAAACTAAGATACTGGCTGTGTGAGTAAAGAGAAGGGAAGAGATGCAAGGTATATTATGGATATGGAATGTACAAGACTTGATAACTAGTTGGATTTGCAGGATCAGGGAAAGTGAGGAGTAGAGAATGGCTCCAGGCTTGCAAACCTAGGTGACTAAAAGAATGGTGGTGGCCTTGACAGAAGGAGAAATGTTGGAAAGAAGAAAATGTTTTGGTGAAAAAAACTTAATTCTGTCTTTGGATATGTTGGGTTCTAGACACCTTTACTGAGAGGCATTCAATTGGAGATGTCCTCTACCAAGACACTGGTAATTCAAGACTAGAGTCCCAGAGAGAGACTTGGACTTTATACACTGTAGAAACCTGGGAGTCATCTCCATAGAAAGTCGAAACATTCTTAAGGTTTCAAGTATTATTTCTACATAGATAAGACTCATATCAGTACCTCTAGCCCTGATCTCTCTCCCAAATTCTAAATCCATATCTCCAACAACCCACAGGATTTCTTTGTCTAGATATAAAACCTGTGATTCAAACTCTAAATTTTAAAAACTGAGCTTAATTTCTTTCTTCAAAAATCTGTTTCTTTTTCTAACTTCATTTTTTCTCATGATGACCCCATCACTTGGCAACTCTCCCACGTTGGAACTTCAGTGTTATCACCAAGTCTTCTCTCTCCCTCACCTCTCATTCAAAATGTTAGAAAGTACTGCCAGTTCTACATCTACAATGCTTCATATGTTTCTTTTTTCCTACTACCACTATCCTAGGAGAGGCCCTCATTAATACCCACTTGAACTTTTACTGTGGGCTCCCTACAAAATATTCTTAGCATATCTCACACCTATTCCAAACCATCTATCACATTGCTTTCAGACAATCTGCCCTGTGCGAATATTTAATAATGTCACTCCATTGATCAAACCCTTCAATGGTTCCCCCTTTCCTACCAAAAAAAGTTCATACTTCTTTCCTTGACATTCTAGACTCTATACAACATTCTACCTTTCTAGACCTCTCATACTCCTCCCATAGACACATTCTACAATCCAGGCAATTCAATTCAATCAGTAAGGGTTTTAATCAAGAGACATTTAATAAGTGTCTCATGCATCAGATATGGTGTTAGGCATTGAGATACAAAGATAAAAATTAAACAACCTCTGACCTCAAGAAACTTACATTCTAAATTGGACTACATGACATTCCTAACAAATATCTTCTATTTGCCCACCTCCAGCCTTTGCTTGTTATATTTCTCTCACCTGGAATGCTCCGTTCTCTAACTCTTGAATTCCTACCCATCACTGAAAGCCCAAAGTTATTTATCACAGTAGCAAATTCAGCCTCCTCCAGAAACCTTTCTTCTTCCCCTCGCTCTTTTAGTTCTATCATTTTGTTTGCATCTCTGTTATATTCTCATGCTGTTCTGTTTTATATCCTAGTAATTTATGAATGTGTCATATTCTCCACCCCACCCCCAAGTAAATTATAAATTTCCTAAGGTTAGGGATAGTGTCTTATCTCAGTTTTATATCTATTACAGAAACTACTACAATGTTCTGTACACAGTAGCACTTGAGAAACATTTGTTGAATTCAAAGAAAGAAAAAAAATTACTCAATACTTTACAGATACTTTCCCACTTAATTACTAAATTATAGAAACAATCAGTAACTTCATTCAGGAGAATGACAATGATGAGACATCATACCAAAATTTATGGGATACAGCAAAGGCAGTACTTAGGGGAAGTTTCATATCCCTAAATG
>CM053594.1:298333123-298366582 GCA_028646575.1 Pseudocheirus occidentalis | reverse complement strand
CTGCTGTGCTGCCTGTAGCAACAGATGTGCCTTCTGTCTTGTGGAGAGTTTTGGAGCTTGAAAATCTGTTTAGCGTCCCATTTTATGAGTTTTTCAGCGTGTTTGTGTGGGAGCTGTGGTGCTTTGCTGCTTCTACGCCGCCATCTTGGCTCCGCCCCTCCAGCAATATAGTATTGCTATGTATGTATCAGAGGTGGCACTTGAACTCAGAACTTTCTAACTCCAAGATCAGATCTCTACCCGCTCCTTGACACTTAATACATGTTTGCTAATTGTTTAATTAACCTACTGAAGAATAGAAGAGCTGTGGGCTGTGAGAGAAGGAGCATGCTCACTGATAAAAAGAGTCATCTTTTGAAGAAAGATTATAGTTAAAGGCAGATTCTAAAATGTTTTTTAATCATGGTCTATTCACTTCTCTTTTGGCTTTAGATAGTATGCTATGTTGAATTCCTTTAACCCGTGTCAAATTTAATTCCCATCACCATCTGGCTTATGGAAGAGAAAGAAATGCTCCCTTTGCCAATATCCAGTCACTGAGTATTGTTAGGCCTTCCTTCAAAATGGTTCTACCATTCATCCTTTCCTCTCTATCTCTCACCACTACTGCCCTTGTCAAGCCCTTCATTACCACATATTGAAACTATTGCAAAGGTCTCCTAAGTGCCCCGTACCACCATACTAGGACTTAGGTAGCAATAAGTCAAGGCAAGCCCAAAAGGCCCAGGAGCTTAAAACTAGCTAGACGTGAAGGGGTGGACAGGCTCCAGAACCTGGCTATACCAATTGACCACTTCCAGAGAAGTCAGCAAAAACAGGGAAGTGTTAACAGTTAATAATGAATATAGGCAGTCAGGCAAGAGTTCATAGCCTGGAAATGAAGGGATCAGGACCCCAGGAGACGGGCAAACAGGGGTTTAGGGACTAGGTGGGGGGGGGGGGTGCTGGTCAACAAGAGGTAGAACCTAGTCCAAGGGTCTGAATGACAAGAACAAAAAACAAGAACAAAAAAAAAAACAAAAAAAAAAAACGCCGTAGGATATTGGCAAAGGGCCTGAGTAAAGGACACCAGGAGCAAGAACAGAGCTTGATAGAGAGCCAAGGGCTTTGTAGGGCAAAGGGATCCCTCTAGCTTTCTTGCCTAGTGCCGCAATCACAGAATATGATGTTAGGACTATGGAAGGTACTATCAGCAGATCCCAAGTCATGCTTCATTAATGGGTCATTGCACTCCCATATTTAGTCTGCCAACATCAAGACATGTCACATCTCTTCTGGAAGTTCAGGTCTCACTCTTTTGTAAAAAACCACCGGTAGTGACCATGAAGTATATTTCTGTATTATTTTAAGATTGACAAAGTATTGCCAGAAAGAAAAAGTGGGGTGGTGTACATATTATTGTACTATTTTACTAATTAGAAGACTCAGGCTGAGACATGTGAAGTGACTTACCCAGGTTCACACAATTAGAAAGGGTCAGAGTCAGGATTCAAATTCAGGTCTTTTGATTCCAGGTTAGCACTGTTTCCACTGTGCCACTCATCCCTTTTTAAAATTTTATTATTGTGAGCAACTAGGTGGCACAGTGAATAGAACACCAACCCTGGAGTCAGGAGGACCTGAGTTCAACTCCAGCCTCAGACACTTGACACACTTACTAGCCATGTGACCTTGGGCAAGTCACTTAACCCCAATTGCCCTGCCCTCCCTCCTCCAAAAAGCAAAAAAAAAATTTTAAGCAAAAAAATTATAATTAATTTATAGAATAAAGCAAACAGTTCCATAGCGTAGTACAGTAAAAATGTACCACTTGCCTCTTAAAAATAAACACTGTATCATTTTCTACTTCCTTAGAAAGTTGCTGCTGGATCTGCTTCAGCATATTCTCTGAGATTAGTAGTTCTGTTAAGTCATATCTAGTGTCCTTTATTCAGTTCAATTCAACTAGCATTTATTAAACTCCTACTATGTGTCCATTGATATTGTACTGGATCCTGGGGATACAAAGACAAAAATCAAGGTGGTGGTGTAAAAGACCAAATATCTGATAAAAATATGAAGGCTTTTCAAATGAAACCTCTGTGGATTTAAAGAAGAAAGCAGGCATATATCCTATAGAAGTAGTTGACTGGCTGACTGATACAGCACCTTAGGGCTTGGCAGATATTCTAAAAAGTTATCCTTTCCTTCCTGCTTTCCTGTCACATAAGGGTACTCCCAATTCCACCACAAAAATCAACACTTTCAAAAACATCTTAGTGGCTGTGCTTCATTCCTTCATTCCATCTCGGCTCTGAGCATTTGGGGGGGGGGGGGGAGGCTATTCCCCAAACCTGGAAAAAGCTCCCTCTTTAGCTCTATCTACCGCCTTCCTTGTCTTCCTTTTGACTAAACTCCCATCCCAGAGAGCTTTTCCCAACTCTCCCTTTTTACTATTTATTGTATTATTTATGTATGTCTTTTTTTCCTTTTTAATTAATGGAATAAAGCAAGCATTTTTATAATATAGTATAATAAAAAGGCAATTGTACACAAAACTGCAAATCTTCTATGTACAGGTTGCTATTACTTCCAAATGTGTAACAAAATTATCTTGTGAATTTCCTTTTAATTCTACTATTTCCCTCTTTTAATTATTTCCTATTTATCCTGTATGTAGATAGCTCATCCACATGTGTTTGCTTGTTGTCTCTAACATTAGATTGTGAGCTCCTTGAGGGCAGGTAGTATCTCTTCCCTCTTTTTGTATCCCCAGTGCTTAGCACAATTCCTGTTACGTAAATGGGGTTAAATAAATATTTATTGACTGGCTGAATTTCTACTAATAAAATCAAATCCATGACAATGCTAAAGACTTTGGTGGCAACAACTTTCTTTTCTGGGTCTTCAGCAGCTGTCGTCATAGCACCTGCAGGAGCAGTGGCCAGACTGAAGCTCCATAGAGTTTTTTTCCCCAGGATGATGGCTCAGGGCACCAGACTGGAAGCATTGCCACTGCCAAGGTTTTTAGGCTCCAGCTCCTCAGTTATCTCTATCAGCATTTAAGGAGAGATTATGGTCAAGGTGGTGATGGTTTTGGTGATGGTTGTGGTCATGGTGGTTTAACTTAACTAAGACATGCTATCTCTTGGTGCCCAAAAAGATGGTGATGCCCTGAACAATGGTAAGGAAGTTTGGATGAGAGATAGATTTAGAGGAAAAGATGAGTTCTGTTTGAGACATGCTGAGTTTTAGATACCCATGGGACGTCCAGGTAGAGCCAACCAGCTGGCAATTGGTAAGGAGGGGCTAGACATCAGAAGAGATGATAATTGAATATATTGATTTGAGAGCTGTCTGCATAGAAAGAGTAGTTGAACTCATGACAGCTGACAAGATCACTTAGTGAGAAGTATGAAGAAAGAAAAGAAGGCTCAGCATGAATCCTGCGGTATACTACACACAAGGAGAGGCATGGCTATTCATCCAGCAAAAGGGACTGAGAATGATGAGTTAGGTATATAACCTGGAGAGAGAAAAATACTGAAAACCCAGGGAATAGAGAGTATCTCAAAGAGGGATTTTGTTAAAAATGTGGTTAAAAATGAGGATTAGAGGAGTCATGACTGGATTCTAGTCTCAGTTCAGCTGTGTGATTACTATACCCCTTCTGGACTACAGTTTCCTTACCTGGAAAGTGACAGTTAACCAGATAGTCTCTAAGGTCTTTTGAAAAAAATTGCAAAGGGATATGTAGTGAGAAGATTTAGCAAGAAGAGAAGTACAAGCTTTTCTCCTTAATGGCTAGGGGCATACTCCTCCCTATATCAACTTGGTCCCTAAGGAGCATGGACTCCAAATTAAAGTAGTTGTTAAGAAACATTTGCCCCACTGAGATTACATCTAAATTCAAGATGGCCAATGGACATAGTGGATTCCATGCTTGTAGTGCCAATCCTTTGCTAGGCTTGTGCCTCAGTTGGTCCTCTGGGCTGTGCTGGTGAATTGAGGCTTGGTTGTCTCTAAATTCTAGCATGCACTCCAGCTCCACCCATCTGACGGTTCACTCACCATTTTGAAGTTTACGAGGTGGCTTTCTAATCTGTTCCATATCCAATACTCTTATATCTAAGGCATAGAATGATAGACATCACAGGGACAGAAGCAGTAGCAGAATCCCATACTCATGGATTCATGTCAACCAGGGTGGAGGGAGTAGGCCACTGGTTTGCTGGTACTACTTATCTCAGTACCCAAAAGACCATAAGTTTAAGACTTCACTCTGCTGAAAAGAGACCTCCTTCTCCCCAGAAGAGAAGACCTGAAGCCCTTTGTCCACACAGAGACCCAGAAAAGCTAAACCTCCTTGCTTGACACCAGGGAAGACAAAAAGTTCTAAAGTTTATGATTCTCTAAGCAACTGAAGGGAAGGAAAAGGTTCTAAAGTCAATGGTGCTCTAAGCCAGTGGTTCTCAACCTGTGGGTCATGACCCCTTTAGGGGTTGAACGAACCTTTCACAAGGGTCACAGGGGTAGCCTAAGACCACCGGAAAACACATTTCCAATGGTCTTAGGAACCAAGATACCGCTCCTCTGTCTCCAGGTGGGTCCACTCACATGCAGACTCACCCACATATGAATATTAAAGGGTCGCAGCACTAAGGAAGGTTGAGAACCACTGCTCTAAGCAGTTTACTAGATATAGGGGTAAGAAATTCATTTTCATTCATTCAGTAAATATCCATTGAGCACCTATATCTACTTTGTTCAGGTTGTGTTCTGTTGTATTCAGTTTGCTTTCCATGTAGTAATCCTTAGAAGGTGAAGGGAGTATTTTGTCTCAACAAAGGTGCTAATTTGAAGAATCTCACATGGAAGTGGGCCTTGTCATCAGCCAACTCCAATATGACATCCTTAGCTTCACACAAAAGATAAACTGAGTGGATTATTTGCCCAATAAATGAATTTTTTTCCTCCTTACAAAAGGTCTCTCTCTAGGATTTCTCTAGAATTCTGCTTCCCCTGTTTTTAAAAATCTAGTTCCTAATTTGGATTTAAAATATGCTCCCCAAAGCAAACTATATCTGTATCAGTCCTACTACTGATATATGATTTGTAAATGTTGTATGAGGTGATTTTATATGTCAGACAGTTGTAGATAGAATCAAATGCATAAATAATTTTTTTAAGTGAGAATTGTCTGCTTCCTGCCATTCCTCTTTGAAATCCCAGTGTCTGTTTAGGCACTGCAATCCCCAAATTTTCAAGAGAAATTTCATGTAAGGCAAAGAAATGGAAGGAGGGATTTCTTAAGTCAGAGAAGGAGGGTGAGAACTGTTAGGTTTGGGTGGTAGGGATTTGGATGAGGCTAGAGAGAACCCCAAGAATTCATCCCCTCAAGAAAAAAGCTGAACCATTCAAAATAAAGAGAATCTATGCTATACTCAAAAAGACCCGAAACATTCCACATTGTCCCATTTCAGTCTTTAACAGCCCTCACTATCAGGAAATTCTTCCTTAAATCCAAGCTAAATCCCTCATGCTGTAGCTTAAGCTTTTTCCTATACTCTGTCCTGATTAAATCTCCTTTCAGGCCTTTCTTCTGCAGGAAAAATAAACCCCTGTTCTTTAAGCCTTTGGGCGAAGATCAATTTTTTTTTATCACTTTTATGATTGCCCCTTTAAACTCTCTAAGTTTTTCTTGATATTGATGTCAAATAGCAGAATCCAGAGCACCCACTACATCCATGATGTAGTGCCCTAAGTAACAGCCCAACCTAGGAGGGGAGGAAGAACTCCCATCTCCCGTACGTCTGCCTTCCTTTTTTTGCAAGACAGCATTGTGACCACTTTTTAAAACCACTGCTATTGCTACATGTCTCCACTTTTCTCAGAAACAGGGATTATAAGTGTGGTACACTGTATACATCATCAGAACTCACTGATAGGTTGATTTGTTCTACTACACTGCTTTCCCCCTCTCTTTTTAATTTTTTGTTACAAGGGATAGTTCACTAGTAAGTTATTCATAAATGCAAGTGATGAAAAAATAAAAAATATCATGTTTAGTTTGGGATTCACACTGACTTCTAGTTGCTACATTTGGGTGTGGGTTTTTACACACACACACACACACACACACACACACACACTCAGTCATTCTTCCTCTTATGGTTCAAAAGAGCCTTGCTTCGTTTCCTTGTATACTTCAAGTTTGGTGTGCACTGTGAATTGTTATTCATCAGTTAGCATCTAATCACGTAAGTTTAAATCAAAGAAAATCTAATGCAAAAAGCAATGATTACGTGGTTGCTATGTATCAGACACTCACTAGAGCTATGTGACCCTTGGTAAGTCACTTAAGCCTGTTTGCCTCAGTTTCCTCATCTGTAAAATGAGCTGGAGAAGGGAATGGCAAACCACTCCAGTATCTTTGCCAAAAAAATCCCAAACAGGGTCACAAAGAACTAGATGTGACTAATCAACAAAACAGCAACAGCAAATGTGCAAGACAATATGATAGTTGCAAAGACAAAAAAAAAATGTTCCCTGCCCTCTAGCTGGTTTTACTATAAAAGTGGAGACTAAGCATGTAACCAAATAATTGCAATACCAGGCAAAATGGAGAACTGAAAGGAGAGACTAAACAAAGTGCTATGAGACATGGAGGTGGAAGATGTCACTTTAAGCCAGAGGGAGAAAAGGGAGACACCACGGAGAAGTTAGCCTTAAAAGAAGGGTTTCAGCAGACATAGAAGGAGGTAGAAGAATTCATTCCAAGCATGGGAGACGGGATAGACAAAAGCACAGAGATCAGACAGGAGATTATGACTGTTTCAGTTTGCCTAGAATATGGGATATGTGAAAGAAATATAACACAAAGCTGAAAAAGCAACTTGGGTACGGACTGAAGAAGGCCTTAAATACTAGGCTCGGAATTTCCGCTTTACTTGGCAGGCAATAATGAACCCTGAAGATTTTTGAGTAGAGGATAGTGAGTTCAGTGATAGATTAGGAATTTTACTAGGACAAGGACAAGGGAAGAGTCTAGAAGCAGAAAGACAACCTAAGAGTTTATTAAAGCAAACCAGGTATGAGATGATGAAATGCAGTGATTGCAGTGGGAGTGGAAAGGCCTATAGGGATCAACACCAAACGAATTGCAAGTAGAGGAAATGAGGAACACTCCCAGCACATCGCTTTCCCCATATACTTATTTCATACTTTTGCTCAAACCCTATGATAGCACAATTGGGTGGACTCCCTTTGGTGAACTTTTGGGATAGTACGGACGAGATCTGCATAGGATAAACAGGTAGGGATGAATTTATTTTTTATGTGTATGAAAATTCTTGTATTTTTAAGAATTACATGTAAAAACAATTTTAACTTTCATTTTTAAAAAAATTTTGAGTCCCCAGGACATCGTACGTGTGACAACTAACTTTGATAGACTGGGCTCCTCTCAGCAATACAAGGTTAGAAGACAACTCCAAAAGATTCATGATGGGAAGGGATGTCTACATCCAGAGAAGGAGCTAAAGAGTCTGAATGCAGATTGAAGCAAACTACTTGCTCTCTCTCTTTTGTGTTTTGGTTTGTTTTGCTTTGTCCCTTCTTTCTCATTGTTCACTCCATTGGTTATAACCCTTCTTTATAACTTGACTAATATTGAATTTTTGTAGAACATATATTTGATTGCATGGTGCCATGGGGAGTAGGGAGTAGGAGAGGGAGGAGGAGAAAATTTGAAACTCAAGGGATTATAGAACTGAATGTTGCAAACTAAATGTAAATAAATTTTTTTTAGTTCCAAATTCTCTCCTTCCCCTCTCCCTGAGACAGCAAGCAATTCAGTATAGATTATTCACATATAGTCATACAAAACCTATTTCCATGCAAAAGAAAGCACAGACCAAAAGGAAAAAGAAAAAGAAGAAAAAACTTAAGTATGATGCATTCAGATTTATAGATGAGTTTTGAATTACATCATCAAAGGGGTTTCCAGAATGGCTGAGGTCATAGACCCATCTGATAACTTGAGTTGAAAATCACCAGAAATGACAGAATCCAGAACCTCATGACTGGGAGAGACCTCAGAGGCCAGAACATCATGGTTAGTAGTAACCTCATATTTGATCTAATCAATCTAATGCATACAATGAGAGGGTTGAATTAGATGGCCCTGAAGTTCCTCCCAATTCTATATCTGTTAGCCTATGATTGTATGATCCCAAACCTGAACAAGAAAGCCCTCTATGCCCTCCCAAACAAGTGGCCATCCAGTTTCTGTCTGAAAACCCATAGGGAAGGGAAATCCACTATTTCCTGGGGTAACTCATTCCAGTTTTAGACAGCTCTGATCATTAGGAAGTTTTTCCTTACATGGAGCTGAGATTTGCATCTGTGTAATATCCACCGATTGCTGCTAGTTCTGCCTTCCAGAACCCAAGAGAAGAATGAGTCCTAGTCCCTGTTTCATATAAGCCTTCATACATTTAAAATCATGCTCCACCCTCCCCCACTCCTCCAAATCTTCTCTTTGCCAGCTGAAACATGCATCTAGCTCTTCCAATCAGTCCAGCTAGAATATGGTCTCAACTGAAAAGATGTAGAGGATGAGGTCAGAGGGAAAGGTGAGAGTCAAAAATGGATTCTAAGCTTTGGAACATAAGTGACTGGGAAGATGGTGCTGCCCTGAACAGGAATGGTGAAATTAGTGAGAAGAGCAAGCTTTGGACAGATACTGAATTCAGACTTGGAAAGCATGTATTAAGAGATATATTTGTGAATAAAAGCGGCAGCTAGGCAGCACACTAGATAAGAGTGCCCACCTGGAGTTAGGAAGATTCCTCTTCCTGAGTTCAGATCCAGCCTCAGACACTTACTAGCTGTGTGACCCTGGGCAAGTCACTTAACCCTTTTTGCCTCCATTTCCTCATCTGTAAAATGATCTGGAGAAGGAAATGGCAAACCACTCCAGTATCTCTGCCAAGAAAATTCCAAAAAGGGGTTATGAAGAATCAGACACAACTGAAAATTATCATCATCATGTGAATATAATAATGGCACACCAACCTGTGTTTGTTTCTAAATTTCAGCCAGAGGGAGATAAGAATCTCACCTGATTTCAAGTTGATCAAGATCATTTTGATCCTGATCATCAGGTTTATCATCAGTCTTTTCCAATTTGTGTTTGTCTTTTGTGAACTTCAAAGAGTAAAGCTGAGTGTCGAATGTCCATAGTCTGTTTGGGAGGCTAAGGTCAGCAGATGGCATGCATTCAGGAGTTCTGGTCTGCATCAGAGTATTCACATGAAATCTAGTAACATGGGCCCCAGGGAGTGGAGGGTGACCAAGTCATGTAAGAAGGAACAAACAGGGCGTGGCTAGGTGGCATGGTGAATAGAGCGCCAGCCCTGGAGTCAGGAGGACCTGAGTACAAATCCAACCTCAGATACTTGACACAAAAACTAGCCATGTGACTTTGGGCGAGTCACTTAACCCCAACTGCCCTCCAAAAAGCAAAAAAAAAAAAAAAAAAAAAAGGCGCAAACAGACTCAAGATTGAAATGCAGCCCATGATTGCGTACTTCCAGATTAAAATATAGGGAGCAGTGGTTCTGTCATTTTTCAGGCATGTGTAACTTCATGATCATATTTGGGGTTTTCTTGGCAAAGATACTGGAATTGTTTGCCATTTCCGTCTCCAGCTAATTGTACAGATGAGGAAATTGAGGTAAACAGGGTTAAGTGACTTAGCGAGGGTCACACAGTTAATAAGTTTCCGAGGCCAGATTTAAACTCATGAAGAATTTTCCCGACTCTAGGCCCAACACTCTATCCACTATGCCAGAGACCCAGTCTCAAAAAAAAAGGCTTGGAGAGATAATTGTTTGTCTATGGAACATTTAGAAATTTTACCTTTTGTGATCTTATGAAACTACCAAGATTTTCAAAGTATATTCAGAGCTCTAAAATCAAGCAGCATGCCAAGGATTCTTATATCCATTTTAAAAAATGTATGATCTCTAGCATTATGATCGCCTAAGAGGTGATGGCCTGTAGTGAAGATAAGAAAAAAAGGGTTTGCCAAGTTAACTACTCAGACTAATCTTGTGTTTTCAAAGAGGGGGAAGGGGGAAGAGACAAAATGCTCTTTGAAAGGCTCACTGGACATCAAACAGCGCTAACCAAACAAGATCTTGAAGAACTGATGTAAATAAACCAGATAATATTTCTCTCAAAACAAAGGCTTAAAAATTAAGAGAGGAGGCATACTTGGCAACAATGCCATTGGGGTTTTGCTGAACTCAAAACATTTCTAAAACAGTGTGAAACATTTAACACAAAACGCTGACATGCCCTTTTGTACTAATTCAAATTACTTTAGTATCTTTGGTTTTTCAAAAAAAAATTTTAAAGGAAATAAATACTGCATATTTATAAACTGTACAGCTAGGTGGTACAGTGAATAGAGTGCTAGGACTGGAGTCAGGAAGACCTGAGTTCAAATTTGGTCTCAGATACTTACTGGGTATGTGACCCTGAATAAGGCACTTAACCCTTTTGGTCACAGTTTCCTCATCTCTAAAATGAGCTGGAGATGGGAATGGCAAACTGCTGCAGTGTCTTGGCCAAGAAAACTCTAGATGGGATCACAAAGACACAACCAAACAATAAACAAATTTGTAAATTGGTATAATATGAATATATGGATTTTTAGTATGGATGTGTGGTCTCATTGGTGTTAGCGAATTTCCAGTGTGAAAACCCCTTCCACTGATGTTGATAAGCAGCTCAATCTCTAACTTACAATCTTAGAAAGTTAACTGAGATACCAAGGGGTCTTACTTCTAATATTCATCAGAAGTAGGACTTTGGGACAGCTAGGTGACATAGGACTAGAGCCCTGGCCCTGGAGTCAGGAGGGTCTGAACTAAAATCTACCCTCAGACACTTACTAGCTGTGTGACCCTGAGCAAGTCACCTGAATGCTAAAGAAGAAAAGGAAGAAGTGGGGTGGGAGGGGAAGAGGAGAAGGAGAAAGAAGAAGAAGGTGATGATGATGATGATGATGACGATAATGATGGAGTAGGAGGAGGAAGAGAAAGAGGAGGAAGAGAAAAAGAAGCTGGTTGATCCCAGGTCTTCCTGATGTTAAGGTCAACTTTCTATGCATTATATCAGACCAGTTATCTAGGAAAGATATTATATAGAATTAACCAAACATATAGTCATTTAAAACAACAAGACCAGAAAATTTATCTTCCTTTTAACTACATAACCTGAGAAACTTATAAAAATGCATGGCATACAATTTTGAATGCTTTTGCTCATGTATTTTATTTTATTTTTTGGTTAAGTGACTTGCCCAGGGTCACATAGCTAGCAAGTATCTGAGGCTAGATTTGAATTCAGTCTTTTCTAACTCCTGGGCCAGTGTTCAAACCATTGCATACCCTAGCTACCTTTATGTGCACTAGTTCTAATCATTCAATACTATCAATTTCTTTTCTTCTTACAATGGGAAATATCTCAGCTGAGGATGAAATATTCTTGCTGATTTTGAAAGGGAAATTTTTTGCCATCAGTATCCCCAGTGACAAGATACTTCAGTTCTGACTCTCTTCCTACTAGAATATTTTCCTAAATCCTATGACAATATAGTTGGTGGTATTTAGGACTAGGTGATGATTGATGGCAAAAAATAGTCATTAATGAAGCAATGTTAATTTGAAAGGAAGTCTGGAGGGTAATGTACCAGAGATCTGTCTTTAGTCTTGCCCAACATTTTAATCAATTATCTGAATTGAAGAATAGATGACATGCTTGTTAAATTTTCCCATGGCATGAACCTGAGAGATCCAATTTACATGCTGGATGGCAAAGTCAAGGTTCAGAAAGATCTTTATAGACCTGAACAATGGGACAAATCTAATGAGATGAAATTCATTAGGGAAAAGTGCAAAAATTCTATATAATTTGGTCAAACCAAACTTTACCAGGACAGAACAGAAGAAGGGTGGCCAGACAAGTGTTTGTATTAGCATGGTCTGGGTATTAAGGGACTATCAACTTGAAACAAGTAAATGGTGTAATATAGCACCAAAACAAAATAAATGCTAACCTAAGCCATATCAAGAGATGCTACTTGCCAGAACAAGGGAGGCAAACGGTCTGCTCTACTCTGCCACAGAGATTTCTATAAAATAATATTCTGCTCTCCATACCAATCTTAGCAAGGGCATTGACCAGTTATAACATATAGAAAGTAGGGTGATGATGATAGTACATGCATATTGTAGTAGAATGGTCTATGGAAAATGAAAATATTTAGCCTAGGGGTTCCAACCCCTTTGTGGGGGTTGGAAAGGGGCAGGGTGGTAGAATGGAAGAATGGTAGCTATCTTTGAGTCAGTCAAGTCAATTAACAAGCATTTATGTATTCAGTGTATATTCTGTGCTAGGCAATGTATTGATTTCTGGGGATACCAAAACAAAAAGCAGTCTTTGAAGGATTATCATATGGCAAAGGGACGAGTCTAGCTCTTCCTTATCCCATTGGACCAAACTAAAAGCAATAGTGCAAGTTCCAGAGAGATGCTCTTAGATCAGTGTAAGGAAAAACTTTCTGGCAAATGAACTCCATAAAAGTGGAACAGGTTGCAATGGAAATTTGAGGCTCCCTTTTCATTAGATGCTTTCAAGCTAAGGCAAGATGACAACTTGTCAGAGGTGCTATAAAGGGTAATTTGTGGGCAGATTTAGGTTGAAGTCTTTTGCTTCTATGGTTCCTTCTCAAATTCTATGGTACTAGTGTGAGAAGGGCAGATTAATTGGTATTAATAGAATTTAGGACGAAGGTAGCCCCTTTCAGTCTTGCTTCCAAGGAATGATTTATATGGATCATGATTAGTATAACTGGAACAGGCCGAAAAGAATTTTAGTACTGAGTCAAATATCAGGTGGAAGTCAGGGAAGAAAGGTGCAGGCAGAATCAAAGAAGTTCAAAAAGAGACTTACGGTGTAGGCCTGGTTCTGAATCGCAGAAAATCTGGGTCTATGAGTTTAAAAAATAAAATAAAAGAACTCTCCTAGAGGGGGCTGGGGAGAATATATGGACCAGCAGATGGCAGCAGAGAGCAGTAAAGAACCCAAGAGGCAGGCCAGATTGGGAAATAGGGATGGACAGGGGCATGGGGTAACCAATAAATGACAATACAATAGAAACTTGGAAGCAGCCTAAGCAAAAGGACATCTAATCTAATATCCTCATTTTTCACATAAAGAAACTGATACCCAGGGGGCAGCTAGGTGGCGCAGTGAATAGAGCACCTGCCCTGGAGTCAGGAGGACCTGAGTTCAAATCTCACCTCAGACACATAACACTATTTGTGTGACCTTGGGCAAGTCATTTAACCTCAATTGCATTCCCCCTTCCAAAACGAAAGAAACTGATGCCCAAAGAGATTGTGACTGAAAATGGGCAGGGTTGTGTTGGAGAAATTATATAGGATTTATCATGATCCCAAGCTGCTCCCTAAAACCAAACCAATCCACTTATATCAATATTCTTCTACAGACGCTATATGATTATGTCACGAAACATCAGTCTCCAAAGCGTCAAAATGGTCGACAACCCACAGGGCAATGGAGAGATAAATGGTTGGCAAAAATAGGCTATAACATATTATTAACAATGGTATGTATTAAAGAAAGGGATAAACGTTACTGTTCTACAGGGGCATGATCAGAAATGAAGGGGAGAAGTAAGTGAGAGTAAGGGAGAAGAGATAGGCAATCCAAATGCTGGCACCCATGTAGTGTTAAGAGGTCTAGACTCTAGGTCCTAGAGCAGGACCGATGGGTAGGCCTCCTCCGGTGGGTCTGTGGAAGGATATGGATGAGACTTGCACAGATAGGAGGGGTGGCCACATTGCTCACTAACACGGATTACACAGAAATATTGACATGTAGAGAAGACGGAAGTAAAAACAGTTAATGAAAGGTGAATAGAAACGTTTGGCCTGCTTCTGTAAGAACAGGATTAGGAGAGCTAAGGTTCCTAATAAGTAAGGCCAGCAATGAGCACTAAGGAACAAAAGGTGTTTTTTGTTTTATTGTTTTCTCTGCTGGAGGTAAAATGACTCTCAAAGACAGAGTAGAATTGCTCCTTGAGCTGAATGGGGTGTAGATAATGGACCACAGAGAAAAGGCAGAACCAATCTACTCTTAAGTTACTTCTGATATTTCCTCCAAGGAGAACGATCTTGTGATGGACAAGTATAGAACAGCAACAACAAAAAAGGCTAAGCAAGGGAGTGAAATCCAAAATAAATGAGAAGGTACTATGAGAGTACTTAGTTGCTCTCAATGAGTTCAACATAATAAGCCTAGGTGAATTACAAATACTGGAAGAACTGGCAGATTTGATGGCTGAAATACTGTTTACCGTCTTTGAAAGATCATAGAAAATAAGAACAATTTACCAGAATAGAAACAAGCAAATGCCCAGATCTTAATTTTTTTAAACTCCAAAATTAGCTTCCTTGTACCAGTTATATTTATTTCATAAATGACATCTTTTTAGCTACTTCTAGGATTAAAATCAAATTTTAAAATGAATTGTCCTAATATTTAGACCTCTTTTGCTACAGTTTGTATTCAATACCTTTTCATTCAAAACTTAACTCAAGGTGTGAATAAATTATCTGATTGTTAAGCAGGTGCCTTAGTTCCTTAGACCAAAAATGGAAAATATATAACCTTTTTCTTTTAGAGAAGGACTATTAATTAGAATGGCTCAGGGAAAGAGTTTTTAACTTTTTTGTCATAGACCGATCAATTGATAGTCTGGTTAAGCCTTTGAACCTCTTTCAGAATAGTGTTTTTAAATGCACAATATACAAAGAAAATCAATCATATTGAAATAAAGTTAATACAAATATTTTAAAAAGCAAGTATACAAACAAGAATCCCTACTTTAGGGTCTCCCCTTAAATATATTAGTCATTTATTAAGCAATGTCATATTATATTTCAATAGTAATGTATTTTAGCCAAACATGAATTAAAATTAGGGGGAAACACTAACATTCCTTCTAAATCATGATGTCAATCAACCTTGTGGCAGGTCAAGTGTACAGACATGATGAAAAAATTACAAAAATTACAAGAAAATATTCGTTTTCACATTTACATTTTAACCAAAGAAATAAATAGTACAACAGCAAGCATTTACTTAGTACTTGATATATGCCAGGCACTGTGCTAAGCATGAAGGTTACAAAAATGAAAAAAATTAAACTATGATTAAATTATCCTAAAGGAAATAATATTTGAGAATCACAGTACACTTTTTTCCCCTCTCTGTTGTTGACTGGAAATTTGAAAGAAACCAAAATGTCCTGTTGTTGTTAGGGTTTTTTTAAGGGTGGAAGATCTACAAATTATAGCCAGTTAGTTTGACTTCTGGGAAAATTTTAGGAAGCATTATTAAATGGATCGTTTCCGAGAATTTCAAAAGAGAAGCAATGACCACAAAGAATCCATGTGGCTTCATCAAAAACAAGTTATGAAACTATCCTCATTTCTCTTCTTTGATAGTATACTCTATTAGTAGACAGATCTGGCAAATACTAAAGACATAAATTTAAATTTCAGAAATGTTCAATGAAGTCTCCCACGCTATCTTTGTGGACAAAATGGAGATATATAGGCTTAAATTTGATTGAATGCCCAGATCCAGAGTTCATTGTATGTAACTCAGAAGAAAGTTCCTAGAGAAGTGCCCTAGGGCTGTCTGTTCACCCACCCCTTAGTATTTAACATTTTTATTAATTCGTTGGGTGGACATATGTGTACACACACATAATGTTCATCAGACTTTCAGAAGACTCAAATATGGTAGGAATAGTTCACATACTAGATGATGTCAGTATCCAAATGGATCCTGACAAACTAGCATGATGGACCAGATCTAATCAATTCAAATTGAATAGGGACAAATGTAAAGTTCTCAATAGATTCTTTCATATAGATACACTGAATACTGTTGTGTCGCTAATAAGTAAAAATTGTATTTATTCACAAACCCTTGATGAAAAAAAAACAAAGGAGGAAATTCATTTGATTAAATTGGCAGAGTTGCCAGAGGCCAGGTCTGGAGTCAGGAATCCGTAAATTCAAATTGAGCCTAAGACATTTACTAGGTGTGGGTATGATCCTGGGCAAATCATTTAACCCTGTTTGCCTCAGTTTCCTCATCTGTAAAATGAGCTGGAGAAGGAAATGGCAAACCACTACAGTATCTTGGCCAAGAAAACCTCAAATGGGGTCATGAAGAGTCAGACATGACTGAAATAACTCTCCGTGAACAGTCAAATGATGTAACAACAATTTAATCCGGCACAAATTACTTAACTTTACTTTAGAAATAACCCCATCTGGTAGGGAGACCCATCCTGCCCAACCGGGGAAAGTCAGAAGGACAATGGGGGAGGACATAAGAGAGAGCAAATTGGGGGAGGGGCTTTACAATGGGATCACTGTTTTGGGGTGGTGGGTGGGGGAAAGATGGAGAGAAAATTTGTAATTCAAAATCTCATGGAAATTAGTGATGAAAACAAGAAAATTAATTAATTAATTCAAATTGAAAAAAAAGAAATAACCCCATCTCCTGTGCTACTTACTTTGAACATGGTAAAACATCGGCAGGGGCCATCCTCGAAAGGCAGTGACTAGGGCATTTCCAAAGTTCCTTCCCCAAATTTTGACAAGTTTTGTTTAGCATATAAACCCTGCTTTATATACTATCTATGTGGTGAACCTTATGGAAGATTATCTGTTGCTGTCATTTTTACTGTTGTATTTGGAGTGTCCTTGCAGATTAGGGTTTATTAGACCTAACATTCTTTTTTTGACTAAAACATCTCAGTGAAAATACTTAATGGTCTGTGACTTCATTGGATACACATTCTCTCTTGATGCAGATGGAAGCCCTCAGTAGTACACATTACATAGACTCATAGTAGTACAAAGAACTTTAGAAATCGGTGAGTATGTACACCTCATTTTACTAATGAGGAAGCCAGGGCCCAGAAAGGTAAAGACATTTACCTTAGCCCAATGACAAGAACCAGGACTTAAGCAGGAGACTTCTAATTCTTAGTGCTCTTTCCTTTATATCAGAATTCTTCCTGCTGGGCAGCCAGTAGCCCAATGACTAGAGTACTGGACCTAGAATCAGGAAAAACAAATCTTCCTGAGTTCAAATCTGGCCTCATATACTTACTAGCTGTGTGACCCTGGGCAAGTCATTTAATCCTGCTTGTCTCAGTTTCCTCATCTGTAAAATGAGCTGGAGAAGGAAATGGCAAACTACTTCAGTATCTTGGCCATGAAAACCCAAAATGAGGTCATGAAGAGTCTGAAATAACAAAACACACTAGAATTTTGCATTTATCAAAGTTCAGGCAAGGCAATTATTTTAAAAGTCATTTTCAGCTTCACATAAACACGTAATCACATTACAGATCCCCAAATGCCCTACGGAAATTCTGTTTATGCTAGCTGAAACTCCATAGAAGTGCATTTTCATGTTGCTTGAGGCCTGTTCCTACAACGAGCTAAGATTTCTCGGGCCTCCGGGGGGCAGCCTATACCATTTAAATCTGGTGTCATTGATGCCTTGAAAACACTCAACAATTTGTCTTAAGGATCTGGACCCAGCAACTACTATTAAAGAAAAAGGAAAGACATTTTAGAAGCCCGCAAACTATAAGTAAATTGATCAGTGTTATTATCATAATAATGTTCATTTCACTCAAATCCAAAATCATTACCCTGAGGCTCTTAATAATTATGATGTTCTTTGTTGAGAAAATTATTGGAACTGAATGAGTAAGCATATAATGATAGTGTTTGAGGGAGTTCCAACCAAATATATTACCTGGTAAACTATGCATAATTTCTACTTACATTTCTCCTGACAGCAGCAAAACCCAGGCCTGGCCTCGAGTTAGGAGGACCCGAGTTGAAATGTGAACTCAGATACTTATTTGCTATGTAACCCTGGGCAAGTCATTTAACCCTGTTTGCCTTAGTTTCCTCATCTGCAAAATGAACTGTAGAAGGAAATGGCAAATCACTCCAGTATCTTAGCCAAGAAAGCCCGGCATGGAGTCAACAAAGGGTTGGACACAACTGGAATAACTGAACAACAACATAAGTTATTATGGCTTACTATTAAGACATCTCAAGCAGTTCAGATTCATCCCTTGCAAGAGGTGTGCCTAAAGAGAAACTGGGAAACTTAGCTTTTGTCCCGTTCCTGAAATATATATGGAACTATTTCAAATTTATAAGAATAAAGTCTTTAATAAAATTTTAGAAGAATTTATAAGAATTTATTATAAATAACTATATATAAATATAATTCAAATTTATAAGAATAAAGTCTTTTTTTAAAAGTCGTGACAGAATGTCCAGGAAAGTCTTTTTTGGCCACTAGGCGGCGCAGTGAATAGAGGAGCAGCCCTGGAGTCAGGAGTACCTGAGTTCAAATTTGACCTCAGACACTTAACATAAAAATTAGCCATGTGGCCTTGGACAAGTCACTTAACTCCAATTGTCCTACATTCCCCCCTCCAAAAAAAGCAAAACAAACAAACTAGAATAAGGTCCATTCCCTAAATGATACATGGACAAAGAATTTGAACAGGCAGTTCTCAAGGAAAAACAAAAAACAAGCTATCTCTAGCTAGGGAGGCAGGGAGGGTGGGGGAGACTGGAATGCTGCATATCCTGAATAGAGAAACGTAAACCAAAGTAATTCTGAGGCCCTGCCTCCTATCTATCAGAGTGGCAAAGTTGACACCTCTCCCCTCCCCCCCCCAAAAAAGAAAAATAACAAAAGTTGGAGGGGCTGTGGGAAAACAGGCAGATCAATACGTTGTTAGTAGAGCCTCAACTTGACACATTCTGGAAAATAGCTTGAAATTAAGTTCCCTAAATGACTAAATTTTTCATATCCTTTCATCCAGTGATATCGTTACTAAGTCTATACTCCCAAGGAAATCTTTAAGAAGAAGAAAAGTCCAACATGTACAAAAATATTTATAGCAACTCTTTTCATAAAGAACTAGAAATTACAGGAGACTTACCAATTGTGGAATAGCTGAACAAATTATAGTGTATGAATACAATGGAATATCATGCTATAAAAATGAAGATAGTGATCGTTTCAGAGAAACCTGGGAATACACGTATAAACTGATACAAACTGAATAGACCCAGGGGAAAATTTTGTACATTAATAACAGCATTATATAGGCAAACTACTTTTAAAGACTTAAGAACTCTGGTCAATGCAGCCATCAAAAACAATTCCAGAGTATTTGTGATAAAATAGACTTTGTTCTAGCTCAGTCATGTCTGACTTATTGTGATATTGGAGGTTTTCTTGGCAAAGATACTGGAGTGGTTTGACATTTCCTTCTGACCATTTTATAGATGAGGAAACTGAGGCAACCAGGGTTAAGTGACTTGTCCAGGGTCACACAGCAAATAAATGTCTGAGGCCGGATATGAAATCAGGAAAAGAAGTCTTACTGACTCTGGTCTGACACTCTATCCATTTTACCACCTAGCTGCTCTCTTGAAAAAGGCTATCCATGTCCTTAACAAAGAGGTGATAGATTCGTGGTCCTCTTCGAAAATGAAGGACAAACACAACATATGAGTAGACTGACTTGGCTGAATGGAAACCCAGCTAATTGGGTAACTCAGCTCATCCTCTCCCTCTTCCTTTCCCTCTCCCTTCCTTCTCCTCTACAAAGGAAGGTAAATTTTGATGGCCAGAAGTTGCCCAATTAACTTGCGGTTTACTGGCTAGGAAACTTTCTTTTTCTTTCTTTCTTTCTTTCTTTCTTTCTTTCTTTCTTTCTTTCTTTCTTTCTTTCTTTCTTTCTCTTTCCTTCCTTCCTTCTCCTTCCTCCCTCCCTCCCTCTCTCCTCTGTCTCTGTCTCTGTCACACACACACACACACACACACACACACACACACACACACACACACACACACAAAACCAGTTCACTCTGAAGTTCATGGATTAGACCACAATAGGTGGCCCAAGCTCCTCTTTATGGATGTTTTTGGGCCCTCTTGCTAGAGTGAATGTCAATGGTAACTGTTTCTCTTTGGAAGAGCAGCCTGAGGGTCTTCTCCTTCCAGCTAGATTTTTTTTTCTTTTTTTCTAATTAAAGGGGCCATCCCTTGACTTACTTCTTAAAGAGGCTTATTCACTGAATGGTTCTTACCTCACTCTAAGTGAATATGTGAAAAGGTCTTAGCCTAAAATGGCCAGGGTCTCCCATTGCATCCTGGGCCATCTCCAGTTCTCCTGATGAATAAACTGGTCACTGAATCCAATGGTTCTGGAGGAGAAACTGAGGCTGGTGACCTTGCACTGCCCTCACTCACTCAAATCAAAGTCAACTGCAATCCACATCATCATTTCCTTGATGCCATGGTCCTCTTTGAAAATGAAGGACAAACACAATGATGGATTCAAGAGGCAGAATGAAATGTTTTCCCTAATTCTACATATTTGTTACAAGAATTTTGTTTTATTTTTTCATTGAAGGGGGAGATGGGAGAAAAAAAATTCATTCTTGTTAATTGAAAGAATTTAACAAAACACAGTAGAAATATGAGTTCTCATCTCTTATTGGCTGTCTGATTTTGTCATGGCATTTGTGGGATTGAAATGATGACATCAGCCCCTCTAATTAATCCTATCACACAGGAAAATGTCAAAGGTATATAGAACTTTTCATAGGAAACTGCTTCTGGGCCAGTTTTCTAAACTCATACACCACAATACTTCCCATTTTAATGTACTGCTAGGCCAAAGGGTATGCACAGTTTTATAACCTTTTGGTACCTTATTTGTACAATTACAAGCAGCATCTTTTGGAGGTGCACATGAAAAGGGAGATACAATCAGCAGGTCTAACTCCCACTGGAGCTGGCCTTGATGTCTTTCCCATCTGTGTAGGGCACGGTTGCAGTAGCTAGCCTCTAGGTTTGCAGAGTGGGAATCAATACATGAAAACATCAGTTCCTTCTTAGGCTGAAACTTTTGATCTGACAAAAAGAAAAAGAGCCCATGATCGGACTGACATTTAATTAACCTGAGCAGATGTCAGTATGCCAAGGCTCCACTTAATGGAGCTCAGACAGAGACCTTCTGAGGAGCAGGTGCACAACAGCTGGATGGGTAATATGCTTCTTACTGTGGTTTTCCATGTCAGAATGCTCTCAGGAAGGGCACAAGCAAGGATGTGTGAAAGCCACTTGTTGTAGGTCACTGCTCTTTATCATCTAGCACTGACTCTGCCCCCCCATCATAGTTTCATGGATTAAATGATCATCAGAGCAATCTAGAAAGTTTCAGAGTATATGAGTTCAAGTTTGTTTCTTCCAGAATTTTACAAGCACCCTCAAATGTCTCCTTTTCATATATTATCATTTCAATTGTATTTCCTTCTCTCTATGGGCTTTTCCTAGAAAAAAAAAACGATTTTACAGAAAGAACATGGTATTGGGAATTAGAGAGAAGTGGATTCTAAACTAGAACTAATAGCAAACTGGATGACATTAGGTAAATCACTAAGGTGATATCTTTTTTTAAACCATTTTATTTCTTTCTAATTTCATGTAAAAATTTTATCATTCTTTTTTCTTTAATTTTATCCCAAATTCTTTCTCCCTCCTTTCTCCCCTCAATGAGAAGGCAAGCAATTTGATATAGGTTAAACATGTACAATTGTGCAAAATGTATTTCCATATTAGTCATGTAGTAAAAGAAAATGCAGACCAAAAAAAAATTTTTTTAATGGAGTCTGCATTCAGACTCCATCAGTTCTTTCTCTGGAAGTAGAGAGCATTTTTTCCCATAAATCCTTTGGAATTGCCTTGGATCACTGTATTGCTGAAAATAGCTAAGTCATTCATACTTGATCCTCATTAGAATATTGATGTTACTGTATACAATGTTCTCCAGCTTCTACTCATTTCACTTTGCATCAGTTCATATAAGTCTTTCCAGGGTTTTTTTTTTCCTGAAAGCATTCTGCTCATCATTTCTTATAGCACAATAGTATTTCACCACAATCATATACTCCAACTAGTTCAGCCATTCTCCAATTGGTGGGCCTCCCCTCAATTTCTACTTCTTTGCCAGCACAAAAAGAGCTGCCCTAAATATTTTTGTACATATAGGTCCTTTCCTTTTTTTGTTAATCTCTTTAGGATATAGCTCTAATGGTATTGCTAGGTCAAAGGGTATGCACAGTCTTATAACCCTTTGGGCATAGTTCCAAATTGCTCTCCAGACTGGTTACATCACAACTCCACCAACAATGCATTGGTGTCCCAATTTTCTCATCTCCCACCCAATATTTGTCATTTTTCTTTTCTGTCATATTAATTGATCTGGTAAGTATGAGAAAGTAGCTCAGAGCTATTTTAATTTGCATTTCTCTAGTCAATAGTGATTTAGAGCATTTTTGTATGACTATAGATAGCTTTGATTTCATCATCTGAAAATTGCCTGTTCATTTCTTTGATGTAAGGTGATCTTTTAGAGCCTTCCCAGGTATAAAATTCTAATATTCTGCTCTGGAATATAGAGAAGCATGGAAAGACATAACAGATGTAAACTGAAGTAAGCAAATCCAGGAAAACAATATACTAAATCATTACAACAATGTAAATGGAAAGCATTTTTAAATGAAATTTAAAACTATATAATATTATGATAAAGCTTGGCCCATCCAAAAGGGTATGCTTTTCTTTGATCTACTCTTTGCAGAAGTAGAGTACTATGAGTATGGACTATTGACTATACTGTCAGACTGAGTGTTAAAGTATTGGTTAGTTTTACTGAATTCATTTTTCTGTGCCTCTCTTTTCTTTGTTATAAAAGATGACTCTCTTGGTAGGATAGGAGGAAAGAATATATCTGGGAGTGAAGTGAAGGTGAAATAAAAACAAAAGAAATCAGTGATTTTTTTTAAAGAACAAAATGCTCTTCTGCTTCTTTCTACCTTTGTATATCTTGACCTTGGATTATTAGTAGTTGGTAAGAGCGCTTTTCAAAGCACTTCCACCTTCACAATTCCATTTTGTCCCCAAGAACCCTTTTGAAGTGGGATGGGTATTAGCACCCCCATTTAACAAATGAGAAAGCCCAAAGCCTAGATAGTTAAATAACTTGCTCAAAGTCATTCAGTAACCAACAGAGTTGTGAGTAGAGTTCAAGTCTCCTAATCCAGTTTCCTTTCTACAGTACTAGGTCATCCCTTCACCTGTGCATCATCTGCAAGGAAAACGGAATCATATAAA
Organism: Pseudocheirus occidentalis; assembly: GCA_028646575.1. NCBI lineage: Eukaryota > Metazoa > Chordata > Mammalia > Diprotodontia > Pseudocheiridae > Pseudocheirus > Pseudocheirus occidentalis. The sequence continues at coordinate 298,343,191 of CM053594.1, read as the reverse complement.
CTGAAATGATGCTCAGCTATGTGACAATCTCCTTGGAGAATCAGGCCAGATCTGCTGCTGTATTATATAGAGAACAGAGAAAAGAACAGGGTATACATCACCCTCCCAGATGCACCAGGGTGATGAGAGCAAAGTCCTGGAGGAAAGTCAAGGGATATAATGATCACAAGAAAGAAAAGTGTTGATTTTGAGGGTTGACAACACGGATGGATTCAGAGCAGACTTTTGCAACTTCAAAATTTCGAAGGCCTATGTGACCTCACAAAATCCACATTCTAAAACTTTCTTTTATCAAGGCTTATCTTGTCTCATGGAATGGTTGGATTTGCTGATGTATTAATATGCTTCCTAGATAGGCTAATATCTTCAGAGCATCTTGATATGTTTACAGGTGTCAATAAGAAGAAAAATGTTGTTTGTGGCTTACAAGAGGACAAATGGCACTGATTGACTTGAAATATAACTCTAGTTAATATCTTCATTACAAGATTCATCATGAAAACAAAATACTGTGACTTACTGCCTCCCTTTCATCAATGAAGTTGTTTTTCATGCTATAATCATCTATCACTGAACATTTGGGGGCCCCACTGAGTCAAAGTACAGAAATATTAAGTAAAATATAAAACATTTGCTGATATGCTATTTGTGTGGCCATAGGTAAGTCACTTAACCTCTCCATGCCCCCAGATAATTCTCTAATACTGTAAGTTATTGATCTGTCTTTGTATGCTAGAGTATATTTCCACCACAGAAATGATCTAATCAGACAAAATCATCTCAAATAAAAAAAAACCATAATGAGAATTTTCATTATCTATTTCCACTCCTTCCCCTTTTTCAGGATTCCACTCCATAAAGAATTTTTACCTTAAGGCAAGTGAGCTAATCTTGGCCCCACAAAGAGGACAAGTAATGGAACGTCCAATGCTAAAGCAATCCTTTTGTAAAAAAACAAATGTGTCTTCTGTGTATAAAGCCTTTCACCTTGCACTGAGGAGAAACAAAGTTTAGATAAGATTTTCCCTATCCTGAAGGAGCTAACACTCTGGTAGTAGCATAGGTATTAAGCATAACTACAGTAGATTATTCAATATTATACAAATGCATTTAGGATGGCACAAAACTGAAAAAAAAAAGGCTATCAGTGGGAGAATTGCTGAAATGTGTGTCTGTGTATGTGTATTATGTTTGTATGTAATGGAATAATATTCTGTTATAAAAAATTCAGAAAAATTAGGAACTCAGAGAAACATGAGAAAACATGTATGAACTGATGTAGAAGGAAGAAAACAGACTAATATATACAATGTCTGCAATAATATATATAAGACAACATTAAAAGAAATCAGGGGGCGACTAGGTGCCACAGTGAATAGAGAACCAGCCCTGGAGTCAGGAGGACCTGAGTTCAAATTAGTCTCAGACACTTAACACTTACTAGCTATGTGACCTTGGGCAAGTCACTTAACCCCAATTGCCCTGCCTTCCCATCTCAAAAAAAAAAGCCAAAAAAAATCAGAAAAAGATGAAATACAATGAGGAATCCTGATTTGAGAAAAAAAGATGATGTGAGTATAGTACAGTGTAAAAACTTCTATGTTTGGAATCAAGACTTGGATTCAAATCTTGATTCTGTCATTTATACATATATTATATATGGGCAAATCACGTATCTTCTCTGAGTCACTCTTTCCTTATCTGTGAAATGAAATTATTGAATTAGGTGATAAAAATCCCTTCCAGCTCTAAATTTACGTTTCCCTTGAAACACACTTCTTCCCTCCCAGCAAAGAAATGGTAGACAAAACATTAAATGAGATATCTAAGTCAGCTGCCTTTTATTTTTTTGCTTTTTTTTTTTAAGGGGGGGGAGGTAGGGCAATGGGAGCTAAGTGACTTGCCCAAGGTCGAACAGCTAGTTTTGTGTTAAGTATCTGAGGTCCCATTTGAATTCAGGTCCTCCTGACTCTAGGGCCGGTGGTCTACTCACTGCGCACCTAGCCGCGCCTGATAAGCTGGTTTCGATTTTCTGGTTGTCTTAGTTATAATGAAGAGTTCTGAGAGGCAATATACATAAGGAATCGAAGATTTGGATTTCGATTCCAGTCCTTACACATGAGCTGTGTGACCGTGAGTAAGTACCCCAATGCAACTCTGGAAGACTAGAAGTTATGAAGGCTTTGCTAGTCTGTCTCGCTGGAAGTGGTGTCCATACTAGAGCACGGATACAATCAGGGATCTGACCACCTCTCTTTCCTTCCTTACCCACCCCAAGAAAAAAAATGAGGAAGGGGTTTTGAGAGGGCAGTAGTGTTGATTGGAAAGTAACAATGAGTGGTAGTTTTTTAAAAAGTTAAATAAAATATGCGCACGAGACAGTTTAAAAAAATGATGATAAAGTGCTATGTGAGAACAAAATCCAATAGTAAGTCTGGGGAGATGGCGAAGAGGTCAAGAAAGGTTTCCTGGAGTTTGAATTGGGTTTTAAAGGATAGGTAAAATTTCGTCTGGCAAAAAGACAACAAAAATCCGAAGAGGCAGAACTTTCCAGACTCAACCTGTGCAATGTCTGGGAAGCATGCAAAAACAAAACAAAACACGTAAATAACCTAGAATTTCCACCTGTGCGTAGAAATGTAGTTCTCTTAAAAGCCGTGACTGAACTAGCCTTTCTCCGAAATCCCTTCCTTAGCACCCACCCCCTCTGTCCCTGAACTTTGCACAGCGCCTGGGACGTAGTAAGCGCTTTTAAACGCTTTTCTATTTAACTTCCTCCTCCCCGCCCCCAGTAAAAGGGTCCTTTTGCTTTTAACAATTGGCGCAGAGTCCCAGCCTTTATTTATTCCCATCACTGGTATGTACTCCTTAAAGGCAGCTTCTCTATCTTATGGTCAAAGGATACTAAGACCACAGATGGAGAGTTGGAAGGATCCCCGAGGCCACACAATTCAACTTCCTCATTTGACGGATTAAGAAATTGTGAAGGCCAAGGACATTAAAACTTCTTGTTTTAGAGGGATTGTTTTCAAAACACAACAAAAGCCCTAGCAGGGAAAGTTATAGGAGACAGATTTCAAAGAGCCAAGAGAAATTTAGGGAGTACTTAGATAGAAGTATTTAGGGAGCCAAGATCTAGATGCTTTTCTTTGTGAATGTAATTGGGGGAACAGGTTAAAAGCGGCGGAATTTTCTAAGGACAGAACTAGAATTATAGAAACCTTGAAAAACAAGCCATAGGGAACGAGAGCAGGCTTCCCCTCTCCTGAAGCCTGGCCGGTCTCCCCGCAGTGTTTTGAGAAGTCGAAAGTTTCAGGAGCACAACTATCTCGCGGGTGGGGGGTGGGGAAGAGGAGAAGCAGCAGCCGCCGAAGATGGTCTTTATTCAAAGTACTCCCACCCACATACTCGCACCCCTGACACACATCACTGATTTGATCTCGGCCATACCATCTGGCCCAGAACAAGTCTGAAGAGTCTACAATTCAATTGATGTGATCCTCCGCAGCTTTTCTGGTGCCTGCTTTGGTCCCGGCTTTTACGAATGACTCAGTCATTTATTGGCCGCCCCTCGGCGTTAATCACCCGCAGTTTACTTGAGCCCCGCCTACCTCTAGCCTCGGTTAAACTGGATCTTTTTCAGCTGTCACAGCCGGCAACTCCAGACTGTGCTTAGAAGTCGCTTGACTGAGCTCGGAGGGGCTGTCTCCGGGTTCTGTGAAACTAGCTGCTTGGTGCTGTCGATTTGTTTAAGCTATATTTTTCATAGCGATTTGCTTTGGTTTTCTCAGGTATATGCCCACTGGAGCAGGAGAAAGCCAGAGAAAAAGGGCAGGTTTCGTGCACAGGTGGAAACAGGTTCTCTGGGAGATTTTAAACTATTGAAATGAAACTTCGATTTGTTTTAGATTGACAGAATGCGTCTCTGTACGCCAAAGAGCTAAAGTGTTTTCCCCTCATAGTTAGGTGGAATATATGTGTATAGAGCTTGATTTAAGAAAGGGAAAAAAAAAACCAGGAAAACTGGAAACTTTCTGCTGAGGGAGTAAATATTTTCTGCATATGCAGGTTCTCCATGTGTTAATATCTTTCTTGCCTCTGGTGAATCTGGTGCATCTGGTGAAGAACAGAATATTTATTGGTGACTGTCCTAAGGAAGGAGATGTCCCAGGAAATGCCTCACACCATGAGCCAAATGACCAATGCTACTTGTGCTTTACATGGAAAAAGCAACAACGCCCATTGGGGCAGTTCCTGTGAGTGTGACTTGAAAAGGAAAGGCGGCCACTATCAAGGTAAGTTTTGGAGACAGAATACCAATATTGGCTTTATGGTGATCCCAGGGCAGCAGAAGGTGAATATCAGGAGGGAAGGGAAGCTCTTGCCGTTTAAATATGCCTAATTTTTGAACTATGAAAATGTGAGAACTGATGTGCATTAAATGCTCTCTTTTTAAAAGGCCAAGTGAAAGATCATTAAGAACTCAAACTCCTTGTTGCTGATTTTGTTCTTTTTTTTTTGCTTTTTGGAGGGCAGTTGGGGTTAAGCGACTTGCCCAAGGTCACACGGCTAGTTTTTTTGTGTTAAGTGTCTGAGGCCGGATTTGAACTCAGGTACTCCTGACTCCAGGGCCGGTGCTCTATTCACTGTGCCACCTAGCCACCCCGCTGATTTTGTTCTTAAATACCTCAACAAATTGAAATTTCTGTACTTGAAATGACAACCTATGTTTTCTGGCTTGGAGGGGTGAGAGGCAGAGATATAACATAGTTTGTGTAATTCTAAAAAATTCATGGAATCAAGTTTGACTATTGGGATCAATATGGGTCAGATTAGCTCCACATCAGCATGTCATGCCAGTTGGTGACTGGCAGCCATATCCTACTACTTAGGGCATAATCTGAGCTTTAGATTTGCTGCCTGGTTTATTCATTACTTGGGGAAACAAAGATGGTTTTTACTGTTTGTTTTTTTTTAATGGTCCAAGAGCAGGTGGAAACAGGAAAATACAAGATGTTCTATGTTATAGGTTCACTGGACAACAGTGTAGTTGATCCATCCATCTTGGCCATTCTCATCTGAACACCCTGGTTGAGCTGCTTCATTAATGACAATTCATAGATTGGATTATAGGCTTAGATCTAGAAGAGACCTCAGAGGTCATAATGTTCTAATTCCTTATTTACAAAAGAGGAAACCGATCCACAGAAAGCTTCATAATTTGTCTGAGTGGCACACGGTGGTCATAGCCTGAATCCTAAAGCATAGGTCTTCTGACTCAAAATCCCACACTTTATCCACTGCACCACAAAGTGGCTGAAATGAATAGATTTCATTCAAAAACTATTTCTCAAGCAATTACTGTACTTCAGAGTGCTATGTTGCGGTCCTAGGTGACATATAAAAATTCTATCATACAGTGTCTCAGCTGTCACAGAGCTTATCATGTGGTAGAAAGATGTGATACAAAAAACTGGGCTGAGAGAGGCAAAGCAACCTGCCCAGGGTCAATCAGCTTTATTATGTATGTGATACAAATTAATATATGCCAGTGTAAAATGTGATACAAAAGGCAAAAGGCTTTCTGAAGGAAGTAATATTTGGTTTGGGTGGTAATGGGTGGGTAAGAATAAAACAGGTTAAGAGTTGGGGAAAGAGGATACTTTACAGGCACAGAGAATAAGGTGAGAAAAGACATGCAGGTGGGAAAGAGCAGGGTGTGCTCTGAGGATGAATGATTTAACCGAAGCATAAAGTGCTTGGCAGGGATAGAATGATATCAGAATGGAGAGGGTGTTTCCAAATGGCAGAAGGACTTGGCTGTCAGGCAAAGAAGTCTGAACTTGACTGGGTTAGCAATAAGGAAATACTGAAGTTTTTGGAAAGATGTATCTAGATCTGTGCATAAGGATGACTAATCTAGTATCTATTTGAAAGATGGATTAGATTAGAGGGGCTTAAAATGAGGTACCAAAGCACATTTTAAATGATCTCCCAAAAATTAAAGTTGTTCTCCAAATATTCCTAAATTCCCCTTAATTGTTTTGTATTATCTGAAAATGAATATAGGAAGCCTAGATTCACAGTGTTGCAAACTTCCTTTCATTTTCTCTTTCTTCCTTTCTCTTTTTAAAATTTACTTCCTTGTCTTCCTGAATTGCATCTTTTTGCACTTTGCAGGGGGTGGGGGAGAATCATATAGACACAGCCTTAGTTTTTGGCAAACACTGTGAATTGTTTCAATTACCAGAAGGGTACCTGCTATCTATATGTTATGTATATCAGGTCCCTTTGCCTGATCCACAGGCATAGTTGTCTAGAGGGTCAGTACCATGATGTGCAGCAACATGGTATAACATGCCGGATTTGAAATCAGGATGACATAAGTTCAAATCCTGCCTTGGACACTTACTAGCTGTGTGACCCTGGGCGGGTCAGTTTGCCTCTCTCTCCCCAGGTTTTCCTGTCTGTATAATAGGGATAATAATAGCATTCACCTCACGAGATTTTTGTAAGAATCAAATGAGCTATGTAAAGGTGCTTTGGAAACCTTAAAGAGCTATAAAAATGATAGTTTTTATTGTTATTTTTTGTTTTAACAACTCTCACTGTAGATGCTAATCTAATATATATTAAATAAGAGTAAAAATGTAACACTTTACAATATCAGCAGCACCAAACTGTTTGGGGGAATTAAATTGACTTTAAACCAACTACACTAGAGTATGGCCTGACATTTACCATAATTTCAGCAAGAAAAACCTATCACTGCTAAAAGCCTCCTCCTGTAGTTGGTAGTTTTAGAGTGACCTAATGGCCACTCCTAAACCCAATGCTGGCCATGACCATTATAGCCTGGAGCCAAACTTATGATGACCCACTTCTCAAAATATCCACAAGACTCAGTCATTTGAAAGAAATGTGTTCTCTTTCTGTGGTCTTTACTACAACCTTGTGACGATCACCACTAACCAAGGCCTTCTGCAGCTGAGCCTCAGAGTACTTGCCCTTTTCAACTATAAACCCTCAAATTCCCAGGTACACCAAAATAAACAAAAAGAAAAAAATCACACCCAGAATTCCAGTGTATTGCAAACCAACCGTAAGGGGCAGGAGTATCACTTGGAAGTCTGGAATGACCAGTGACATTGAGTAAACCATTTGTTATAATGATAAGTTACATTCCAGTCCCTGATCTAAACTTCATAGGGGATCATTTCCTCTCATAGCTCTGGTTTTTCTTTAATGCTGGACTTTTAGTTTGCTAATCTGCAAAGTTTAGCAGGACATTATGGAATGTCCAGCCTTTAGGGCCCATGTATTTTTGGGGAAATGGTGTCTAGCCTGCCCTAAACTAAATTTCTCTCCTTTAGCTAGGCTATAATTTCACTGACCACTTCTCAGAGAACATGTCTGGAACAACCAGACATGTATATTTTCCTTGCCATCCCATACAACATGGTAATTTGCTTTAGATAAATGGCAAGAATATACTTCTCTGTTCCATCACACGTATTTTTGGACTGTTTGGCTGTGTAACATAGAACATAGATTTACAGTTAGATGAGTTTTTAGACATCATTTAATTCAATTTTTTTTACTGAGGAATCTGAAATTCTCACAGGGACAAATAACACTATTGGGATTCAAACCCAGATCTTTTGACACCAAATGCAGCATTTTCCACCATACCACATTTTTAGTAATTAGGCCATATAAACCATCCCTCATGACAGAAATGAATTCACTACTCATTTCCACCTCTCCCAATCTTTGTTTTCTTCTTCTTCAGGCTTGGCTCAGATTTCATTTCCTTTGAGAAGGTACCCCTATGCCCAAGTTAAGTCTGTCTTCCTCCTCAAACTAACTGGTATTTACTTATATGGTTGTGGTTCACACCTCTGCCCCCAAAATGTAAGCTCCTTGAGATGAGACTGTTTTGTCTTTGAGGTCATAGAACAGGGCCTTACACTTAATACAGTAGATGCTTAATAAGTGTTTTGGATTGGGGAGAAAATGTGTCATAGAGACAAAAACCACATAAGAACCATTTCAGCTCCCTATTGCTGACTTTTAGCTTCTTGTAATTACCTCTCTGAAGATACTAAAATAGTCTCTGGTTGCTCCTCCATAGATCCTATGACTATAGCTGTGGACATTTCTAAAAATAAAGGTAACCCCCTACCCCCTCTCCCTGTGCTGAGCACTTGGCTCTGCTCATCAGTGCCATGATTACTGATGTTTTAAACAGACTCAGAAACCAAACTTGCAGCAATTTGTGTATTCCCACCTAATTTTCTTTGGTAGTCCAATTCCAGGTCTAATTTTCCTGGTTGCCCACAAGGCAGAAAAGCCAAATTCATCCTCCTGCTCCAAAGAGCTCTCTCACCCTAATTGTTGACTGTTGGATCACAGTTTAAGAGACCTCAGAGGTTGTCTAGTGCAGCTTCCTCATTTTACATCTGAGGAAACTTTGACCCAGAGAGATTAAGGTGGCACACATAAAAAGCAGCAGAACTGGATTTTAACTCTGTTCCTCTGACTCCAAATCTAGCTTACTTCTCCATTATATAATGCTGCCTCTTGAGAAATTTGACAGTGGGTACTAAGACAAATGTGGAACAAAGAAAGACCATTCTATTCCTTCATCAATGTTCTTGTCTCTGGTTTTCTCTGCATTCCTGTAGTTTCGGTCACATTCAGACTTTGGCAGGTTCTAAGCTAGACTCTTACATTCTAAATATAAATAGATTAGGGGGGCTGAAACCTTAGTACATGCCCATTCTGCTGTTAAATTAATTTAGAATTTAAGTGATAGAACACAAAATGCATTTTTACTGTCTCAAGAGCAGAGACTGCTCATTTCTCTTAGATTTTTTTCCACAAGGTTTTAGTGATTTGGGGCAGTAATGTTGCTGGCCACATAAGTGAAATTTATTTCAAACAGCTAAAGAATTTAAGTACAAGGGAATGCAGAAAGATCCATCAAAGAGCAGTATTTGAATCCAAGAGGCTTCAGACAAGTAAATAATATATATTTTTATATGGAACTTATAGAAAATTTTACATAGTTTGTGATCCTTAAAGCAGATTCTAATAGCCTACCACTTTCACAGGACATTGTAGCATTCTTGTGCCTTGGTATGGATTCTAAAATTGAGATAATAGTATATGCAACGTAACATTTGGATGACTGACCCTTCTACATATGACTTTTCCTGTTCCCACCACCACCACTACTTGTTAGTGCTTCTCCCACAGTTACCTTATATCTGTTCTATTTGTCTTCCCCTATACAATGTAAACTCCTACCTAGGGTGTAACAGAGGGCCTAGCACATAGGAAGCCTCTAATAAATGTTTATTGACTGATATTTTTTAAATGATGGATTGTCTTCTGATGGAAGTAGGATGAGTATGATTTTTCAGCTGTCTTGTTTTTACTCAGAAAAATAGAGGGGGAAGGGAATAAGCATTTATATAGGACCTACTATGTGCCAGCTATTTTATTGAGTGTTTAAAAAAACATCTTATTTGATCCTCATTAACAACCATTTGGACAATAAGTCCAAAACTAGGCTATACTTGAATGTCATGGTGTCTGCAAAACCACCTAATGCAAATAGTGAGAGAGTTTTTCCAAGTATGAGTTGACAGCTACATAGAATATCTTTAAAGAAGACAGTTTTAGTGAAGCCAGAGACTTTGGGATATCAGTTATTATAGAATTCAAGAATTGAAAACGGCATTAGAGTTCTATGTTATCCAACCTTTGACCAGGTTGGATATACCATAACCACCCTGAAAAGATGATCAGTATTTTTTTTACATTTTGGGGATGAGGGTGAAGGGTTGGCAATTATGAAGTAAAATCCTGAAGTAGAAATAAGGTTAATGACCATCTGAATTTCATTTGTTGCATGCTTATGACTTGCGTGACATTGTAAAATCTCCCACTTCTCAATTTCCTCATCTGTAAAATGAGGGAATTGGACTAGATGACCTCAGAGATCCTTTGAAGCTTTATATAAATGATCCTCTCTCTCTCTCTCTCTCTCTCTCTCTCTCT
>CM053594.1:298300095-298333023 GCA_028646575.1 Pseudocheirus occidentalis | reverse complement strand
CAAATACATACAAACTAGCTCTTCTCATCTAGTTCCATCATGAATCTAAGCATCCTTCCAGCTCTCAAATCTAATTGTTAACTCCTTAACGGCAAGGATACTGTTATATGTTTTATTAGCTATAATAAAATGCTGAGCCCAATAAACATCTTTTAGTGGAATGATAAATATAGTGACATGTTAGCATACAGCACTTTTATCTGTGGTTCAGCTGGTCCTCACTCATGTTGTAAAGTAAAAGTCATGCATTTGCCACCCATGTTGGACAGTTAGTTTTGATATGCCTCATAGCTACAGACTACAAGCCAGCTATCTGCCAAATGCATACATACCCTCCATCCCTACAGGGATTGGGCAAAGGAATATCCATGAACAGATCTTCACATTTCTATCATCACCACTGGAAGATAACTCAGAGCTCATGTCCTACTGATTCTGAGTCAGCAGTATTATCTTAATTGAAGAAGGCTGTTCCACTCAAAGGTAAGTGGAGATGGAATGCAACAACAAAAAATAGAGCTCATTGGAATTATTCATGATGGAGCTGGCCTCAGAAGGAAGAATGGTCTATAGAAGTTCAGTTTTTGTGACAAAAGATAGAAAAGCATCCAAAACCATTAATGGATAGAGATTTTTTAAATTATGATTTACTTTGGATTAGTTGCACCAGGGGTTCCTGTTTATGTGTTAGCTATTAGTGTAAATCATTAACAATTATATGTGCAATTTTAATCAACATTTCAACAAGTGAAATTTCACACCTGAGTTGTTACTTCATGAATCCATTATTAAATCTAACACCATATCCAAACAAAGCCAAAAGTGCAGCACAGTGGTATCCCTATTAACAAAATGGATGTGTTTCAATAAAATATTTCTTGATTAGAAACCTCCCTATTGGGACTGAAATCATTTTAGAATCCTTTCAGGCCATCAGAAGGAGGAGGGATGAATAAAGACTATGAAAATCTCATTAAATACTAACTAAAATGGTATATAGTATGCTAAAAATACAAAATATACATCTGGGTATCTTGAGCAAGATCAGTGATTCTTGACCTGAGGTTTATGGATTTAATTTTTACATTTTGATGACTGTACTTGAATATAATAAATTTCCATTGTAAGGATATGTATTTTTTGTATTTAAGACCATTATTCTAAGAAGGAGATCACAAGGCTTTCCCAGACTGGCAGAGGGATGTATGACATGAAAAAAAAATTAAGGGAAGAATAAATTGGAGTTGGGATTTTCTGGACATTTTCACTGCCTCCCTTGCCTATTACACTTTCTCCTTCTCTTCTGCTTCCTGACTTCCTTCAAGAGTCAGCTAAAGTCCTTTCTTCTGCAAAGAGCCTTTCTTAGTCTTCATCTTAGTACTTTTCCTCTGAGATTATCCCCAATTTGTCCTGTATATATCTTGAATGTAGTTGTTTACATGTTGTCTCTCTTATTAGGCTATGAGTTCCTTGAGACCAAGAACTATTTTGCTGTTATTTGAGGGTGAAGGGTGGTTTGTTATTTTGCCCTGTATGCCCAGAGCTCAGTGCAATGGCTGACATAGAGAAGGTGCCTAATAAATGCATGTTGACTTAGGAAGGATCTTTACCACTTAATAGGAATCAAGAGCAGAGAATCAGGAGAGATTACTATGGTAAGAATAGGGAGAGCTCTAGATCCTGGAAGAAGCAGACAATTCTGGGTAGGACCTAGGCTTGTTGCTCAACCCCAAGCAGGGGTTGTACCTGGGTCAGCCCTCGCCCTACCTCCCCATAGGAACAGAGGGCCACCTAGCAGGGGAAGACCTCTGACCCTCCTGTATGATAGTCTCAGTGGCTGAAGTCAGAACTTTTCCTGTTTTGATGGTAGGGATCATTTTTTTAGAAGGCAACATGGCACTGAGGCCATGAAACACAGTCAGGAAGAGATTATGATTTGGGAGGAGAGGGAGAACAGGGAGTATATGATGTAGAAGGTCACAGAAATGGGAATCTGGGAACCTCAAAGGGCTGATCTTTACTCATTCCACCATTTTACCTAAATGTGGCCTTGTTGACCATCAATAGTTTACAAATAGAAATTATAGGGAGATATTTTTGCTACATCTCAATAGGAATGTTGCAGGTGAGCCAGACAATGGTTGCCAATGCATCTTCATATGACTGATGAAAATTTTGTTTAATTACACAGCCAGTTTTGTCATAAAGGAACTTTCATTGCCAAGGAATTTGTTAGTTAAAATATCCTCATATTTTTGCTATTAAAGGAAAGCAAAAGAACTGAAAACAAAGTTGCTCTTGAAAAAAGTTCCTATTTGCCTGAATATAGATCATGAGTGTAAAAATTTTGATGGGGAGATGAAACAAAGCAATGTTCATATAGAGGAGTTTTGAAAATGGTCTGCAATGTTTCTGGTTGGATGATGGATAGATAGATTTATAGATAATTAGATTGATAGCTGGATAGTCAGATGATAGATTCATAGATAATTAGATGGATAGATAGATGATAGATAGACAGATTAATGGATCAATAGATAAATGTATTTCAATGTGATTGGTTTCCTTTGTTATTTCTATGATTTTTACTTTATGCATTTAAAAACATGGTTCTTAATCTATAGGTTTCACCTGACTGCCAAAGGAGTCCATGACATACAAAAAGGTAAAGAATCCCTGGTTTAGAGGCAGCTAGGTAGCACAGTGAATAAAAGCACTGGCCCTGGAGTCAGGAGGACCTGAGTTCAAATTTGGCCTCAGAAATTTAACACTTATTAGCCATATGACTTTGGGCAAGTCACTTAACCCCAATTGCCCTGCCCTCCCCCCCCTCCAAAAAAAAAGCAAAAAAAAAAAAAAAAAAGAATCCGTGCTGTAAGAGATCTTGCAGAGAAAGAAAGCCCCAGTCTACAAATCTGGAAACAAAAATAAAAAGGTAGTCTGTTAGATTACAGAACCTAAACCAAACTCCACCTTGACCCCACCCCCAAATATTTTCTTTTTCTGGATGTGGTATTCTCATTGGTATAGGGAGCGTCTAATGAGATTGATGCCTCCTTTGCAATTTACAGTCTTAGAGAGTTGCCTGGGAAGCTGTGACTTGCCCAGGGTCATACAGCGAGTATATGTCAGTAGCAGGGTTAGAATCCAGGTCTTCCTGACTCTGGAGTCAGCCATCTATGCACTATGCCAAACTGCCTCTTGACTACTTTCCAGATGTCCTGAAGACTTAGATTCATAAATTTGAGTTCAGTCATGATATAAAACTTTCTTTAGTCGTATCATGAATTCCACCCAAGTCCCAAACAGATGTCTCATAGGAATGTGGCAGTGGCCCTGGAATCACTAAGATGAAGCCAGTGGTACATATGCTCTGGGAAGTCCTTACTAGGATGGAAAAGCATGCCCAGTAACATTGACTCTATGTCTGTTGTCCCTGAGCCAACATAAGTTTAGATAGGGTTGTCTTCTGAATGGTCAGAAAGAGGTGAATTCTTCACTAAAGACTGCATAATACGCCATGAAGGGATTGTAGTCTGTACCTGTAGAAGGAGCACTTGCACTGATGAAATCTCAGATTCTTGAATTATTAGGACCATGGTCTCTTGAAGCAGTTTAAGATTTGGAGGTAGGGGCCCTTGAGATTGTGTCCCAGTTCTGCTATTTAACACCTGTATGAGCTTGGGCAACTCACTTAAAACATTTCTGTGCCTCAGTTTCTTCACTGTAAAAGTAAGGACTGGTGGTAGATGATTTCTAAGGTTCCTCTCAGCTCTATTAATCTATGAATCTGAGGATATTTTGAGAACACTGAGTCCAGAATGCAGCTCAATGGTTGCCTGGACCCAACTAGATTAAAATGTAGTTGGAAAATATTAAAATAAATAATGACATAAAAACAGAACATAGAAAGTGTTAATTTGTGATTCTCTAAACCAATATGTGGTAATAGCAATCCTTATTTAGGGTTTAGTGGCCCTTTTTTCTATTTGAGTTTGATACTATTGATTTTTTACAGATGAGGAAACTGAGCTTCCTCAAATCAGTGCTTAGGATAATAAACATTGTGCTAAGAATTATGTGGAATAGCATTTGTCATAACAAATAGCACTCATAAAACAGGATTTTAAAAAGTGTAATTTTGTGTTTCTCTCCTAATTACGCAGTTAGTGAGGAAGAGTACTGTTTGAGCTTAAACACAGACATAATAGATACATAAGTAAGGAACAGACCAAGATTTTTTTTAAAAGGGAAGAAGAACTGCTGTATGCAAGTAGAGAAGAGGCAAGCTTGGAGTCATAGTGGGAGGAACAAGTATGAGTAGAAGAGAGGGAACAGATGGAAAGAGAGAGAAAACAGAAAAGATCAACTACAAAAGTTTATCCCCTACGATTACTGAATCTCCAATTATTTGTGGAGGGGGCTGCCATTTTACTTTATCAGTTAATAAAAAGGGAAGTAAAGAAGTAGAGGAAAAAAGGAAGAGAAGAAAAGATTTTGAGGTGGGGGGGCAGGAAAGAAATACTTCAAGTTTTTCCAGGAGTTCTGCTCTCCTCCCAAAGAATAAAAAAGATCCTTGGAAAATTGGAACAGAATTTGGATTGTAATATTTTTAGGATGATGAATAAAATGTTTAAGCTGTGTGTGTGTGTATGTGTGTATCCGTGTGTATTCTTAGTGTTCATAACAGTGCCTGGCACATAGTAGACTGATTTGGAGAGTAGCAGATATTTTAAATGAGGGCTCTGATAAAGAAAGCTTAAGGCTTTCTTTTGAGCATTCTTGATCCAGATGTCCTCCACCTGCTGGGTTTTTTCCACATCAGTAGCATCTTGAAGGATTGCTCAGTCAATATCCTCAGAGAGCCAAATATTCCAAGTAACTGTACACAAAAGACTTTCAATTTCTTGTTTATAGATAAAATGACATTTGGACAGCAGGAAAAATGATGACTAAGCTCTTGGCAGAGCAATATATTCTTCTGAAATTCAGAGATGTACATTTGCATTCTTAAACTGAAAAGTCAAAGTATCAGGATGTTAAAATCACTGAGACTCCTAGTGGTTTGCCCAGTGGACACACTTTGAGCAAGCCTTCTACGAGGTCAGAATATGAAAGTGTAATAGAATCTGCAAAAGGAAGATAGATGGATGAAGCCATGCAGTATTGCTGACAGGTAGACATGTGCAAAGGGAAAAGAAGTTAGATTTTGTGATAATAGCTCAATCAGCTTTTCCCCAGAAGCTCTGCAACAGGAGAAAATAGACATATTTCAGTGCCTATCAAGTGTAAATGATGTGAAGTTCTAGAGAAGACATAAAAAGAAAGAAAATATTTGCTTTGATGAGTGATAGTATAAGTATAATGTGAAACCCACATAACAAATGATAGGCCACATTTGCATAATGATTTAAGGTTTGCAAAACAATTCATATACATCATTTCATTTGGTCATGGACTATGAACATTTATAAATATTCATATATTACTTCAAGAAGGTCGTTAGCCAAGTTAACAAGCATTTACTAAGAGTCTACTATGTGCGCTAAGTATTGGGAATACAAAGAAACACATAAACAGTGCCTGCTCTCAGGGAGTCACAGTGTAATGTAATGGGGGGACAGTAAGCAAGCAACCGTGTACAAGCAATATAGATACAGGATCAATTGGAGATAATCTCAGAAGGAAGAAAAACTTCTTGTAATTTTGTTCTTGTTTGATCGTTCTCAGAGAGGACCAAGGATATCAGGAAGGTGATGTCTTGACTTGCAAGTGAATTTTAGCTGAGATTTGAAGGAAGCCAGGAGGCAGAGGTAGGAAGGAGAACATTCTAGGCATGAGGGAGAGCCAGTAAAAAAAAAAAAAGCACAGAGTTGGAAAACATCATAGAATAGTAGGGCACTTGGAGGAGAGTAAAGTATAAGAAAACTGGAAAGGTAGGAAGGGGCCAGGTTAGTAAAGGCTAACTTTAAAAGCCAAATAGGACTTTATTTTTGATCCCGGTAGTAATAGGGATTTTATTGGATGGGGGTGGAAGGGGAGAGGGTAAGGTGTAACATGGTCAGAAATGTGTATTAGGAAAATCATTTTGATAGCTGTTTGGACGATGGATTGGAGTACGAAGAGAACTGAGACCAACCAGCAGGATATTACTATAGTTCAGGCTGAGGGAGATAAGGACTTCCATCAAGTGTCATTAGAAAGAAGAGTGGCAAATACCAGAGATGCTATTTAGATAGAAACAATACAATTTAACAATTGATTGGATATGGTGGGTAAGAGAGTGAGGAGTTGAGGACGACAGGTAGGTTGTGAGCCTAGGTGACTGGTAGGTTGGCAGTACCCTTGACAGTAACAAGGAAATTAAGGGGGGAGGATGGGCAGCTAGGCGACACAGTGAATAGAGTGCCAGCCCTGGAGTCAGAGGACGTGAGTTCCAATCCGGCCTCAGACACAACACAAAAACTAGCCGTGTGACCTTGGACAAGTCACTTAACCCCAATTGCCCTACCTTCCCCCCTCCAAAAAAGCAAAAAATAAAAAGAGGGGGTCAGTAGGAAAGATTATGAGGTCAGTTTTAAACATAGTTAATTTAAGATGTCTGTCGGACATCCAGTTTGAGATATCCAGTCAACAACTGAGATAGGAGACTGGAGGTTAAGAGGTAGGACTGAACAAGCGGATCTGAAAAATCATCAACATTGACATGATGATTAAATTCATGGGATCTGATGAGACCACCAAATGAAATACTGTAGAACAATGAAAGAAGACTGCCAAAGATAAAGTCTTGAGATGTGCCCAGAGATAATTTGGTTGGAGAATCAACAAAGGAGATTGAGAAGAAGTGACCACACAGATAATAAGGGAATCAGCAGACGACAGTATCACAAAAGTCTAGAGAGAAGAGAAAATCAAGGATAAAGAGAGAGAAACTCTGTCAAAGGCTGAAGAGATGTCAAAAGTATGATGATTGAGAAAGTCATTCAGAGCAGTTTCATTTGAATGATGAGGTGAGCAACTAAATTGCAGACCTATAACAAGATGAGAAGAAAGGTGGTTGAGTCATTGATTGTTGTAGACAATTTTCTCAAAGAGTTTAGTTATGAAAGGGAGGAAGGATATGGGATAGTTATAGGGGATGGATTAGGATGAGGACACTAAAAACTGGGAGAATCAGGAAAGAGCCCTGGCAGGAGAAGGCACTTGTTTTAAGCTTTGAGAGCATCTAGGCATGCCAAAAGGAGGAGGTAAGAAGGAAGGTTTCTACATTCTCAAAACCACGTTCCTTTCCAGCCTTATCACATACTGCTCCCCTTCAATACTCTACATTCCAGTTGAGACAGAACCTCCTAGCTTTTCCAGATCTCATCCTGAATTCTCCCACCACTGTCCAGGGTATCTCCCATGACTGGTATGCCCTTCTGCTTCATCTCTGCCAACTGAAATTCTTCTCTTCTTTCAAGGCTCAGTTTAGGTGCTGTGTCCACGAAGTTCTTCCTATATTCCCCCTGAAAGATTCTATTCCTTAAGTTTTCTTGCTGAATTTTTTTGGGATTTCTCTTTTACCCTAACCCATTTTGCCTTTCACTTTTTAAATGCATTATTATATTGTCCTATTAAATTCTAAGTCTCTTAAAGGGAAAGGCTGTGACATTTTCCATCGTGTGTCTAACGTAATGCCTGACATAAGGTTTTGGGGGGGTAGTTTTTTTGGTCCAGACCTGTGACAGCTGTAGGGAACGCCTGGTGAGAACAACCACCTTTACCTATGTAGATGAGCTACTTTTCTGCAATGTATAGTCAGAAATGTTCCTGGCAGTGCTGAGAGGTTGTGATTTGCGCAGGGCTATAGGCAGTAGATGTCAGAGGAACAATTTGGCCTCCATTCAAAGGATAATCTGCCATACTGCTAATCATGTTGCACCTATTAGATGTTTGTTTAATCGAATAGCACATCCAATAGTACATCTGAGATGGGAAAATAAACATAGCACATACCTCCCAGGTCATTGGAATAGTTCCCTCAGATCCCTGAGCTCCTGGGTCTGAAGTTGCATTATACTCCCTTTATTGAGTTGTCTTGGAAACCACCCCTGTTACTGCCCTCAACAAATGGCCTTTTAACTTCTGGGTTCCTGGTTCTGTGAGGGCTTTTAGGAATGCTGTCTTTAAGCTAGTATACAGGCTTGCATAGAAGCATAAGCCAAGAGCGTCATGTTACCTTAAAGAATGTTACTCTGTGTGACTTAGTGTGAGCTATTTCTATATGTAAATATTTTATAGAGTGGTTGCTAATTTGTAATTTATGCCATCCTATTTGTACACTTCCACAGCTACTCCATGTATGGTTATGAACTTGGGTGGAGAATACCTCATGCTTGTGGTTACTTCATGAACTTGGTATAGAGAGTCCTTCTCCCTCCCTCCCTGCTCCACCCCCTACTCCCACCCCCAAGTATTACAACTTGTTCTTTCTGGAAAGATGCTTGAAAGTTTGACACCCAGATTTTCACTTCATTTTTTTGAAAAGAATATAAGGAGTTTTGTCCAGTCTTTTAATGTGCTTGACAACATAGTGAAAAAACCATGGTGCCAGTTCCATGATCCCTTATCCGCAAGCAGAGAGCACCAGGATTTTTTTTATTACTTTAGAAACTCTTCAAATAAAATAGACGTTTATAGCTTCACATTTTCCAGCTTCGTATTCCAAGCTCATGAAATGGTTTTTATATAAACTAGTATGTTTCTGTTAGTTTGCCCGAGGAGGTAACTTTCCAGATTCTAAGGATAGGTCGTTTTGGAAGAGGTTACAAGAAATCTGACTTACCAAAAAAAAAAAAAAAAGGTATAATGAGATTTATATGAACCCACTATTTTTTTTAAAGCTAAAATCATCAAATTAAAGGAAATCAAGAAAGCAAAATCCTTTGGGAAAGCTTGATCCTTTGTATCTTATGTCTCCTTGACTTCAAAACTAAGTGAAAAAAGCAGGTCTCCTGCTCTGTGTATGTGACTAATACACATGAACAGCAAAGCCATTAGCTCCCTCATAGACCAACATCAGTCTCTGTCTTCCTACCCCACATCATGGTAGACTCAATGCTGGACTGCTTCTGTTTTTCAGTTCTGATCCCTTCATATCTGAGGCCCCTGCTTTAGTGGCCTTTCTTACTGTACCAGGTGACTATACAGTCATTACTTCTTGTGGCGATGTCCATTCTAGTCAAGGCTCACGTATTCTAGTGAACAGTAAAGTGGATTAAAGTAGATTCTTATCAGACAAGACTTATCATGCCTCATGGCTCCCTCTGAGATTTCCCTAGCTTTTGTAGATCTCACGCACTGCCCTTTAGAACAAACCCTAAGAATACCTGGGTTGTCTCATTATCTCTTATTGTTGTGCCTAGTACTCTCTCTCCCTTTTTTTCTTCCTCAAACCAAATGAAAGGAAATAAACAAATATACATATAATATATATACACATAACATATAATACATACATATTATATACATAATATATAATATATAATACATACACACATATATATGCATAGTATTTATGTTTTACATAATATGTTTATCAATGCATATAAGTATAATAGCATATTTAAATATGTGAATATAAGATATATAATAAATATATATATTGTATATGCACCCACATACATATTTTTGTTGTGTTGTTCAGTCCTGTCCACCTCTGTGTGACCTGCTGGACCACAGCACACCAGGCCCTTCCGTCCTCCACTATCTCCCAAAGTCCATCCAAGTTTATGTTTGTTTTTTCTATGACTCTGTCTCTCCATCTCATTATATGCTGTTCTTTTTCTTTTGCTTTCAATCTTTCCCAACATCAAGGTATTTTCCAGTGAGTCCCATCTTCTCGTTATGAGGCCAAAGCATTTAAGCTTCAGCCTCAGTATTTGACCTTCCAATGAATAAGCGGAACTGATTTAAGTATGGACTGATTTGATCACCTTGTTATCCAAGGGACACTCAAAAGTCTTTTCGTATATGTGTATGTATTTGTATTACACACACATATATACATACATATGTATGTGTCCTTTCCTATATACATATATGTGTATGCATTTGTATTACACACATATATATATACACATACATATGTATATGTATTTTTCTATATATACATATACATAAGAAATTAAGAAAAGGATGGCGGATCATAATTGAGTTGAAATAAAAATCAAAGGTTCAATTCAGCAAGCATATATAGAGTACCAGTTACATGCCTGGCACTATGCTATATGCTGTTCTCAAAGAGTTTATCTCCCTTAAAGATATGGAGAGGGTTTAATAACAATTAAATTACACAGTAACAGAGTGCTGGACTTGGAGTTCAGAAGACCGGAGTTCAAATATGATTTCAGACACTTAGAAGCTATGTGACCCTAGTCACTTAACTTCTGTCTACCTTAGTTTCCTCATCAGTAAAATGAGGATGATAACTAATAAGGATAAAATAAGGTAATTAAAAAAAACTTTTTGGAGGGAGGAGGGCAGGGCAGTTGGAGTTAAGTGACTTACCCAAGGTCACACAGCTAGTTTTGTGTTGTGTCTGAGGCCACATTTGAACTCAGGCCCTCCTGACTGCAGGGCCAGTGCTCTATTCACTGTGTCACCTAGCTGCCCCTATAAGATAATTTTTGTAAAGGTGGGAGGAACAACAGAAGGTTTCTGTTTGGTGCAAAGGGTTGCTATACGTAGGTCACAGCAAAAGTGGATGTGGTAATAACTACTGACTAAGAGCCAGAGTTAGACCAAACCAAGTTTGGACTTGTAAAAAAAAAAAAATCAGTCCGTGGGGTTTCTCAAATCCCACCTCTTTTTAGAAGTCCTTCCAGGAACATTTTGGTCTGATAGCACTAAACTGAACCTTCATTTATCTACTGTCTCCACTGTAGCTTGTTAATTGTTTGTCCTTCTTCTCAAAGAGGACCATGATGTCAGATGTTCACATAAACTCCTTGAAGGCAGTATTCTCTTCTGTCTCTCTTCACAGACTCAGGTACTGCAGTGAGCTTAGACTAAATGTTCAATAATGACTTATTCATTGATTGACTCTGAGCCCTTTAGAACAGGGGAGAAAGAACTCCTTCTAAAGGAATTGGCTGGACACTAAGGGTCTGGGATCAGCCAGAGCAAGGTGGGGCACATCCCATTCTCCCCATGATAGTAAATAATGGGGCTTGTCTCCAACACTTAACAGGAGCTCATAAAGTCATCGCCCTCTCCAGTCTTCTTCCCCTAAAACAAGATTGAACTAATGCAAAGAGGGGAAGAGAAGAGGCCTACAGGACATGTCAGCTTCAGATGGGAAGTGCCCAGAGCCTCTCCCTTACATAATTGCCTCTCTCAATCAAACTTCAGCTAGGCAGGAAAAGAGGCCAAACTGACAGGAAGATCTTAGTTAACCAGTGCCTTTTGCATGTACTCCAGTCAATAGTTCATTGCCTTAACACATGGATAACAGACCAGAACCAGTTATGGAATGTCTGCCTATGCCCCAAATGGTGGAGCCAGACACTCCTATTACCTGTCATCATGTCATATCCATCCCTTCTCACCCCACCTGTAATATATTAATAAAGAAAATAGGAGGGAGAAGAAATGTGAGAAATAAACTAGCTCAGATATTTACTTCTGAATTGATTTCTTTTGATCCCTCTAAAAGACTACTTGTGTCAGGTGGTGATCAGAATTGGTATTCACCATATAGACTAAATTAAAATTATAGCGTCTGGGCCATATTTGCTCTTTCACCATCTAAGAATGTAGCATTTCAATGGTACCATGGACAGCCTTTAACTCCAAATGCCCTTAAGTGTTTCCTTCTTTTCACTGTGAAGGACCCCAGAAGTGGCAGATCCCTTTGCCTCTAAAACAGTGAATCTTCCATAATTTCACTGAACAAGTGAGAAGATCTGATACTAGAACTCCCTTAATGGGTTGCCTGATATTGGAATGCCAGAGACTGTATGGGAGTCATCTATTAACTCAAAATAATTTCACTCAGTGTGTCTACATACACTCATATACATAGACAAGAAGGTTTATGTTCTAAATCCCTATCAGTTGATCATTAAGCTATGACAAATTCACTTGACATAATCCTCCTTTCAGAATAGGTTTTTGCTGGAAATAAATATCATAGTTACTTCAGGGAAATATAAGATGAGCTCTCTTCCTAGCATTTAAAGGTCCTAAGCTGTTGTATTTTCCTTAAGAAACTTCCTACCCTTAAAAAACTCCACCTACAATTATAAATTAGATTTTAAATATGGCAATGAAATATAAAATTGGTTTATTATAGGAGAGAGGAAATTATCAATATCCTTAGGCAAAAATCCTCATGCTTCCTATAAAAATCAATATTTTCAATGTTAGAACTAGACATTTCCTCCAAAGTTTTCATTGTGGTCCTTGCTTCCCTCTGCATTAATTCCAACTATGCTATTTGATCTGTTTAAAGCATTCATTGATTTCTCATCAGCTCTCTGACCATTTTGGAGCATCTTTTACGTTTCCCAACTAGTCTAGGATATCAAAGTTAAGAAACCACTTGGTAGGACCCAGTGTAAATTCCACCATCCTCTCCCTAAAATCCTTCCCCCCCCTCCAAATGCAGTGATGCTCAACATTAGAGTATACTGGTCTTTAACAAACTTTTGGGAATACCAGCACACAGCTCGGTGATCACCAGACCTGAGAGCTTCCCAGTATTTGCAAAGGAAAAAGACACTTAGAGGTGAGAGATAGAAATAGCGTAAGACAAAGAAGAAAGAAAAATGTAGCCAATTACAAGAAAATGAAAGACAAAAGAGAAGAAAGAGAACCATCTTGAGGGACTATGACATTACCCTTCCCCTGCCAAAGTATTCTCAGTCACAGTTCTTAGTTTTCCACTGGCTAAGTTCACCCAGGGAAAAAAAGGGGGGATGGAATGTTAAATGCTGGAGCAGGGGTTCTTAACTTTTATTCTCATGGAACCCTTTGGTAGTCTGGCAAATCCTATAAACTCTTCAGAATAATGTTTGTAAATGGATAAAATAAAACACCTAGGATTACAAAGGAAGCCACTTATGTGGAAAATTTATCAAAATTTAAAAAAAAAACAAATTTAGGGACCCCCCCTTGCAGCTTAAGAGCCTCTGCACTAGAAGGGTGAAGGGAAACCAATAGAATATTTAGAATCAGTGGACCTAGCCTTGAATTCAGGCTGTGCCACTTACTATGTGCGCAATCTTGAGCAAATTACTTAACCTCTCTGGGATTAGTTTCCTAATCTGTGAAATGAGGAGGGTGGACTGGATAACCTCCTTATTAGCTTAAATTATTATTAGCTTTAAATCTATTCTGAAAGAAAAGTAGGATATAAGGAAAAGGAAAGGAAGATTAAAGAAAGAAGAGAAACAAAGGCAGAGAAAGGAGAAATTGTGGGGAGGAAATGGAAGGAGAAAATGCCAGGCCAATAGCCAGGGCAGATTATTCCAGCCCTGGCAGCAATTAGAGGTGACCCATTTGGCAGCAAGAGCATCTCTGCTGGAGTAGTCACTTGGTTCCACTTCAGCCAACACCTCATCTTGAGCAGCTCTGCCTGAGGCTGGACCTGCCTGGTTCCATCCAGTCCAGGAGAACGGGGTGACTATCTTTCCCCCTCACTAGGCAGCTTGGGCTGGGCTGCCTTGCCCAGGGCCCTTGGGGTTATGCCAAACCGGTGCCTCCAGGCTGGAACTAGAAGGCTCTGTGCCCCCACCTCTCCTGCTTTAGCTCCAGCTTGGGCATGCACTCTGTCTTCCAGATCCCTCCTTTTTCCTGCATGGCTGGAAGACAGAATCAGGAACACACCTTCAGCTTCTGCAAATCCCCTGAAACCTCAGCCAACCCCTGGGGTTCACATTTCCCAGATACACTCAAACAAAATCCCTATTAGCGACCAGGTTTGATCAGGAATGGCTTCCTAAATAATACATGAGAGGAAACTGTCTAATATATAAAAACAAACAAAAAAACAGTATTGTAAATTAATGGGGAATAGGGTGTAGAGGCTTGAGACTTGGTACACAACAGGTTGCCTTGTCAATAAAATTGTGAAGGAATAATAATAGATCCTGTTTTTATGGTGTTTAACAAAAAGTTGCTTGGGGCAATCACATTTTACCCCACTTTGGCCCTTTTACTGCCCTATGAGGAAGGTAGTTCAAATATTATTAGTAGCCCCATTTACACTTACGGAAATAGAGGCTGAGAGTTCCTATGTGACTTGGTTATACAAGTAACCAACCTTCTGATCATTAGCAAAACAAGGAGCAAATACTTGGGTTCCATCGCTGTCTCTGTCACTAATTAGACAGATGACAAGGCAAGTCATCATACCTCTCTGAAACTTAGTTTTCCTCATCTGCCTTAACATTCCACAATTCTATAGTTCTTTTTGGAGGAGGGGGAGAAGATAGAATTTTATGCAATTATTTCTTTAAATGTTTTCAGTTGTGAAGAGGAGTTTGATCTTGTGGAATTGAATGTTGAAAACTAAAATAAATAAATAAATTGAAACATGAATTTAAAAAGAGGAGTTTGGATTTTGTATAACTTTTTAAATATTCTTTTTATTTTCCAGAAAAAAATGTTATTGCTCAGCCAGTATTTGTTTTTGAAAACAGAGATCAGGCTTTTAAGGTAAACTCTTAATAAAATATTCTCCTTCCCTTTCCTCCTCTCCCTCCATCTTTTTCTTTACTTTCAACTTCTCCCTCCCTCTCTACTGGTCTATTTCCCTACCAAAGAAATCTGCATAAGAAACTCTTGGTAAGAGGTACTAAGTCTAGACCTGTTCTTCATCTCTTCAGTCTTGTTCTTTAAATCGAGATAAAAGATCCTTAGATATATCTCAGCGATTTCAAAGGTGCTTAATATTGTTACATCTCTCTCAGTATCACACTCAGATCATCAACTTTGAGAAATTCTATTATTATCAAGGAATAGCCCCATTTACTACTGTTGTTTGGTTGTTCTTTGTTGGGGGGAGGGGGCAGTCCTCCTTTGGATAATGAATCTGGGAGGCATGAAACTTGTATACAAACTCCTCACTTCGTAGGCTGTCACTTGTGTAAGGGGGGGTGGGAGGTGGATGGGGAGGGCAAAGAGCTGCTTTGTCTTAATCCTTTACTTTGCTGTCTTTGGGGGATTTGGGGGGGCGGCAGGGGGGTTCTCCTATGTAGTGAAAAGATTCACATCTGAAATAGAAAAAGCAAAAATCCAGATCTCACAGACTTCTTTGTTTCTTTCCAGAGGCCAGCTGAAGACACTATTGACAAAGTAGAACATGGTAATAAGTTACATCTTGGAACTTCTAAAACAATCTCACTATAAAGGGAAGAAATATAATATGTTGGTGCGCCTCTGTCATATTAATAGTGAATTGTGTCCTATTTATGAATTATGCATCTCTAGTATTGCCATTTGTATTAAAGATGATAAATTTTTTTCCCCTGTCCATTTATTTGTCCATGGAAAAATGGCAGATATGAGACCCTGCCAACTTTATAAAGCCACTCCCACACTGCCTTGTGAATGCACTATTTGCAGAGAGATATCTGTCTCCTTTCCCCTCAGGTTCATCATGATGTGGTTTTTGATGAAACTGAGACTGTTTCACAATGAATCTCCTACAGCCATACTTGCTGCGCCTGTAGTTTATAATGTCCCAGCTGTTGCCATCAATGTTACACAATTTAAAATTATACTTCAAGTATCTTGAGCAACAGTGCTATTGAATAATGTTTATAAAACAAATGATGCTTGGTATCTAATCCACAACGTCGTTAAGGAAGCTTTAATTTTATGGAGAAAGTTTTCACTGAGTTTACTTCTTCATATTGCATTTCTCCCAGGACTACCTGGCTCTTCAAGAAAGCGTACCCGATCTTCATCCTTCACTTTCCACACGGCAGATACCAAGCAAGGTAAGGTCTTGACTTCTACTACTTCACTTTCTTTCCAAATAACATTTTGGTTCTGATTGCTATCTTTTATTTTTATACTATGTCTATGTATTAACCCATCCCTCTGCCTCCCTTCCCCAGTAAGCTATGCCTCACAAGAATGAGAGAGAGAGAGAGCTGTTCAACAAAACTAACCAGCATATCAACTGAATCTCATAGTACATGCAATATTCCACACTCATAGACCCCCACCTCTTCCAAATCATATTAAATGAGAAAAAAATAGAAAATTTCCAGTTAGAATAACTTATTTTTAAGCTGACTATTTAGTAATAACATTTTATTCTAAGAATTTTATTAGCTGCTGAACTATCAATAACTTCAAAAGAAGTATGTTCATTTTCTTGCTATATCTTCTTAACTGTTTGAAATGTATATTACCCCTACTCCCCCAAAAACACCTTAAAATATTCCAATTAACTTATTTTGAAATATCTTTTCAGAATCAGCATCCTCCCAAAAACGAATGAGATCATCTTCCTTCACTGTCCTTCCTACATTTCCCCCCTCCCAGCCAGGTAAAAGTTTCTAACCTGAGAGTCTAACCTGAATAGCAAGCATTGTAAAAAACCGGCTCTCACTTCTTCATTTTCACCTACTAATGTATTTTAAATATTTTTATGAGCTGTCAAATTAAATGGAAGCCAAATTAAAATGTTTTACACAGTATAAAGCTTTGTGAATTTAGACTATACTCATTTAAACACATTATATCATTTTAAACAAAAATCTACAATTTGTCAAGGACTTTTCTATTTATGCTACAGTTTTATGTAATATAAATGTATTTCACTTATTAGTACCCACTTGTTAATTGATAATGTGTGCACTAGCCAATAGTAATTAAACTGTACTTATATAATATACAGCAATCTGGAATTTTTCACTGACTTGAGCAGCATTCTTCCATTTATTTTGAATTCATGTTGAATTGTTTCATTAAAATGGTTTGTTTACATTCCATTTCCTTTCACACAGAGTTTTTGTCAAGCCTGGAACACTTTTGCCCCTTAACCATCACCTAAAGGGAACCCTAACTTCTTTGGCCAGATACTTTTCCTGATTCCTTCCGGTGTTAAACATTCTCATCCTGCCTTCAGTTACCTTGAATTTACTCATACTTTTGTTTTTGTTTTTGCATCCCCATCTGTTCCTAAGGATAGTAGATACTTAATAAATGAGTTTTGGTTGGGCGTCTAGGTGGCACAGTGAATAGAGCACTGGCTCTGGAGTCAGGAAGACCTGAGTTCAAATCCAGCCTCAGATACCTAACACTTACTAACTGTGTGACCTTGGGCGAGTCACTTAACCCCAATTTCACTTCCTCTCCAAAAAAAATTTTTTTAAATGACTTTTGAACTGAACCAGTAACAAATTTAATCAGAATATTTGAAACATCCCTCACCCAGTAGAATATGATCTCTTTGAGTGTAGGGACCATTTAATTTTTTACTTCTTATCTCAAGGAACTAGCACAGTATCTTGTACGTAGTAGAAGGCTAGAAATATTTAAAATAGAATGTTTATACTATTCAGATGTTGCTAGTTGTATTTAAATTATTACTTGTAGACTCTGGCCTCTGAGGAAATGGATTCAAATTCCCGGGCTGGTGTTTTCCTAAAATCTAGTGTTTTATTTAAAAAACTTGGGCAAGTTATTTAACCTCCTAGGCCCCAGTTTTCTCATCTGCAAAATGAGAGACTAGGAAGCCTCTGAGGTTCTTTCCAGGTCCTCTACGATTTCAGAGTCACAGGATCCTAAGATTTTACTGCTGTCAAATAGTAAAAACAACTGTATTACTTTTAAAATATTTTTTGATCAGTTGTTTTTTGGTGGCACCTGACTCTTTGTGACCCCATTTGGGGTTTTCTTGGTAGAGAAACTAGAGTGATCTGCCATTTCCTTCTCCAGCTCATTTTACAGATGAACAAACTGAGGCAAATAGGGTTAAGTGACTTGCCCAGGGTCACAGAGCTAATAAGTGTCCAAGGTCAGATTTGAATTCATGAAGATAAGTTTTCCTGATTCCAGGACTAGTACTCTATCCACTGCACCACCTAGCTTCCCTAATTAGAATGTAGTCTGCTCTATATGACACATGCTACAAAAATCAATCTTGCTAAATAAGAAAAAAAGCATGTACCATGTTTTAAAAATTAGAGCTATAAATGTAGTAAACCAAATGAAATCCCTATTCTTTGTGACTCTATTGGCACCAATGATCGCTAATGATATGCCAGGTCCAATGAGACAGAATTTTGCCTACTCAAAGGACTGTTAATCTAAGTAATACTCAAAGTTTACAAAGCGATTCACATTATCTCCTGTCATACTTGTAACAACACTGTAATGTAGGTAGTACAAATATTATTTCCACACTACATACATGGAAACTGAAGCTCAGGGAGCATAAATGATTTGCCCAGACTCATATCTAGTAAGTAAATATTAGAATGAAGATTTATGAAACAGGTTTTTCTTGATTCCAGGTCACATACTCTTTTTGCAACC
This sequence comes from Pseudocheirus occidentalis, assembly GCA_028646575.1. Classification (NCBI taxonomy): domain Eukaryota; kingdom Metazoa; phylum Chordata; class Mammalia; order Diprotodontia; family Pseudocheiridae; genus Pseudocheirus; species Pseudocheirus occidentalis. The sequence goes on along the minus strand of CM053594.1, from coordinate 298,314,480 downwards.
CTATACTGCCTACTCTGTGATTGGCAAGGTACAAACATTAGAAAAGGATACTAGTTCTAGGGGAAAAGTTGATGCCAGTAATAGTACTAGTAGTAGTACTAGTAGTCACAGTAGTACTTTTTCTTTTTGTTGTACTAAGAAGAAAAATTTCAACTCCCGGGAGAAATGAACAGCAGAAAGTGGGGTATGCTCAGATTTATATAGACTCAGTAGTAAGAGCTATTTTTCTAAACCTTAAATTGGAGGAACTAACACTGTTCAAGCAAACTGATGAATGATTCTCTTCCCACCCTCCATTTAGATAAGCTTGCTTGTACTTAGAGGACTCAGTTAATATGTTCTTCCATAATTCAAATCAATTTATACTTTTCCATTAATATTTGTGAAATGCCTATAGCAGGAGTACTCAAGGTATGGTCAGTAGACCCCTGATGGTCCCCAAGACCCATTCAGTGGGTCATCAACATCAAGATTATTTTCATAATAATACTAAATATTATTTAACTATTACAACCCTCCCTTTTCCAATTCCATATTTATATGAGGATGGATTTTCTTCATATACTTCATTCAAAACAAGGTATCTAAACAGATTGAATGCAGAAGGAGATATTAAAATCTAGTTGTCTTCTGTTAAGCAGACATTAAACAGATTTGCAATAATGTTTAGAAACTGTTCTCACTTTTTCGGGAAAATAATCATTTTCATCAAAATATGCTTATAATGAGTTATTGTCATTTAAAATTACTTAATAAATATGTTATAATTTTATCAGTCTTAATTTCTAACATGGTATCAGTAGATATAACCCACATAAACAATTGAGGTACTCACAAATTGTTACGTGCTTAAAAGGACTCTGAGGTCAAAACTTTGAGAACTACCAGCCTACAGGGTACTTAATATTGCTTGCATTCTTCACATGTGGAGATCTATTAAAAATAATAGAAACAACTCATCCTACATAATTTTTGAAGAGTTAAAAGATTATATTGTTATTTTAAAAGTATAATCATTGAATCTGAAAGCCTCCAGTGTCTTATGGAAGGAAGGAGGAGAGGGAGGGGAGAACAATGAGCATTTATATAGTGCCTGCTATGGGCCAGGCACTGTGTTAAGCACTTTATAGATAGAATTTCATTGATTCCTCTGGGAACCAGCTAGGTGGTACAGTGAATAGAACACTGGCCTTAGAGTCAAGAGGACATGAGTTCAAATCCAGTCTCAAACACTTACTAGCTGTGTGACTCTGGGCAAGTCAGCTAACTTTGACTGCTTCCAAAAAAAAACCTGACAACAACAACAAATCCTGGGAGGATGGTGCTAATATTATCCCCTTTTTACAGCTGAGAAAACCTCTGCTTGTATCAGTTAAGTGACTCGGACTCGCTAAAGTTCACACAGCTATTAAGAGTTGGCAGTAGGATTTGAACTTGGGTCTTTCTGATTCAAACTTTCTTATCTACTGTTTCACCAAGAACTGAAAAACATGAGAAGGTCTGCATGTATTTTGTTCCAGTGGAAAGAGTCCATGTCTTGACCTCTCTTAAGACAACCTGATACACAGGATAGCATGCTAGACCTGGAGTTTGGAAACACTGGCCTAAACTGAGCGTCCAGCTGAGTGAACAAGGGCGTGTTACTTAGCCTGCTTTCTTTTCGGTTTTCTTAGTGTCCTTATCTGTAAAATAGGGATAACGCTTGTGTATACGTCACAAGGTTGTTGTGAGGAGCTAGTGAGATAATGTGTGCAAAGCACTTTGTAAATCTTAAAATACTATGTGGATGACAGTGTTACTATCAAGCAAGCACATAAACACTTACCTGCTACATGCCAGGTACTGTTCTGGGGGGTGAAAGACAAAAAGTCAAATTTAGCCCCTGCCTTCAAGGAGCTTACATTCCCTTGGGAGAAGCAGTGTGAATGTGTGTGTATTTGAGTGTGTGACACAGAGATGGAGAATGTGTGTGTGTGTGTGTGTGTGTGTGTACAGAATATATACAAAGTGATTTTTAAGGGGGATGGCAGCACTAACATCTGAAAGACCTCAGGACAGACTAATGTAGGAGGTGGTAACTGAACTGAATTTTAGAGAAAAGTAGAGACTCAAAGCTCAGTATTCTCCCCCAAAAAAACCTCACCCCTTTTCCTGGTTTTCCTCTTCAGGTTGAGGGCACCACCATTCTTTTAGTTACCCAGATTCACCACCTCAGTCATCCTCAATTCCTTCTTCACCCTATACATCTAACCAGCTGGCACATCCTTACATGTCTCCCATCTGTCCCCTTTTCTCTACCCAGTCATCATCCTACTCCATTACTGCCTCATCTAGACTACTGAAATAGCCTCCTAATAGATCTCTGCCTCATGTTCTTCCCTCTCTAATCCATCTTCTTATAACATGAGTTCTATTTGTTATCAATGAGTTTGTTGATTCATCAGAGTATTGTCAATTCAATAACATGTATTAAGTACCTACTATGAGCCAGACTCTGGATGCAAAGAAAGACAAAAGAGAGTCTCTGATTTTAAGGAGCTAATACTCCAATGGAAGAGGCGTCATAAGATACCACTGTTTACACAAGCTATATACAGGATAACACAGATAATTAAGGGAAGGCAACAACATGGAGGGGGATCAGGAAAGGTTTCTTATAGAAGGTAGGGTTTTAACTGGGACTTGAAGGAAACCAGGGGAGAAGACAGGAGGGAGAGAGGAGGAAGAGTAATCCAGGCCTGGGGAATTGCTAACATATGACACCATAAAAAGAAACATCGGTTTCTGTGGATTCATTGATCATTCACTTAACAGTTGAGTGCAGCACAGATAGTCTTGCCATATATTTACAGTGTTAGAGACTTAGTTGTCCATTCAGACCAGATCCCTCGTAATCTAGTATTTTCCTTAGTATATACTATTTCTTCTCTCTCCTCTCCTCAGGAGAGCGTGTGTTTGCACTTATCTAAGGACTTTCTAGCTTTATCTCAGATGGTAACAAAATGACAGAAACTAACCTAAGCAACAGTCCGCCTGCCTATCTGTTCTTTTAATGCCAATAGCGACATCTATTGGTGAGTTTTCCCCAGAACAACTAGTCACCCCCCCCCCCCCCAGAGTGCAGAACCTGGCAAGTAAATCATATTCTCACAGATAAAAAATGTTTTAAATAATCAATGTAAGGGTATGTTATGATTCCATTAAAATAATGAAACATAGAGACATTTATAAAGATTTATATAAAATAACATGAAAGAAAGCAGAAACAGTATCCACAGTGACTACTATTAAATAAAAAGAGAAAAAAATGGAGATCAATAAGCACATGGCTAAGTGATAAAAATGCAAAAACAAACAAAAAAGAAGCAATCTCCACTCTCTAGTAGTTCATCTTCTAAGGGGAAGAGGATCTAAAATAAATAGAAATTTAAAAGGGTTACAAAGAAAGTGGCTAACAATAAAGCTGTATGACACACTGAGGCAGCTATGCAGTACAGTGGACAAAGTGCCTGCCTAGAGTTAGGGAGACTCCTCTTCCGGAGTCCAAATCTGGCCTCAGACACTTACTAGCTGTGTGACCCTGGAAAAGTCATTTAAGCCTTGTTGCCTCAGTTTCCTCATCTGTAAAATGAGCTGGATAAGGAAATGGCAAACAACTCCAGTATCTTTGCCAAGAAAACCCCAAGAGGGGTCATAAAGAGTCATACAGGACTGACATGACTGAACAACAATATAATACATGAAGATTTACAGAGTGTTCTATATACATTATCTATTTTGTTTCTCTCAATAACCTTATCTGGTAGGTACTTAAAAGCATTAGAAGCAATTAGGTAGTGAAGCAGATAGAGGGTTAGCTCTGACCCCAGACACTCCTTATGTAACAGTGTAAAAGTTATTTCGATGTTCCTGCCTCAGTTTCCTAATCTGTATAAGGTGGGATAATACTAGTACCTAACTCCAAGGGTTGTTGTGAGGATGAAACATTCATAAACCTTTGCAAACTTGTGGTATCTATTATTACTGGTCACTCTGTGTTACAGATGAAGAACTGAATTTCAGAGAATTTAAATGATCACCCAGCTAGTTAAGTGTTAGAGGTAGGATTCAAAGCTTGATATCCTCTGACTCCAGGTCTTTTCTATGACACCAAGCTGCCTGATATTGCTTGTGGAAATTCATTTTCAGATCATAGTCTTACTTACAGATTCTGACCTAGAGGTATCCTTAGAGATCATAGATCAGCCTTGTTCCTTGTCTCATAGCTAAGGAAATGACATCTAGAAAAGGAAAATGACACAGAGTTAAGTTTCCAGCCCATCTTCTGATTCCAAATCCAGCATTTTTTCCCCTGGAGCTAAAAAAGTATAAATAGCTGTGAATGTGTGTTTATTGGGGTAATGGTATCATTTGAGGTTAGGGCAGCTAGGTGGTAAAGTAGAGTCCTGGTCCTGGTATTAGAAAGATTCATCTTCGTGAGTTCAAATCACTTCAGACGTTTACTAATCACACACTGTGTGACCCCGGGCCAAGTCCCTTATTTGCCTCAGTTCCCTAATCTGTAAAATGAACTAGAGAAGGAACTGCAAACCACCCCAGTATCTTTGCAAAGAAAACCCCAAATGAGAGTGAAATACAATTGAAAAAATGACTGAACAATAATAGGTAATATGCATAATAGATTATATTTATTTGGGTATTTTTAAAATCATCAAAGAAATTTTAAAGTGTTTTAAATATTTATTTTACAGTTAAGAAAAATAATGTTTTCATGACCACAACTGCTTCACAATGGAATGTTGACATTGCCAGGACAGAAAAAGGTATGTAACCACTTTGACTTTAATATTTGGTTAGGATTTATAAGTTCATCCACATAGAGGAGCTCTCTTGTGTCATATATCTTTATTTCTGCAAGACTATAACTTACATTTTTGGAGAGTTACCTGGGGCACTGAAAGGGTAAATGACTTTGCCTTGGTCACTCTTCCAGGGTGGGTTAGAAGCAGAACTTAAAACTAGATTTTCCTAACTCTAAAACTAGCTCTTTGTCTACTACCCCTCACCCTACCTTTTGTGTAGCCACCATCAAAGCTTAATGTGCTCTGAAGGTTTTTATTGACTGTATTTTAGTGAAACAGAATTAAAGACAATTCTCACTGACCCAGCTTCTTCCCTTGTTGTCAAGGGTTAGATGAGCAGAGTGTACTCGTCATGGAATAAATCACTAACCCTTCATACTGGGAGTATTTTTGTTGTGTTCTGTTTTGACTTCTGGATAAAGAAAGGAGTGAATCAGGATTAAAGGGAGTTGTCTCAACCCTTTCTTTCCTGGAGAAGCCTGGCCTTTTACTGGTCCCCAAACTGATAGGCATATTTTGTTTCAAAACTGTACTTAAACTTCTGTTATGTATTTTTAAGGCCCTTGGGAGCGAAGTCAACAGTGTCCCATTCTAAGACCTGCCATTTTGCAACCACCTCAGTCTCAGAGGTGTGTAGAAAGGAATGCATTTGGGCATGCCAAGGCTATGGAGTTTTACAAGACTAGTGAAAAAGCAAAAACAGAGGTAAGAAAAATAACCTCTTTAAGATAATAGATGTATGTCAAGATGAATTAAATTGAATGGCTGCAGGGATCTTTTTGCGGATATCTTAATTGAGTCCAAATAGTGTTATCTGTTTCTATTGGAACTTCATTAGGTAGTTTGTATGCTAGGAAAGTTTAGTTTGGCCCTTCCCCACCCTTTGTCACCTAGGGAGAGCTTTGAAGTAATGGTGGAATGAGGAAAGGAAGTATCAAAGCAAGGAGTCCCACTAATAAAATGTCATGGCTAGGATGGGGTGAATTTTGAGAAGAAGGTGGGGACATCCTGGGAGCAGTATGCTCCTGGGAATGGGCATTGGTGCTCACCTTACAGTTTTGCCTTGGGGCCCTCTGAGCCCCTGTTGCATCTACAAGCATCTATTAATCACTCAACTATGCACCAGGCTCTGTGCTAAGTGCTGGAATTTGAAGAAAGGTAAAAGACAGTCCGAGTTTTTAAAAGCTCGTCCTAGTTTTTGAAAGTTCACAATCTAAAGGGAAAACAACATGTAAACAACTGTGTGCAAACAAAATATAGATGGGAAAAGTGCAAATAATCTCAGAAGGAATTACTAGCATTCAAGAGTATCAGGAAAGGCTTCTTCATCAAGAAGATTTTGACTAGGACTTTAAACAAACTAAGAGGCAGAGGTGAAGAGGGAGTGCATTCTAAGCCTGTGGGGGACCAGCCAGGGAAAATGCACAGTTGGGAGACAGAGTGATATGTGTTAGATCTCAGAGTCTGAGAAAGGTAATAAAATATAAGAAAACTAAAAAGGGAGGAAGGGGCCCTGTTAGAGGTTTGATAAGTAGTCAAGAAGTCTGTTTCCATTTAAATTGTTGAGGATTGGTTGAATGCTATTATTTCCCTTTCACACCTCATTGTTACAGTGCTTTACATATAATAAACACATAATAAATTAGTTTTCATTCATTCACAGGAAGCAACGCTATAAAGGTGTTAGCACCAAAACAAAAATAGTCCATTTCATTCATTCAATGAAAGTTTAGTTAACTTGATATTAATCCTGGTTCTGACATAGTGCTAGCAAGCTTTGGTCTTTGGGCAAATCACTTGACCCATTTGGACTTCAAGTTCTTTGTCTGTGAAATGAGGGAAGAGTTGAATTTGGTGATTTACAGAGCCTTTCAGCTCAAATTTTAATGATTCTATGCAAATATATCTACATCTGGATATTTATACATTAGGATTAACTTGCTAAAAAAAAGTTTCCAGTAAAGCCACAGATGGGTTTCTGACCAATTTAGATGACTATAATGGTGCTGCCAGTGTTGATGCTATAGGGCAGGCAAGTCAACTTAGCTGAAGCAGAAAAGGTCCCTGAAGGAGACACAAGAGACTGTACATGCCACACTGGTTAAACCACTACCACTACCCAAATGACCACCTCCCCTCAGAACCCAATAAAGATATCCCAGGACCCTCAATCCACGAGCTTTGGGATTAGATTTGCCCCTCTGACTACCAGCCCTGCCTCCAGCCCAAGTCCTGCACTCATCACTGAGGGGAGCAATCACTATGGAGGACCTATCTTTCTCAACAACACAAACTTCTGACCAACTACCATCAATGAATATGTAAAATTAAGAGCCTTGGGGCATCACCACTCAGACCACAGGTTCCACATGGTCCTCATCCTGGGAAGCACTCTCAAGGAAGATGTGGAGATGCAGTCTACCCACTACTTATGTGGGTGCCGTAGCCACAGATACTGAACACTCAGAAAAGAGAGTTCTAATCACCAGTCCTTGGCACCTCTACATCTTATTCAACATGAAAAACTGGTGTGTTTTATCCATAGAAGTGATACTAAAGATGATACTTTACATCACATCACTGACCCAGGAAAAGGAATCAACAAATTTAAAAATTAAAAGTCAAAGGGGTTCTTATAACTTTAAGCCTTTCCCCAGCTAACTGACTAATTGACTAGGTTATCTAAAATTTTTTACTACACTTTATCATGAAGCAGGCAAAAATTAATCAGTTAAGAAGTTTTAAAAAGTTAAATTCTAGTTAATTTCTAGTTCCTCTTCTGAAGTAGTATTGACATGATGCTTTTTCTGAGTAGCATTTTTTTATTTCAGCTTTCTGAAGAGAATCCTCATATGCAGAGCGAGAATTCAGCAAGTACTCTAGCCTTGGTCAAATCATCTACTAGCTCACACCTTTTAAGTCCTACCCCAGTAAGGTCAGTTCATAAAGGGGGCAGAGCAATTTTAAAACACCATTTCTGATATTTTTGCTCCAATTTCTCTTATTTTTCTAACTTCATGGAAAAGAATAGAGATTACAAATGTAGATTGTTAAGATTTACTACATTCTATCTGTATGTGTGTGTGTATGTTTCACATGCTTCTGAAAGGATTCTTGATGGTGACTGCATTCTATCCTATTTTTTTGTTTTGGCTTAATTTGGACTTTGAGCTACCAAAATAATACTTACACCCTGATATATTTTGGAGCAGATTGTCCAGATTACTGAACTCTCTTTTTCTTTCCTGCTTCCTTATTATTGCCCTACTTCCACAAAACCCTGGCAGAGAAAAGAAGATGGGAAAGAAAACAGAGTAATTTTTTTTCTGAATGAAATGTTTGATGTCAAAGCAGAGCAAATCAAGTTAGAGATTTCATTGAGCTATAGGCATACTATGATAGGAGACATAGGTTTTGTTATGTGAACAGGGGCAAGTCACTTAACCTCTCTGAGATTTCTCATCTGTAAGATAGAATCAGATTTGATTTGACTTTTTTGTTTGTTTTTTTGGAGGGGGAAGGCAGGGCAATTGGAGTTAAATGACTTGCCCAAGGTCACATGGCTAGTAACATTGTATTTTGATCATACGTGTCACATGTTATAAGAACCAAATGAGATATTATGTATAAAATGTTCCACAAACTCTGAAGTGTTGTAGAAGCATGAGCTATTATGAGTACCTTTACTGTACTTATGTGACCATGGACAAGTCACTGTGTTTCCTCATCTGTAAAATGAGGATAATATTTGTACTAGCTACTTCACAGTGTTGTTAATAAAACCTTCTGCTATATGAATATGGGTTATTGTTAGTATCTACAAGTATGATTTGAAGAAACTGAGAATATCTTTCCTTCCCTCCACCCACCCCAACTCAAAACTTTCCGCTGGCCCAGGTACTGAAATTCTACTTTCAGAAATTTAATCCTTTTGACTCCCTATCTCTGTAGATATTTTTTTTAAAAACACACATATTACGTCTAGGGGTAATTTTAGGCACGTTTTCTATAAAAAATTATTGACTTATCAGAGCTCTTTGCTTTAGATTTAGGAGGACTTTGAAGGAAACAATGCTGGCTTCCAGAGGAGTGGAAATGGAGGAAGAGCTAAACAGTGAGGAGAAAATGAAGAGGTGAGAAGTCATCAAGATATCCACAACAGTTTTGCTTTTTGTCAGCCTTCCATTATCACCTATCATCCAACATTCACTATAGTGTGTTTTGAATTTGTAACATGGATTGTTTTCAGTTTTAATTTCTATTGTCATCCAGTCTCTTCATCTGTTTTTTTTAATATTTGGAATGGTCTTTATCATCACATTTTGGAAAATAACACTTAAAAAATTCTTTCTTTCCTCAGAAGTCAACCAAATGAAGACAGACATTCTTTACAAAGCCATAATTCCAATTTCATTTTTGGAGAAAACATGAATGAGAGAGTTTTGGTAAGATTTTATAGTCAAAGAATTCAATTATCACTTATAAGAAAAATTTTCACTTTAGTGCTTCTAATAGCAACATCATCAAAACAATAGTTAAATTCTAATATACTTTTTTTTAGCTCTCTTGGATGAAATGATATGCTTTTTTCCCTTTTGAACAAAAGGAACCTCATGGGAAGCATGTTCTAGTTATTAGGATAATAGCTTGGAAACCTCAGAGGAAAGAAGCTGCATAATTACAATATATTACATTTGTAATACTGTTATATAAGTGCTTTGGCATGTGTTAATCAAGGCACAATTGGGTGTGGGGGGGTAAATCTCAGCAGGACTGAAGACACTTAGATATGCTCAATTGGTAATAGAATTGTTATTTAGCATATCTCAATGACACTGAACATCAGCAAACTGCTTTTTAATCATTTGTTAATGAATCCTCACAAAACAATACTTTGTTGAAGTACAGAGATGAAAACCATTATAATTACCATTGAAATGTTAGGAGGGTAGAAAACATAGGCTCTGTACTTTTGAGTGACTTACTCTTGGGGCATAAACTAAAAAAAATTAATTAGTGATTGATAGTTCAAATTATATTAAGTACCCACTTGTACAAAAGTAGCATGCTGGAATTCATGAAGCTCTGATAACTGAGTCATCTACTAATATTTTAGGTTTCACATTAAATTTTACAAGCATTTATTAAATGCCAGCTATGTGCAAGAACTGACACTAGTAGTAGGACCAGAGACAAGTCACTTAACCTTATTAAACCTTTAGCCACTTTCAAAAATAAGTTATAAGTTACATACTGGATAGGTGGAGGGACCTGGCAAAAGAATGGCAAACCATGCCAGTATCTTTGCCAAGAAAATCCCATATTGTGGGATTGTACTGCCATATTGTGGTCGACGGGGTCATGAAGTCAGACATGACTAAATGACTAAACGGCAATAAGAACAAGGTGGGGGCAGTCTTGGCACCTAACAAGTCACAGATACTTGATATACTGAATATAAGACACTGTGGAACAACAACAAACTAGCAAAAACAAGGCAATGTAAATATAACAACAATACAATGAAAAGTAAAAACAAGTACAGAGGTATGAGGTTCAAACTCCAAGGAAAATTTAAGTAAAAACAGAGATCTTTTACCTGTGCATGGAGACAGAGGAAGCTTCCTACAAGAAATGGTACGTACCTAAGTTGGTCCTGAAAAGGAGGAAAGGATTTTTTAAAGATCGAGAAGGGGAAAGAATTCATTCCTGAGATGAAGTGCAAAAATATAGAAATGGGACAGGGGTTAAGTGATTATTGATAACTTTAGAAAGAGTAGTTTCAAGGGAGAAGTTGGCAGTAGCATTGACAGAAGTTGAGAACTGAGGAAGACACTAGGAAAGAGACACAAGAGTATAGGGGATACTTGCAATGATTTTGGTTGGTAAAGGGAGAAGAGATGTAGAATGGAATTTTAATGTGATAGCAGGCAGTGGCAAATGGAGAGGTTTTTGTTTTATGAAAGATGGGGAAAGAACAGTTAGGTGGCACAGTGAATAGAGCACCGACCCTGGAGTCAGGAGGACCTGAGTTCAAATCTGACCTCAGACACTTAACAATTATTAGCTGTGTGATCTTGGGCAAGTCATTTAATCCCAATTGCCCTGCTTCCACCCTCCGAAAAGGGAAGGAAGGAAGGAAGGAAGGAAGGAAGGAAAAGAAATATAGATGGATGGATGGATGGGTGGGTGGATGGATGGATGGATGGATGGAGAAGTCCTGTGCACATTTGTAGGCATTGAGGAAAGAGCAAGTAAATGAGAAGAGGTGGTAAATGAGGTTGAAGGGGTGAGCTCCCAGAGGAGACTGCAGGAGATGAAATAAAGGGTACAACAATTATTGACTACTCACCATGAATGGTATTCATGTATGTGTGTGTATATACACATGTGTAAAAACAAAAACTTCTTAGTTAGTGGACAATTAATTCAGTAAAGGACAGTATTAAAGAATGCCTCTTGTTTTCCAGAGTCCACAAAAATCCATTGAACTTCACCAAGAAAAAGATTCATATAATAAGGAAAAACCATTCACTTCATCTGTGTCTTTTCCCCTCCACTTTTCATGGACAAGTAAGGATTCCTCTTCTCTGCTTTTCCTCTTCTCTCCTCTCTGCATTTTGTCTATGGTGAGATCACATATGCATGACTATTGTTAAGAAGAGATAACATTTTAGAATGAAATTAGATATACTTAAAATACCAGTAATATATGTCTGAATAAAAGGCATTTTAAAATAATGCACATGTGCACATAAACAAAACTAGTATTTAACTCTTTTGGATTGTTAAATGCTATATAATTTGAACTTCATTTGAATTAATATCATATAGGAAGATTTTCTTTAGAAACTCAACCAGTCTTTGAGCTTAATTAGTAGTAGTAAGATTGTTTTGGAAACAAGTTATTGATGACAAAAACAATACTTATGTTAACATATATAAACAAAGAACATCTTCTAAGAATGGCATACAACCACAGTGTGGAGATTGATTTAATTTCATTTTTTCTTGGGAATAGGCTCTTGTAAAAACACAACTCTGAAGGAATCAGCAGCTGCATTCTCCTCCAAGCCATCACCAAAATGTATCCTGGAGAAAATTGAAGTTATAACAGGAGAAGAAGAAGAACATAATGTGTTAAAGGTGAGTTTGTCAATATCTCTATGCCTGATAACCACCAGGAGGGTCATCTTTGAAGATGAAGGACAGCAGTGTCTCTTTCCTTGAAAAACCTTGTGAATTGATATTGACTTTGAACTAGATTGAGCCAGTATTTTACTTGGATTTTTGCTTCTTAAGGGAAAGGGACTTGTTTCACAATCAGTTTCTATAGGTAAAAGATACCCTAGCAAGCTATAGGACCTACAATAGGTCCTACCTCTCACATACTCCAATATATCAGCTATTTGATTGACTTGAGACTTAGGATCAAAAACCAAAACAAAGCAAAAAAACCCAGTGGTAACTGTTTTTATAATTAAATAGTTCTGAAAGAAATATGTTTGTTATTTCACATTATTTACAAAATGCTATATTGAAAAGATAACATATTCAAAATAAGAATATAGGAATCAATAATAATATTATAATAATATTTCAATATTATTATTAAGTCTACTCATTATTGACATTATAATGATAATATTAATAATATTATACATTTAGATAACCCTTAGTATGTGCTAGGCACTGTGCTAATCACTGTACAATTATATCTCATTTGTTCCACACGACTACCTCAGAAGGTAGATGCCATTAATTATCCTCATCTTACAGGTGAGGAAACTGAGGCAAACAGAATTTGACTTACCCAGGGTCAAAAAGCTAGCAAATGTCTGAGGCCAAATTTCAACTCAGATCTTTCTGATTCCTAGCATTATTGACTGTTTTTGTTTTTTACTTTGACAAAATTCTTTCAGCTAAGTGAGTTTGTTTGACATTTTGTCTAAATCAAAATTTCCCTCATCTGCTTATGCCGAGCCACGTAGAATGCTTGTATGTTGTTTATGCAGATTTGCATGACAAGTTTAATGACTCTCAATCCAACGATATGGAATAAAGTTTAAGGCAGTCATGCAAATGTTTTCAAATCCCAAAGTCTGCTTCTCCCAGGACTCCCTCCCTTCCCTTTCTTCTCTTCTTCCTTCTCCATGACCTTCTGACCTTTAGTTCAGCCCGGTTGGAGTGGTTGACCTATTCCTAAGCTATATTATCTACCCATCACTATAGGACATCTTAAATTTCATTCCTGGTTGTCATAGATCCCCATCTTTCATAATATTGAGATCCATTTGAAAGTGAGTATATAGAAGGTACTTGATTCCGAACAAATTTACCTACATAACAGGTTCTCTTTGTTTTTATTTTTCATTTAGATCAACTGCAAACTCTTTGTATTTAAAAAGACAACACAATCTTGGACTGAAAGGGGCAGAGGAACTTTGAGACTTAATGACACAGCAAATAATAGCTCTGGGATGCTGCAGTCAAGGCTAAGTAAGGGAAACTCATTTTATTTGTGAACTAAATCATGTTTCTGTGGGTAAACAGGATTTCAAACATATATAACTTAGAAATAGAGGCTGATACATTTCTTAGGGATACAAACTTTAATATCCATAGTTTCACTTTATATGAGAAATATTTCTGAAAGGTTTACACTAATAGAGTCTGTGTGAATAGTATTTTTTAATAATAACTTGCTCAGGCTCACAGCCAGGAAATGTCAGAGGCTGGATTTGACTTGAGTTTCTTCCACCCGGACCCAGCACTCCAACCAATGCACCACCTAGTGGACAAAATATTACCTAATGGATTATAGAAATTTGTGTTATTTAGAGGGATTCCATTATGAATCTCAGTTTTTACTAAAAAAAAAAATCTTCCCCAATTCAATTTATCTTTAGTGCTAACATTTATTAACTGCTATGTGTTTGGCACTGCACTTAGTGTCAGAGGTACAAAGATAAAATGACAGTCCCTGATCACAGGGAATCTTCATTCTTATATAGGAAAAATAATGTGTATATATTTAAGCACATACAAAACAAATACATGGTAATTTTGGGTGGGAGGATACTAGTAGCTTTGGAGATAAGCAAAACTCTCATGTTGATGACTGAACTTGGCTTAAGTTAAAAAAAAAAACAACTATGGCTTCTATGAGTTGGGGAAGGGGGTAGCCTGCTAGAGAGTGAAGGAGTCAGGAAAGCATTCCAGGCACTTGGTCTTGCCCTTTTCCAATCTGTCCTCCAGATACTAAAGTAATTTTCCTAAATCACTGATCCCACCATGTCACCACACATACACACACACACACACACACACACACACACATACACACACACACACACTGTCTCTGTCTCTCTTTCTCTTTCTTTCTCTCTCTCTCTCTCTCTCTGTCTCTCTCTGTCTCTCTCTGTCTCTCTCTGTCTCTGTCTCTCTCTGTCTCTCTCTCTCTGTCTCTGTCTCTCTGTCTCTCTCTCTGTCTCTCTCTCTCTCTCTGTCTCTCTCTCTCTGT
>CM053594.1:298245079-298299595 GCA_028646575.1 Pseudocheirus occidentalis | reverse complement strand
TCTCTGTCTCTCTGTCTCTCTGTCTCTCTCTCTGTCTCTCTCTCTCTCTCTGTCTCTCTGTTTCTCTCTCTGTCTCTCTCTCTCTCTCTGTCTCTCTCTCTCTGTCTCTCTCTCTCTCTCTCTCTCTCTCTCTCTCTCTCTCAATAAAACTCCAGTGGCTCCCTATAGCCTACAGAAACAAATACAAAATGCTGTTTGACATTCAAAGCCTTTTATAACCTCTCACCAGTGCTACCCTCTTTCCAGTCGCCTTACACCTTTATTTCAGGCTATATACTCTTCTATCCCCTTATTCTGGCCACCGGTTTGTTCCACAGATGAGGTTCTCCATCTCTCAGCTCTGGGCATTCTCTCTGGCTGTCTCCCATGCCTGGAATGCAAGCCCTTGTTCACTACACCTAGTAGTAAACTGACCTTCCTAACTTCCAATTAAGATCCTTTGTTTTAATGGAAGTTTTCCTTAACTCCTCTTAATTCTAGTGCCTTCCATCTATTAATTACTTCCAGTTTATCCTGGATATAACTTATTTTTTATATATTTGCTAACTGACGTCTTCCTCCCCCCCACCCCACCCCATCAGAATATATGCTTCTTGAGAATAGGAATTGCCTTTACCTCTTTTTGTATCACTAACACTTGGCACAGTGCCTAGTACATAATAGCTTGCTTAATAAATGTTGATTGATTGATGCAGAACAGTTAGCGTAAAGACACAGAAATGTCTTGTATTAGGAACAACAAAAAACCCAAGTTAGCTGAATTGTAGAGTATGCAAAGTAACATTACATATCATAAGCCTAGAAAAGCACTTCAGGATCAGATTGCATTGAACAAATGTTTGGTTGAAAAGTAGATTTGTATATTTGCTTAAAGTGAGCTATGCCTGTAGCTCTCTACTAGGACTTGGTACACACACACACACACACACACACCCTTCAAGGGAGAGGAATTTACAATATTCTGCCTTCATTCTCACTTTTGTAATGTACCATGCTCTGCATTTTAGGTACAAATCTGTTTCTTATTAATATCATTGTTAACTATCATAGTATTACTATTTAACAATATGATCATAGTTTTCATAATTGGATTATTTAATCATTCTTATTCATTTAAATTCAAACATTATCCTGCTTAAGAGAGAAATGTCACTAAACTGACAGAATCCCTTCATACCCTCTGACATGTCCCTGACACAAGGCATTTTGAAATAACATTTATAGGAGTCTTGAACAAAGCACATTTCACAATATGACAAAGCACGTTACACAGTTTAGGGTTAACATTCAATAGAACAACATTCACTCAATTGTTTCAGAAGTCCCGGAAGAATCTTCCTCATAAAACCACAAAATTCTTCTTTGACTTTTCACCTCAAGGGTTCATAGCTCACCATTCAGCTAGTCATAGGTTACCAGTAATAATTAAGAGGTCCTTTACACTCTGATAAGAACCCTGACTTCAAGAAATAAGGAAAGAAGATACTGCCCTTCAGCTTCAGTCATTTTTTTTCAGTCCTTTCTGATTCCCTGTGGCCCCTTTTGGGGTTTTCTTGGCAGAGATACTGGAGTGGTTTGCCATTACTTCTCTAGCTCTGAGAACTAGGCAAACAAGGTGAAGTGACTTGCCCAGAGTCACACTAGTGAGTGTTTGCAGCAAGATTTGAACTCAGGAAAATTAGTTTTCTTCACTCTAGGCCTGTCACTCTGTGCACTGTGAGAACATCTACTTGCCCTGATACTACCTTTAGGTGGGTCATTATTCTAATTCCTTTTGATGGACTATTCAAGGAACCCTAGGCCTTGTCTCTATCTAATCACTGCCCTAATGATTTCAAGAAAGGGGTCCTTCCTGTAGCTGTTTTAGAAAGAAGTAGAACATTGTTTCAGAACTGATGGTTAAAGAAAGATTGTTAAAGATTTCTCTTTCAGATTAGTCCAAATGCTTCTTAATTGGATAATTCAGAAATGTTCCCTCAATATTTCTAAAAAGTTTTGGCTGTGCTTCCACCTTCTGGGTTTCTTTGCAGAGGGAGCATTGATAAGCTGCTGTCTAAAGCTGTTTTTTTCACTGCCACCTTCTTTCAGTTGGCCTCCAGCTATATACCAGTTGAGGCTTTCTTTTCTATACCTGGATCGAACTTGCCCAAGCAGAAAAAAAGATGTAATTCCACCTTTCTTATAAACTGCCACAGGGGACACAGAGCATTCTTTTCAATTTTTCATTACTGTATCAACTTATCCCCAATGAGAAACAGAATAAGTTCATTGCCTTAAGGAGGTAGCTCAGGCATGTTAGAAATAATTAAGAGTAACCATATACTGGAACTGGTGTAGGTCAAATTTTTTTTAGCATTTGTCTCAATTACTTCTACAAAATGGAAACAATAATGATGAATGATAGGGCATTTTTATTTCTTCAAAAAATAGTAGGAGAATTAGTTGAGTACACATGTAGCTGTGGAATATTTAAAGACATGCCTGCCACTTGGTAGAGGCAGCTGGATCATTCAGTGGAGAGAGCACCAGGCCTAGAGCCAGGAAGACTTATCTTCATGAGTTTAAATCTGGCCTCAGACGCTTACTAGCTGTGTGACCCTGGGCAAGCCACTTACCCCTCTTTGCCTCACTTTCCTCATCTGTAAAATGAGCTGGAGGAGGAAATTGCAAATCACTCCAGTATCTTTGCCAAGAAAACACCAAAAGGGGTGGCAAAGAGTTGGAAGTGACTAAATACCAGGTTCTACTTGATACATAGTATTCCTTACTTGACTAACTTGATAAACCTGTGATTTCTCCCTCTAGACCACAGACCTTTCACATCTTTCCATCCTGTATGGTCTTGCCCTTTCTATCCTCTGAGAGGCATTCACCCAGTGTTCTACAAGTTTTCCTCTAATTGCTTCAATGTTTCTTTAAGGTCAGTTTAACATTTATCCTGGGATTACTAAGCATTCTACATTGCCAGCCTCCCTCCTGTAGGTATTCATGTCCTTACTAATACCTGTTCAAGTCATTAAAGATACCATGTGTTAGTCCCTTACACAGCTTTCATTTGTTCTTTGGGATACTTTATAGTTTTTTGTTGTTCTGATGTCATGGCGATTCTTAATTAGGAATAATGGATGATCACCAAGTCTCCTGCAGCAATGGGCAATTGAGTATCATTGAAACGATGGTACGATTTCCCAAATGCATTTCAGCTTCTGACCCAGAACATTATCCACCTACAGCTCTTGTCCACTACATATGGACCACTGGACTAGTTCAGTGGGCTGCCCATCCAGTCTGTCCTGTAATCAGTATGCATATATTACTATGTGCCAGGCACTGGAGACAAAACGAAAGACAAAAATATGGTCCTTGGTCTCAGGAAGCTTGCGTTCCAATGAAGGAGACCATATCCAATTACATTTCGTAATCTCGGCACGATGCATTTTTCATTTGCTCTGGTTTTCTAGTGTTGTTGGTTAGTTATTTAGAAAGATGTCTTGAATAATTGTAGATTTTTATCCAGGAGGTTTTGTAAGTGTACCAGGGCTTGATTCAAATTCATACAATGTCATCAGCAAATGGGAACATTCAGAGAATTTTGCCGCCATATAGACACCCTCTTCTATTTGGAGTTGGCATAGGACTTGCTTTTTTACTCCCATAAAGACTTTAGATGAGCACTAATCTTCCTTTTTTATTACTCATTTGATATTGATACAAAACAACTGGATGCCTAAAGTCATCTCTGAGTTGAATCCTTAGTAGATTCTTGTTTAATTTTAACATGTGAATGGGAGACATTGTGTGATGTGTGCTGCATTAAGACTGACTACATTTTCTTCTACTGAGTCACACTTTCTTGAAATTAAGAAAGAATAGAAACAGTAGAATCTTGCATTCTCTATAGCTTTCAGTCAGTTGTGACTATGCAAATATGACCTGCTGTAGAAAATTGGTTAAAGCCTTCTTGTTCCTTTTGCATAGTTCTCAAATATACTCTATGTTTGCACAGATCATTCTCACAAAGTTTCTTATAAATATAAGAAAAATTTGCCAATATTTCTGCTACCTTCTTAGTCACCTCTTGGTGGAGAGGGAATAAATTCTGTTTCCAATTTTTTTTTCCTTTTCTTTTAGAATCATCCCCTCTTTAAGATATCTTGAAAATTTGTCACATTTAAAATAATGTCTCCAGCATGGACTCCTTCTGCATATATTTCGTAAAGTTTAGCTCCTCTTGCCCATCTTTCTATATTTAAATGCCACTGACACTTCCTAACAGTGCAGAAAAGATACTGGTAGTGGCCAAATATGGTTGTTTCACTGTTGTCATAATGATTTATTGTAGGAATAATTTTTTAAATTGTCACCTTACCTGTTATATCTAGAATATAACATGTATGTTAGCTACATTATATATGTGACACATGTGTTACTTATGTTACATGTATATTATATGTGTTGTTCTATATATAGAATATGGCACATATATAGAGATATAGAGAATATTTCATTCTATTTGTTGTCTACTTGTAGTTTCAGCATCAAATGCCTTTCAGACAATCTGGTTTAACTGTATCTTAGTTCAAACTTTCTTATTGGCTCATTTTTCCCCTCAGCTGCTTTTCACTATCCTATGAGGGGATAATGCTTATAATCTTGTTTTGGCTTCCTCTATACTGTTTTATAAATTATATTCTAATGTCTCTGCTTGCCAAGGAGATTAAATGTTTCTGGGTTCTTTTGGTCTCTTCTTAGTGGTAACTGTTTTGCTTGAGTTAAACATTTCTGTGAAATGGTGATAGAGTCAGATTCTCTTGTTCATCTCTCAATTTTTGGAGTTGACAGCTTATTGGAACAGGTTAGGTTAGAACTGTAATTGCATACAACATCAGCTTTTCATCTCATTTCATAATATTTTTGACCACTTCTCTACATAGTTGGTTAGCTTACTATATGTAGATTACTGATTCTGAAATGACTTCTATAGTGGTAGGAAATAATTTCCTGCCATTAATCATTTTTATTTTTGTGCTTTGTTTGGCATTGATGTTGGTGTTTAAGCTGAAATTACTTTTGTTACAGTCTTTTTGTTTATACCAAAGGTAAGCATTACAAAATAAGATGGTCAAATAGCCTTTGAAAGAATAGTTCTTTACCTTTTGACCCAGCAATACTAGGTCTATATCCCAAAGAGCGCATAAAAATGGGAAAAGGACCCATATGTACAAAAATAATTTTAATATATATATTTTTAATATAATATTTTTTTAAATATAACACCAATATAGCAGCTCTTTTCATAGTGGCCAAGAACTGGAAACTGAGGGGATGCCCATCAATTGGGGAATGGCTTAACAAGCTATGGTATATCAATGTAATGGAATACTTTTGCGCTATAAGAAATGATGGACAGGTAGACTTCAGAAAAACCTGGAAAGACTTAGATGAACTGATGCTGAGTGAAGTGAGCAGAACCAGAACATTGTACATAGTAACAGCCACAGTGTGTGATGACTGATTTTGATAGCAATGCAAGTACCTAAAACAATTCCAAAGGACTCATGATGGAAAATGCCATCCACATGTAGAGAAAGAACTATGGAGTTGGAATGCAGAGTGAAGCAGATTACTTTCTTTTTTGTTTTGTTTTGTTTTTCTTTCTCATGGTTTCTGCTATTCATTATAATTATTCTATGCAGCATGACTAATGTGAAAATGTGTTTAATAGGAATGTATGTGTAGATCCCATATCAGATTACATGCTGTCTTTGGGGAGGAAAGGGGTAAGAAGGGGGAGAAAACTGAACACTTATGGAAATGAATGTTGAAAACTAGAAAATAAAATAGATTAACTAGGAAGAGAGAAAGAAAGGAAAAATACGCGAATAGATCTAATATTTAAACTGGAATATAAGACTGTTCAAATAAACCACAGAGGAAAGATGAAAAAAATAGAACACTTGTTGCATCTGGGTACGTGATAGGCACAACAGCTTTACCAAGTCCTTTATTTTCCTCTTTGAGAAGAAACTGTAAAATGTTTTATTTAACTGCAGAGTTTTTATTATTAGACTCTAGGGCAGTGATTCTCAACCTTCCTAATGCTGCAACCCTTTAATGCAGTTCCTCATGTTGTGGTGACCCCCAACCATAAAATTATTTTCGTTGCTACTTCATAACTGTAAGTTTGCTACTGTTATGAATCGTAATGTAAATATCTGATATGCAGGATGGATTTTCATTGTTACAAATTGAACATAACACACAGGTTGAGAACCGCTGCTCTGAGGCTATCCAAATTATAATGCAGACAGAGCTAGGCCTACGTTGTTAGATGTCACTATAATTTCTCCTGCTACTTAAAGAGCATCAATTCATTGATGTCAGTTAGGTGTGTTTATCATGGCAGTGCAAAAATCTGACCCTTAGGGGCTTGTGACCTAGCAGAGTATGAGTGTGCGTATGGGGCTATGACAAAATTAGCAGTTTGTTTGAATGACTGATTTGGTGCTAAGATTTATTGCATTAGAGGGTGAGAGTATATAGCATGACTGTGAATCCATGCATGTATGAGGCATGGAAGGTACCTTCCAGCTTTAAATCTGTGATCCTATAAAGTTGTAAATAAAAATGAGAATGAGGG
The DNA here is from genome assembly GCA_028646575.1 of Pseudocheirus occidentalis. Taxonomy (NCBI): domain Eukaryota; kingdom Metazoa; phylum Chordata; class Mammalia; order Diprotodontia; family Pseudocheiridae; genus Pseudocheirus; species Pseudocheirus occidentalis. Next base: position 298,292,955 of record CM053594.1, on the reverse strand, counting down.
TATGGCTGCTGTGAAACTCCATTGCACTTGGATTTGTGGGACTATTGAAGGAGTGGTATTGAGACTGGCAGAAGCAAGCACAGACTACTGATGGTTCAATCCTTTAAACCAGGGTTGGGGAACCAAAGGCCTCGAGGCCTTCTAGGTCCTTGGGTATGGCCTTTTAACTGAGTCCAAGTCTTTCAGAACAAATCCTTTTATTAAGTGGATTTGTTCTGTCAAGTTTAGATTCAGTCAAAGAGCTGCACTTGAGGACTGAGGGGGCCATGTGTGGCCTCAAGACCTCAGGGTCCACACCCCTGCTTTAAACTATAAATGGTAGTAGATAGTGAGAAGGAGACAAAGGCATAGAGAGAAATAGGGAAAAGAGAGAGAGAGAGAGAGAGAGAGAGAGAGAGAGAGAGATTATACACTTAAGTTCTTTCTTCATGCTAGGCACTGTTCTAAATCCTGGTGATAAAAAAAAAAAGAAAACAAACCAATCCCTACTATCAGGGAACTTACATTCTAATAAACAGACGAAAATGAAATCCAAAGGAGAGAGCAGGGTACCTGAGCTTTCTCATGATACAAGCTCTCAAGTGTTGATCCCCAAGCTTTCTGGCTGCCAGGCAGCCATTGTGGAGTTGGAGCAGCTGGGAGGGTGAGCTGGAAGTGGGGGGTGAAGGCTGGAAGTTCTGGTGCCCTCCTTCCACATAGTTATAGGAGCATTTATGGAGCAAAGGAGAGAGAGCCTTAACCAGCATGATGTCTGACTGATGTTTTGAGCTCAAAGTAGTCTCCATAAGAGGGAAAAAACCACCTATTTATAACAGAGTAAGATGGGCCTTCAGATGCCCTGGTATTTGGAGAGGGTAAGAGTTGTGTGAATGTGAGTCCCTAAATCCTTATTATTTCTGCTTTCATTTATATTGAGGATATCGATATGAATGTGATTCAGTTCCTTCAATAAGGTATCAGATGGTTGGTCATTGAATGAAGAACAATATAAAGAGCACCAAGAATTAAGTTACTATTTGTAGATGGTCTAAGACAGCGGTTCTCAACCTGTGGATTATGTTCAATTTGTAACAATGAAAATACATCTTGCATATCAGATATTTACATTATGATTCATAACAGTAGCAAAATTACAGTTATGAAGTAGCAACAAAAATAATTTTATGGTTGGGGGTTACCACAACATGAGGAACTGTATTAAAGGGTTGTGGCATTAGGAAGGTTGAGAACCACTGGTCTAAGAGCTAGCACCCTCTATTCCCCATTCCCTACTCCACTCCTTCCGTTTTCTTTGACTTTCCTGTTGTTGGAACAAAAAGAGAAAGAGACTTCCTTGTACTGAATCCTGCTCTGTATCTGCTTCATGGGTTACCAGAGCCAAAATATTAGACATCTAGCAGATAGCTTTCTGGTGACAAATTTATCCATAACTGATCTAGGTAAACTCTTTGATGACAAATGCATACTGTTGCTGGGCCATTGCCCAGAGCAACTGGATAGTTTCCTTGGGAGAAACAACCAGAGTTTCTGTCTCTATGGCTTAGGTTTGTAGAACCCATAACTATATCTGCGCCATGAGACAACAGCATAGAACTTTGTGGAAAAGTTCATATTCTATCATGAAAAAATATTTGTGAAAGAAGATACAATTTCATTGCATTTGGGATTTACCATAAAGGCAAAGATAAGGTTGTTGTTGTTTGTTTTAACTGGGGGGGGAAAGCGATTAAGTACTCTTCTTAGTGTGTGCTCAACATTCAATTCAGCTGTGCTAAAGAATAAATGACCTATTAGGGGAAATTTGACCCTTACTATGACCCCCTCAGGCTTGACTCTGAAACAACATAGCCAAAGACTATAATTTTAGTCACAGGCACAAGCCTTCAGAGAAATTACAGCTACATTGAGCCCTTTTGTTTATATTGCCAGGGCATGTTTTGTTGACTCAGTTTTTCCAGAGCAAGGATCCTTCAAGGCGCTGTTAGAATTCCTTTGCTTCCTGGAATTCCAAAGCAATACAACAGGAGACAGAGAAAAGAGAAGCAAAATGCCAGAGTGGTTAACATAGCTGCAAATTAAGGCAGAACCAGAAATCAGATTTCACAATACCGGCTCTAAATTCAAAAAGTCACTATGTTTGTTTGTGACAGAAAGCCACACATTTGAAAATATTTACTGAATGGCCTTCAGTACTTTATACATACATAGCACCTTGTGGTGCAAAAGCAGGAAAAGAGAAGTCATAGTGCCTACTGTCAGGGACGTTTATAAAAAGAGACAGAACCTACACAGGCATGGTTAAATAACTTTGTTTTTAAATTAAATTTTGTTTTCTCTTCCAAATTCTTTCCCTCCCACCTCTTCCCTCAACTGAGAATGCAAGATAAAACCCCTGTTACAAACATGTATAGAGAAAAAAACCAAATTCCCACATTGCCTGTGTCCAAATATTTTTGTGTATACATATGTACATATATGCATACATACATACACACATACGTACCCATGGAGAGATGGAGAGAGACACAGAGACAGAGAGCGAAGAGAGAGACAGAGAGTGAGAGACTCTGTACTCTGAATTAATCACCTCAATATCAATAAGCCTTTAGTCTTGAGCATTCTGAAATTGTCATTTGTCATTGTGCTAATCAGAGTTCCTCAAGTTTTCAAAGTTGCTTGTCTTTACATTATTGCTGTTGTATAAATTCTTCTAGTTTTGGTTTACCTCACTCAACAACGGTTAGCACAAGTCTTCTAAGGTTTCTCTGAAACCATCCCCTTTCGTCATTCATTACATCACAATAGCATTCTATCATTTATATACCATAATTTGTTTAGCCCTTCCCCAATTAACAGATACTACCTCAGTTTCCAATTCTGTGCTACCAAAGAAAGAATTGTTATAAATATTTTTGTATATATGAATTCTTTTCCACTTTCTTTGATCTGTGTGGCATATAGATCTAGTGTGGATATCACTGGGCCAGAGGGCATGTATGCATGACTTAATAGATTTGAGGGGCTTAATTCCAACTTGCTTTCCAGAATGGCAGGAACAATTCACAACTCAACCAGAAGTGCATTAATGCGCCTGTTTCCCCACAGTATTTGTCATTTTCTTTTTGTGTCAACTTTGCCAGTCTGACGGCTATGAGATGGAACCTCAGAGTTGTCTTCATTGACATTTCTCTAACCTTAGAGAATTAGTGACTTAGAGTATTTTAAAATATGGTTATCAATAGCTTAGATATCTTCTTCCGAAAGCTGCTTACTTTTTATCCTTTGACCATTTATTAATTGAGGAACAGAATCAAATAACTTTAAACAACAATGTAAGATGAGAAGCAGCATTGGAGCATAAGGGATCTGCTTTCAAGCCAAAAACACCTGGATTCAACACCTGACTCAGAGACTTATTTGTCTCTGTCAAGCTATGGTGTCATAGGAGGTGGTTGATGAGTAACGGTGGCCCAGCCAGGGTCTAAAAGTCCCAGTGGGAAGCAATTTACCGTCCCTCTGCCTCAGTTTCCTTAGCTGTAAAATGAACAGCCACTGAGTTGCCTTCCCTCTTTAAATCCATAATCATATGAAGTAAAACTTATGTTGAGTGTTAAAGGATGGATAAAATTTACTTAGACTAAAAAAAATCACTTTATCCTTGGTATGGTGGAAAGAGCATTGGCTCAGGAGTCATAGAACCTGAGTTCAGAGCTCTACCTCTGTGGTTCGCTACCTGTGTGACCTGGGGCTAGTCACTTAACCTCTCTGAGCCTTGGTTCTCATCTCTGAAGAGGGGGCTGGACTAGATGGCATCAGAAGTCCCCTTCAGCTCCAGATCAAGGATGTTAGGCCTTTTTTTCAAAGTAGAACCTAAAAGCAAGGCTTTTAAAATTCCAGCAGTCTCCAAGTTCCTACTATTTTCGAAAAGGAAATGAAAGTAATTAAAAAATTTATATCGGATACCTTTCTACTTCTTCCTTTTCCTCTTCTTCCTGCTAATATTCTTCTGTCATTCTTCTTCTTCATGTTATTCTTTTGGTTCTTCTCCTTCCTTCTCCTCCTCTTCCTTCACACACATTTGCTTTCTGCCTGTCTAATCCTATTTTTATACTGTTGACATCGCATCAGTTGCCAGAGCCAGAAGTGGCATAGGACTTGTAGGTCTTTGACTCCAGCACTGAGACTTAGGAGGTGAGGAAGGTAGTTCCTCTCCTACAACAGAGCAGTCAGCTCAAGTCTCTAGGATGCTGTTGTCTTTTGGCCTCTTTGCTAGGACTCACTTCCCCCTAGGGTAGATCTCCCTTGATTTACTACCTGGCTTGGAGACTTGTATCCTGGATTACGCAGGATACTCAGCATCATCTGGAAGGAGAAAGCAGGACAGTAACAAAGGCAGCATGTTTTAGACGTTGCTTTTCCCTCTCATGATAAACTCAAGACTAGTCCTCTCTAGCTCTTACCCTCCTCTATATTTCCTTCCTTTATTTTTCATTTTAAATGTTTTATTGATAGAAAGACTATATCACCTCTTCTTTCTTATCCTATGGAAAGAGACAGACAACTTCTTGGCATATCTGTCAGTCCTCTGAAGTTATACTTGATCAGTGCATGAATTAGAACTGAAATCTTTCCATGTTGCTTTCTCATACCTCCATTTCCACTATCCCCTCTGGAACTCTTCTCTGTTGTTACTAAACTCTCTTTTCCCCTAGATCTTTTTCTATCACCTTCTTCCTAAAGTCTGGTGCTCAGTGATAACAACTTTTATCCCAAAGATTCCCCATCTACCGGCACCATCTCAAAGTTTCCTGCTTGGGGCAACTAGGTGGCACAGTGAATAGAGCACCAGTCCTGGAGTCCGGAGGACCTGAATTCAAATCTAGCCTCAGATAATACAGAAACTAGCCATGTTACCTTGGGCAAGTCATTTAATCCTAACTGTTCTCCAAAAAGTTAAAAAAAAAAAGCTTCCTGCTTATCTCTCTGTGTCTTTCTTTGTCTTTGTCTCTCTACATCTGTGTCGTGTCTGTCTGTCCATCTGTCTGTCTCAGTCTCCCTCTCTTTCTCTCTATCTCTGTCTATCTATCTCTCTCTGTCTTTCCCTCTGTCTCTGTCTGTCTTTATCTCTGTCTCTCTCCCTCTGTCTCTATCTCTGTCTCTCTGTCTCTGCCTCTCTGTCTGTCTCTCTCTGTTTCTCTGTCTCTCTCTGTCTTTCTCTGTCTCTCTCTCTGTCTCTTTCTCTCTGTCTCTCTCTCTGTCTCTCTCTCTGTTTCTCTCTCTCTCTCTCTCTCTCTCTCTCTCTCTCTCTCTCTCTCTCTCTCTCTCTCTCTCTCTCTCCCCTTCTCCCTCTCCCTCTCTCCCTCTCTCTCAGACAGGGCCAGAAGGAGGAGCTGTAACACTACTTGCTTCCCACTGGGACCTTTAGACCCTGCGTGGGCCACTGTTACTTATCAACCACCTCCTCTCCACTTCTAAAACTCACTCTATCCTGTTTGGATTGATGTTGTTATCGTCTGTGAGACATCTCTCCTTCCTCTTTGATACCTACACCTCTCTTAATATTTTTCTCCACCCCAGCTTCTGCCCCTTCTAATACGCTGACCTCACAGCTTCTGAATCTTCTCGGCTCCTCTGACTCCTGACTCCTCTCTGCAGTGTTCCTAGACAAGCACAGGAAAGGTCATACCTTAAACTTCTCCCCTCAAGTGAATCTTCCCAGGTACCTGACTTCCTAATTATGATTATAATAATTGTAAGATTTTCCCTAAATGTACAGCACCAGGTGATACAGTGAGTTCGCTCTCTTGAGAAGTAAATGGAATAGAAGAAGTGTTTCTATACCACCTGTTACATGCCAGAGACTGTGCTAAGTGCTTTACAAAAATTATCTCCTTTGTGTCTTACAACAACCCTGTGAAGGAGATAGTGTTAATATTCCCATTTTACAGTTGAGGAAACTGAGGCAAACAGAGGTTAAGCAGCTTGCCCAGGGTACCATACCATGACTAGGAAGTATCTGAAGTCAAGCTGGAACTCTGGTTTTCTTGACTCCAGGCTTAGATTTCTATCCATTCTGCCACCTAGCTGCTCATACATAAATGTATGTATAAATATATTATAGAAATGACCCAGATAATTCAGAGAACCCCCCCCCCACACAAAAACAAACACGTTTCAAATCAAATGGGGGTAGCTGGGTGGCACAGTGGATAGAACACCAGCCCTGGAATGGGGAGGACTTGAGTTCACATGTGACATCAGGCACTAGGTATGTGACCCTGGGCAAGTCACTTAACCCCAATTGCCTCAAAAACAAAACAAAAAACAAATGGCCATGGTAATATTAAGGCTCTGCCTCTTAGAAAGCAGATTTACTTTTTCTTCATCTTATTGCATATTTCTTAGACCTGGTTGCTTAGATGCTCAGCTAGAGTTCACTGGATAATTGCCAACCTTCCACTTTACTTTTCTAATGTGTGACAAGACTTTCTGACTTAGATGGCCACTTTTTACCATTTGTAGGATGTTTTTCTATTATATCGGGTTGTAGATATACTTAGGATATGGGAAACCAGGATTGGAAGCCAAGTTAGCTGATAGAACAGCAAATATAGCATGCAGAGATCATATCCAAAGGCCAGTTTATATAGAAAAAGGAATAAAGAGCAGTTAAGTTATATTCCTTGGCATCAGGCCAAACTGAAAAGCATAGATAAAGTCTAGGATTAGGTGGGTGGTCCAGGGTCATTTTTAAGAGGTCTATGCAAGTTGCAATGAATCAGGAGCCTAGAGAGATTATATCAACAGGTCTGGCCCATTCAGAAAAACACAGAGAAAACCACAATCAGAGCATTAGTCTGAGAAGGGTAGTATCTAGAGCAAGGGACAAGCAGGAAATCAGAGGAATTCAAATATAGAAGCATGGTTCAGGGTTCAGGGCTAAAACTATTCAGGGCTGTACAAAGAAAAAGATAAGGAATGGAACTAAGGCCAAACAAGTAAATCATTATAACCAAGGTTTGCCCACTGGTTCGAAGGTGGGGGATTTTTGCCCTGGTTTAAGGTTTGGGGACAAAAAAGCCCTTGCAGGCCCATGCATTTTCCCAGAAGAAGGCAGGATTCTTCAGATACTACAGATTGCTACAGATATTATGAATTTTATGATTCCCTCTAAGTACTTACCTTCCCTTTTATATTAAGTTCCTGGCCTTGAATTCTTTTTTTTTAACTTAACATAAAATAAACTAAATCTAATTGGAAAATAAGGCTTCAATCCTAATAAAAAATTTATAATGGGTGCAAAATATGAAAATGACAATTTTTTTCTATTTGCTTTTCTTCAGATGATAGCAAATTCTAGGAAGATGGATGAATTAATTTTTTTTTCCTTCAGCCCTTAACACATATGCATTCCTGTTTTAGTTATGCGAAATCAAGGCAGTCTAAAGCTGATCCTTAACAGCAAACTCTGGGCACAAATGGAGATACAAAGAGCAAGTCACAAAAATCTACGCATCACGGCCACAGATTTAGATGATTGTTCCATCAAAATATTTTTAATTCAGGTAAGATGCTTGAGGGCTTTTTTTTTCTGTTTAAGAAATGTAATTATCTTATGGTATATATCTAGCCCACTGCAGTAAGCAAATAACTTGATTTTTTAAAATAAGTGAATGAGAGTCAGCATTATAGCATTAGCACAGGAGAGAGAGAATAAAAGAATGAATGAAATAAGTTATTTATCGTGTTTATTTTATGCTAAGCACTAGGAAAATGTAAGTACAAAAATAAGATAGCCCTCGCATTCAAAGAGCTAACCTTTCTGTGGTTCTGAACCTTCCTAATGCCCTGATCCTTTAATACTTGTATGTGGGTGTATCTGCATGTGGGCAGACCCACCTGGAGATGGATAGAGGAGCGGTGTCTCGTTTCCTAAGACCATCAGAAATATATTTTCCGATGGTCTTAGGCGAACCCTGTGACCCCTGTGAAAGGATTGTTCGACCCCCAAAGGGGTCGTGACCCACAGGTGGAGAATCACTGTATGGGAAATAATCTATTTTAGGGAAGTGGAGGCATGGAAGTATAGAGTTATGGTCTGAAAAGTCCCCAAAATGGTGAGTTGAACATTAGTGCAGTGGATTGGCATGCCATTTCAAGGGGCAATGGTCATGTTGATTTTGTTACAGTTTTCAGAGCACAAAGTTGGAAGGGAGAGGGGGGTGGGAAAATGGCAAAGGAGAAGAAGCTTCACCTTACCAAATTAAGTGACTTAGCTCATGTCAGGCATGTCTCTGCCAGGTCCACTTTGGAAGGTAGAATCAATTGCAGGGCAGAAAATGACCTGAGTAAAAGAACAAAGTGGTTTCAGAGTCAGGAAGACCTGAGTTAGAGTCCTGCTTTTGACCATCGCCTGACACTGAGATCGTCACAACTACTCAGTATCCTTAATCTAGTCTAAGACTATAAAACAAAGAATGAAGTGCCTGCCTACTTTGATAGAAGGAATCTTCTCACACTCATTCTTGTATAGCAGGGAAATCATAGTTCTGGTGTCTCTCCTCCAGCCCCAAAGCTATTACTAGAATTTCAGACCACTCTTTATACTTTTTTCTTTTAATTTTTTTAGAGGGGGTAAGGCAAGGCAATTGGGGTTAAGTGACTTGCCCAAGGTCACACAGCTGGTTAAGTGTCAAGTGTCTGAGGCTGAATTTGAGCTCAGGCCCTCCTGACTCCAGGGCCAGTGCTCTATTCACTGTGCCACTAAGCAGCCCCTACACTTTATACTTTTAAAATACACAGTAGACCTGTGCTGTTCAAACACTGGCATAGAATTTATTCTAATATTACAGCTGTCAATCTTTGCTGTACTCTTTACCTAGGATATTGGTGGCTATTAAGGAATTAATATTTAGATCTTGTCACATTCTTGTCAAGTTATTTGACTAATAAGGTCAGCAGCTAAAGCCCTCTAAGATTTTTAAATACACACACACATACACACACCTTAAAATCTTAAACCTAGTTCACTCTGAAGCTCATAGATTGGACCATGATAGGCCCTTCTCCACTTAATGCCTGTATTTTGGGCTCTCCAGACTTAGAGTGAATGTCAATGGTAACTCTTTGTCTTTGGAACCACAACCCTGAGGGTCTTTCCCTTGTACCTTAATTTTTTTCTTTTTTCTAATTAAAGGGGATATCCCTTAACTCACTTCTTAAAGAGCCCTATTCACTGAATTCACCTCACTCTAAGTGAGTACATGAAAAGGCCTTAACCTAAAAAGGCCAGGTCTCCCATTGCTTTCCGAGTCATCTCCTGTCATCCTGACGAAAATCTGCCCACTGGACCCAGATGACTCTGGAGGAGAAAGTGAGGCCAGTGACCTTGCAGAGCCTCCCTCATTCAAATCAAAGTCGGCTGCAAGTCTTGTCATCATTTCCCCGATGCCATGGTCCTATTCCAAAAATGAAGCACAAACACAACATCAATTAGCAAGTGAAATAGTGGAAGGACCCTGGACCTGGATCTAGACCAGGTCAGGAGATTAAGATTCCAAACCTGGCCCTGCCAGGTTACCACTGAGTCACTTGGGGCAGGTCATTTAACATGTGATTCAATTTCTTCATTTGAGGAAAATAAAATATGGGGATGAAACTAGGTGAGTGCTCTGAGGTCGCTTCTAACTCACACCTTAGCAGTGTACTTGCACCTTAACTGAAAGAATTAAAGGCACTATGAGTCCACCCAAAAATCACTGTTACATATTTATTTATTATATTTATATTTATATATTTACATTTATTTATTTATTTATTTTAAAACTAGTATTTTATATTACCCCTAATTATATATAAAAACAATTTTAACATTTTTTTTTCTAATTTTGGGTACCAAATTTCCTCCTTCCTTACCATTGAGAAGGCAAGCAGTTTGACATAGATTATACACATGTAGTCATACAAACACATTTCCATGTTACATATTTATTGAAGAGGGAGTCTTTCAACATTTCCCCTTCATTCCTCCACTGCTCTTCATGTCCTCAGCCATTCATGTCCTCACGCCAATGTGATGTCTGACCAATGCTTTAAGCCCAAAGTTGTCTCCATAAGAGGGGAGAAAACATCTGTTCAGCAGAGTGAGATGGACCTTCAGAGAGTAAAAGTTGTGTGAATATGAGTCCTTAAATCTTTTTTCCCACTTTTTTTTGCTCATGGCTTTAGATAGTATGATGATTTTTTAATTCTCTCTCCTCAATCTGTTTCCTAGATCAATTGTTTTTCCTATGAGATATTTCACATTTTATTCCACTTTTTCAGTCCTTTTGTTTTATTTTAATATCTCTTAATGTCTTGTGGAATCATTAGCTTCCATTTGCCCAATTCTAATTTTTAAGGAGTTGTTTTCTTAAATAAGGTTTAGTGCTTCTTTTTACCAAACTGTTGATTTCCCTTTTTTTGTCTTTCTTCTATTGCTCTTATTTCTTTCCCCATTTTTCCTCTACAATTCTCTTTTTGTTTTATTTTGGGTTTTTTGCTCTTTCTAAACTGTTTTAAAAATATTTCTAAAAGTTCTCATTTGGGCTTGTGTTCAATTTCAATTTTTCTTTGAGGGTAAATGAATTGGGTGACAGAACTAGCACTTGGCACCCGTTCCTATGCCCAGTCCTAGTCAAGGGATTCCCTGGGATCTTTTTCTGCTCTGATGCTTTGTCTCTGCCCCATTTCTGTCTTTAAGAACTGGAATTCTCTCCACCACTGCCACCATGTGCCATGACTAACATCTGCAAACTTTCCTGTTAGTTTCCCTGAGCTACTCTGGACTGGAAAAAATGATCCACTGTAACTTTTTTTGGCTTTCCCAATCAGAATTTGGTCTGACACATTTTCTAGATAATTGTGCAGGAGGTGTGCTGGGCAAACTAGGCACAAATGCTTCCATTCAACTCTGCCACTTTGACTTTGCCCCACGAAAATTGTTTTGGCAGCTGTGTTGACAATGATTTAAAATGGGGAGAGAATAGAAGTAGAGATATCAACTTAAAGGTAATTGCAGTAGTAAAAGCAACAGTGATAAGGAGCTGAACTAGATTCATAGATGAATGGAGAGAAGGGGGCATATAGAAGTAATACTGGGAAGTTAGAAATTTGGCAACTCATATTGCTAACTGGTTATCCTGCAGCACTTCAAATCCAACACAATCAAAACTGACCTTGTCTTCCCTCCAAAGTGTTCCTCTTCTAATTTCTTTCTCTGCTGATGTCACTGCCAACTTTACAGTAAACCATATCTAAAACCTTGAAAGACAGTGAAACAACTTGCATTTATTAAGTGCCTCCTTCCCTCCCTGAGAAGGCAAGCAATTTGATATTGATTATACATGTGAAGTAATGCAAAGTATATTTTCATATTAGTTGTGTTGCAAAAGAAAACAGAAAAAAATAAGTGAAAAAAGTATGCTTCAGTCTGCTCTCAGAGTTCATAATTTCTTTCTCTGGAGGTGGATAGCATTTTTCATCATAAGTCCTGAACTGTCTCAAATCATTGTCTTGATCAAAGAAGCTAAGTCTTTCACAATTAATCATTTTTACACTTTTGCTATTACTGTGTACAGTATTCTCCTGGTTCTGTTCACTTCATTTTGCATTATTTCATATAAGTCTTCCCAGGTTTTTCTGAAACAATCTCTTCATTTCTTACAGCACACTCATATTCCATCACAATCATTTATTACAACTTGTTAAAGCATTCCCTGATTCATAAGTATCTCTTCAATTTCTAATTTTTAGCCACCACAAAAAGAACTGCCATAAATATTTTTGTACAAATAGGTCCTTTCCCCTTTTCTTTGATCTCTTTGGGATACAGACTTATTAATGGTATTGCTGGATCAAAGGTAATATATCTCACTTCCATTACCTTTTGCCTGTACTATTTTGAAAGCTTCCTAACTGGTTTCCCTTCCTCTAGTTCTGTCCTCTCCAATCCATCCAGCACATTAGTGCCCAAGTAATCGTTCTAGTCTTCAGGTCTGAGCATGTCACTACTATGCCTAAAGACCTTCAATAGTTCCCCATTGTCTAGCATTACAAACAAGCAACATAAAATAAACATTTATAATGAAATACTGAGCGCTCTGAAATCTGGCTCCAGTGTTGGGGCAGCTAGGTGGTGCAGTGAATAGAGGACCAGCCCTGGAGTCAGGAGGACCTGAATTCAAATTTGGCCTCAGACACTTGCTACTAGCTGTGTGACCTTGGGTGAGTCACTTAACTCCAATTGTCTTGCCTTGTCACCCTCCAAAAAAAGAAAAAAAAAGATCTGGCTCCAGTCTATCTTTCTAGACTTGTTTTATAGTAACCTTCACACACTCAGATCCAATCACTCGGAACCATTAGTCATTTCCTGAAATCAAATTATCCTTTCTTTATATAAGTAGGCTCATAAGGGGAGCTATTCTATATCTCTGCCTTTTGGAATCCTCTTCTTTTAAGATCCTCATCAGGTGCCACTTCTTTTGTATGAAACTTTCCGGGATTCTCTAAGCTAGAATTTATCTATCCCTAATCTATTTTCCCTTTTCCTTTGACTTCTCCAAAGGATCAATTATATTCTGATATGTATTATAATTCTTGTGTATGCTAATCAGTCATGTCATTTTGACAGCTCCATATCCATAGTACCTAATCCAGGTTCACTCCACAGAATAGGGAACTTAAATATTTATTTAATTAAATTTAATTAAGATAGACTTTTAAAGCCTTCTAAGATGTTCTGATTTACATAAATGATAGATTTACTAATACTAATGAAATCAAAGATATTTAGAAAGATTAAGGAAAATATAGCATCAAATTGTGGCAAAAGAATTGAATTAGAAAATTTTAAAAACCTAGATTCTAGTTCTATTTCTGCCATTTAGTGTGTGATCTGATACAGTTTCCTCATCTTCAAAATGAGTGTCATATTTGCTATGCCTATATTATAGGCTTGTTATGATGATCAAAAGAAATAATGCCTCAGTGTTTATCAGTTAGCCCATAGCCATGTGCTCCCTTGATTCCAGAAGAGAGTCTGTAAGTTGTCAAAAAGATTATGTCCTAAAACTGATTTAAGAAATGTTCTATTTTAAAATGTTTTTATTAATTTGTTTGTTTGCCCCTCTTTTAAAAAAAATATTCTTTTTACCTGTATGGTGGCAATTGAGGGTGACAGTAAGTGTGTGCATGGGGTCCAGGAATAACTTCCTTTTTCTCCATGAAAAGTCCTACAGTCATCTACAGAACTAAATTTTATAGAATCAATTCTAAATTCAAATAAAATGTCTTTAAAATCACTCAATTTGCTTTTTCATTGTTATTATCTATGTGCATGTGCCATTACCTCCTTACAACTATTCATTACAGAATGGAATTTAATTTGATATGGGTTGTTTTTCAGCATTTGGAGGGGTAAAGTGATTATTATCCACACACTCCACTAGATTTATGCTACATAGGCACTTTTCCTTCAAGGAACCCAAGCCAAGTAATCATATTAATAAGGAGGATGGAAAATTCTTTAAAAAGAATTCCTAGATATATGAAATTTGTTTAAAAATACTAGCCTATGACTATACTTAATAACTTCCTTTTTTTTGTGCAGGCAAGTGCCAAAGATGTTGGATGTCTGTATGCAGCAATACATCACCGTCTTGTTGCACTGAGAACCTTTTATAAGCAGGAACTAGATGTAAATGAAATTGAAACTGAGTCAGAAACAGTCATCCAATTATTAAGCTGTGATAGTTGTGATGAAGATGATGACATGCTTAAAATCACCACAGGTCGGGCAGGTAAGTTGATTTCCATTCCACTATACCCTAAAATACAATATCTTCTAGGATTTTTCCAGAGGCTAATCATATCTTTTTTATGTATTTTTTAATCTTTTATTTATTTGTTTAGTTTGCAACATTCATTATTTATCACAAGATTTTGAGTTACTAATTTTTCCCTGTCTTTTCCCTACCCCCATTCCAAGATAATGAGCCTACTGAATACCCCTTCCCTCAATCTGCTCTCTCATATGCTTCCCTGTCCCCCCCCCAACTTTCCAGTAGGGCAAGATGGATTTCTATACCCCAGTGCCTATATATCTTATTTCTCAGTTGCATGTAAAAAAACCAAACAATTATTTTAAACATTTTTTTTAAACTTTGATTTCCAGATTCTCTAACTTCTTCCCTCCTTACCCACCCCTACAGAGAAGACAAACAATTCAATATAAGTTGTACATGTGTAGTTACGCAAAATGTTTACATAGTAGTTATATTGTGAAAGACTAACTATATTTCCCTCCATCCTATCCTTCCCTCCACTTATTCTATTTTCTATTTTGTCCTTGTCTCTTTTCAAAAGTGTTTGCTTCTAACTACTCTCTCTCCCAATCTGTCCTCCCTTCTATTATGCTCCCTTTTATCCCCTTCCCCCCTACTTTCTTGTGTGGTAAGATACCCAATTGAGTGTGTATGTTATTCCCTCCTTAAGCCAAATTCAGTGGGAGTAAGATTGACCCATTCCTTTTCATCTTCCTTTTCTTCCCCTCCATTGTAACAGTTTTCTCTTGTCTCTTTTATATGAGATAATTTACCCTATTCTATCTTTCCTTAACTCCTTCTCCCATTATATTCCTCTCTTACCTCTTAATTTTATTTTTTAGATATCATCCCTTCATATTTAACTGATCCTTTGTCCTCTGTCTATATATACATGTATACACATATATGTATTTATAAACATATACACCCTCCTAAACATACATATATATGTATACAAATATATACATATATATATTCCTCATATTGAGAAAAGTCTCATGACTTTTATCATTTTTCCATGTAGGAAGGTAAATAGTTCAACTTCAAATTCCTTATGATTTCTTTTTTCTGTTTATCTTCTCATGCTTCTCTTGCTTCTCATATTTGAACATCAAATTTTCTTGAACAGAAAAAAATAGCTCTGCTATTTTCAACAAGAATATTCAAAAGTCCTCTATTTCATTGAATGACCATATTTTCCGCTGAAGCATTATACTCAGTTTTGCTGGATAGGTGATTCTTGGTTTTAATCCTAGCTCCTTTGACCTCAAGAATATCATATTCCAAGCCCTTCAATCTCTTAATGTAGAAGCTGCTAGGTCTTGTGTTATCCTGATTGTGTTTCCATAATATTCAAATTGTTTCTTCCTGACAGCTTGTAATATTTTCTACTTGACCTGAGAACTCTGGAATTTGGCTATAATATTTCTAGGAGTTTTCTTTTTGGGATGTTTTCCAAGAGGCCATCAGTTAATTCATTTCGATTTCTATTTTGCTCTCTGGTTGTAGAATATCAGGGCAATTTCCCTTGAGAATTTCTTGCAGGATAATTTCTAGGCTCTTTTTTTGATCATGGCTTTCAGGTAGTCCAATCATTTTAAAATTATTTCTCCTGGATCTATTTTTCCAGGTCAGTGGTTTTTCCAATGAGATATTTCAAAATGCTTTCTATTTTTTTTATTTGTTTGGATCTGTTTTATAGTATCTTGATTTCTCATAAAGTCATTAGCTTCCATTTGCTCCAGTTTAATTTTGAAGGAATTATTATCTTCAGTGAGTTTTTGAAATTCCTTTTCCATCTGGTCAATTTGGCTTCTCCTCATTGCCTTTTTGGGCCTCTTTTGCCATTTGAATTAGTCTATTTTTAAGGGTTATTTTCTTCAGTCAGGCTGCTGATTCTCTTTTCATGATTTTCTTGCATCATTCTCATTTCTCTTTCCAATTTTCCCTCCACTTCTCTTACTTGATTTTCAAAATCCTTCTTGAGCTCCTCCATAGTCTGTAACCAATTCATATTTTTCTTGGAAGCTTTTGACGCAGGACTTTTGACTTTGTTATCTTTTGGTTCCATGTTTTGATCCTTCTTGTCCCCAAAAAGTATTCTATGGTCTGTGCTTCCTCTGTTTGCTTATCTTGCCAGCCAATTACTTGACTTTTGAGCTCTTTGCCATGGTAGAACTCTGCTTCTAGAGTGTAGAGAGCTGTGTCCCAAATTGCTGGGTTTTCACAGATGTTATCAGAGCTGTTGTCAGAGCTATGAGGAGAGTACCCTCCTACAGCCACCACAAGCTCTTGCACACTGGCATTCCTCACCCCAGGACCACCATCCAAGACTGTGACCCAGATCCAAACAGGTCAAAGCAAGAGCGATTACCTTCTGAGTGGTTGCTTGGTCCCCCTATGATCTGCAGGCCAGGAGCTCCATAGGCAGCCACATGGCATCTGCCACCTTTTGTTCTGGGGGCAGGAGCCAGACCACACTCTTCCCTTACCCTGGATCAACAGGGTTTTGCCAATGACCTTTTACTTCCTCTTTGGCATTTGTGAGTTGAGAAGTCTGGAAACCACCACAACTGCTGGTGATTCACTCTCCTGAAGTCTGCTTTCACCAATCTGAGCCACTGGTTGGGGCCGCCCTGGGTCTGGGTCTGTGCAGCTCATGGGACTGCACTTGGCTTCTAGCCAGGTGAGATAGACCTTTTCTGTTGGCCTGCCAGGCTGCCTTCAGCAGGAGATTGTTTCTCTCTGTCACTTTGTTGGTTCTATAGCTATAAAATTTGTTTAAAGTCATATTTTACAGGTATTGGAGATTGTTGGTCAGGGAGTTTAAGCAGGTTCTTGCTTTTACTCAGCTCTGCCATCTCAGCTCAGCCCCCTCACCAAGGCTAATCATATCTTGACATACATATTATTGGTACACAAATTATAGCTTACAGTTTCTATTTTCAGGTAATTTTCCATTACATTGCCAAAAGCTTATTTCTTGATTTTTCTATTTTATTTCACATACACATATATGAGGGGTATGCATGTATATATGGCAGAGAAAAGCATAGAGATGCAAAGAATAGGACCATTATTTAAGATTAGCCTATATTTTTGAAAACCCTATTTGTCTCCTTTAAAAAAACAGCCTAAATTTGTTTGAGATTCATTGTATATGAACTTAGATGCTATTCATAATCAGGAACACCTTTACTTAGAAACAGAAATCATTGTTTATTTCTTCTTGTTGCTTAGTCATTCTTCAGTCGTGAAAGGAACACTCTTCATGACCCTATTGGGGGTTTTCTTGGCAAAGATACTGGAATGGTTTGCCATTTCTTTCTACAGCTCATTTTACAAATGATGCACTGAGGGAAACATGGTTAAGTGACTTGGCCAGGATCACCAAAGCTAGTAAGCCTCTGAGGCCAGCTTTCAACTCAGGAAGAGGAGTCTTCCTGACTCCTGGTCCATCACTCTATCCACTGTACCACCTAGCTGCCCTGTTTATTTCTAGGGACTAAAGAAAATGAGTAAGCAACAAATAGACTTTTAGGTGGAATAATATAAATGCTCTAAGTGTCGAGTTTGAGTGTGAGCTTAAAAGCAATAGCCATCACTTTGAAGGGTGAAATGAACTGCTCAATAACAATTTATAGAATAGTTTTCTATAGGTGAAACTGTTATGGTAAGGACTTTCTGGCATTTCTAATAGCAAACACTTTAGACAGATCCAGCTTCTTATAACAACCAATTTTGTTGCTCTTTAGGGATTTGATATCATCTCTCAAATATTCAAATAGACAGACCTGTGATCTCCTTGATTCAACAGTTCCCTCCAGTGATTCAGAAGCAGAAACATCCATGCATGCCCATCCCCAGGCAGTTCTTCTCTAGGTACCACAGTCTGCTGAAAACATGGACTCTCTTTCTTTTGATATTGTGAGGATGCCAGGATTGCCCTCTGACTGTCGACCAATCATCTCTCACTCCTGCCCTGTATTCCAATCAGTGTTCAGGCTTCAGTTTTGTCATTCTGAATCAGAATTTTATTTTAACCATATGCAATTCAAGAACTTAGCATAAGACATGAGTGCAGAGAGCATGATTTTGAGAAGTAAAGTTAAAATTATATCTTCTTTTTATTATACTTTTAGGTGCCAGGCCTTCCACTAATATTATCCAAAAACCTCCCAGGGGCAAAAAGAAAAAATATGTGAACCCAAACTATAACTTACTTTTTTCAACCAAAGAACTAGTGACTGATGTTTCTCATCAAATTGTTTATATGTTTATGAAAACTACATTCAGTTCAATTCAGTTCAACGAACACTTATTGAATTCATTTTACATCTACATGTAATTCACTTTATATTAAGAGTAATACTGGAGTGGCTACGTAGTACAGTGAATAGAGCATTGACCCTGAAGTCAGGAGGACCTGAGTTCAAATCCAGCCTCAGACACTTAACACTTACTAGCCATGTGACCTTGGGCAAGTCACAACCCCAATTGCCCTGCATTCCTCCCACCAAAAAGAAAAAAAAAAGAGCAATGCTCTATTTTAAGGAATGGGCAAGTTAGGAAAGTTCAAAATATAGTGAGATAAAATTGTGTTTAAAAAAGAAAAAAGAATAATCCAGTAAACATCAACCATCTTGAGAAAAAGGATATTTTGTTTGATAGTTCAACATCATTTCTAGAAGACATGATACAGTGTCCCAAAAGCCTTGGTGCATTTTGAAGCTTTGGTGGTTTAAAAACCAACCCAGCCTGAGCTAAATTCCATTCTATAATTGAGTATTTGTAGGGAGGTAATGACGTATCCATACACATAATTTTTAAAAATATATATATAAATGTGTTAAGGTTAATAGGTTATTAATCTCAGTTCCATAAAAAGATATGTATCAATAATTAATTTAGCTACATAGTAAAAGAAAATCCGAGCAAGGAAAAACCTGAAATAGATGAAACAAAGTCCAATATTTCTTTGTTAAATTAATTCTTTTCTCTAAAAAAAATGTTAATGCTCTCAGTATCTTTTTCAACTTATGATTGGTGAAGGGGAAAGTGACTACTTTATGAACTACTGAAAAAATTTTAATGGTTAACGTAAGTTATTATACTGGATATCTTTTAGTAATTTTTAGTAGCTTTAAACTGCACCAAGATTTTTGGGATACCCTTTATACGAATGCTTATTTTATAACTCCTTTCTTAGATTTTCTCTTACTATGTTGTCATTCTGTTGTTTTCAGTTATGTCCAACTCTTTGTGGCCCCATTTGGGGTTTTCTTGGCAAAGATACTGGAGTGGTTTGCTATTTCCTTGTCCACATTCTTTTACAGATTAGGAAACTGAGGCAGAGGAGGTTAAGTAACTTGCCCAGGGTCACAAAGTTAGTAAGTGTCTAAGGCCAGATTGACCTCAGGAAGGCAAGTCTTCCTAACTCCATGCTAGGCACTCTATCCATTGTGCTATCTAGTGGCCACAATTGAGGTATATCTTTCTGTGGAATTAAGATTGATTGCTTATGAATTTTAATCAATTCTTGTGTCCACTTTTTAAAAAACTCTGCCTCTCACCAGAGGCAGTGTGGCGTAGTGGACTGAGAGATGAATGAGAGGCAGCAAGACCTCTGGGTTCAGTTTCAGTCTTTGACACATAATGGTTGCAAGACCCTGGAGAAGTCACTTAAACATCTCAAAACCCTAGGCAACTTTCTATAACTAAAAAATTACCAAAGAATTACTGACTTGCTTCATTATAAAGTTCCCCATCAGGGACCCATAATCACAGATTAAACCAGACTCTGCTCCCTCCAATAAAAAAACAAATTCTGTTACTACCTGTTTTCAAGAAATTTGGTCCAATTTTCTACAACTGCTTTATTTCTGAGATGCTTTCAAATATGCAATTGTTTTTATTTGTTATCTATAAGTGTGGAGAGTACATTTTTCCTTTTTTTCACCAGTGAACATTCTTTGGATTCAATTCCAACCATGTTAAATGTCATATTGAAAATATTATCTATGTTGTAATAACCCCATATTTTATAATTATACTTTAGATACATCCAGATGGAATCACAGTTCTCCAGTTGCCTGCTCATGATAGCTGCCTTTGGTCCTGATTACAGCCACAGAAAGACCATTGGAATTCTTCAACCATTCCAACTCACCTTCTAGTGAGAAAATCCTATGTATTCACTGAAAGGTTTTAAAGAATTTAGTTTTGGGGTGGCTAGGTGGTGCAGTGAATAGAGTATTGGCCCTGGAATCAGGAGGACCTGAGTTCAAATCCAGCCTCAGACACACAACACAAAATAAACTAGCTGTATGACCTTGTCACTTAAGTCACTTAACCCCAATTGCCCTACCTTCCACCCTCCAAAAAGAAAAGAAAAGGGAAAAAAAAGAATTTAGTTTTCAAGAGAATTAGAATTTGGTCTGCTTCAAACTTTTCCACTTATGGATTTTAATAATCATATTCCTACCACTTTACATTTGGATTAATCTGAAGAAAAATCACAGGCTTCAGACACATTATTTTCAGAGACATTATTTCCTATTATAACTGATCAGGATTATCCATCACATTGATGGATAGAACAATTAAAACAATGAATTATTAGATTTAATAAATGACTAACTCAAGTATTTATTTTCTCCATTATGCGTTCATTAGCTATCTATGAAATATGTATTTTATAGACTTCAAGGATGGTTCCTTTGAAAAATGCTATTCTAAGTCTGATCCAAGTCATTAAACAATTTTTACTCTTGGCAAAAAGTTTTTTGTTTTCCACTTAGATGTATGACTTAATAAAATATTAAACTTCTGTGTTCACAGTAACAATAAGCTTTTTAAACAAAAACATTTAAATATGTTTCATAATAGTATCAAAGTCTCAAAAATGTTATCTGCTTTTTAATTGCTATTCTCTAAGTTATTTTAATGACGTTAAATTATTTGCCTTAGCATCATTTAAGGTTTATAATTATAATAATTGTAAAATTATGATATTTTTATTTTAATACCTAAAAGAACTTATCCAAATGAAGTTTGGCCTTCAAAGTTCTCCTCTTGGGATTTATCCCAATAATGCAACGATTTGCTTATGATTTTTGTTTTTAACTCTTTTGGAATCAACTAAGGAATTGATTTATGATCTAACCAAGTAAGCAGTTTTATTACTTGGTAGTTATAATTTTTCTTTTTTAGTTATAATTTATTTAAAAAAAAACCTAAAACTAAATTGCTCAGTTTGATTATCAGACTTGACTTTGGATAATTTTTTGAAGTTTCTAAAAATCAACTCTACTCTCAAAAGATAGTTTTGCTACCATTAAAGAAACCAAAAAAATAACTCTGAAAATAAGAGCTAAAAGAACGTTTTGAGCAAAAGTAATATTTGAATAATTTTGTTTCAGATTCATCACTTTGGATGACAGAGCACCTATTTATATAGATCATGTGCTATTATTATATTTTAAAATATAGTTACATTATTATATATGCCAAAGGATCTTAACCCAGGTTCCTTGGGCCTTCATGTGTGGATTTCAGGGGGTCTGTGATCTTGGATGGGAAATATATACATACAATGTGTATATGTACATGCATATATATGTATATATATACACACACATACAAATATCAATACACATATATGTATATATGCATATATAAAATCTTCACTAACCCTTGGTTTCCTTATGCTATGTGTTTATTTTTATACATTTAAACCATTATTCTGAGAAGGGATGCATAAGTTGCACCAAAATTGTCATAGGAATCCCAGCTATAGACATTACTCTCATTTAATAAGTAAAATTCTTCAGTTTTTTCTGGGAATAAGACATTTTTAGAAGTTACTGGAACTATGGTAGGCTGATTTAGCCAGTTACTAGTTCAAACGCCTTTATTCTCTCCTATGCTTAAATAATTCTTAGATGGAGATAATTATGGTGGTCTATTCTAGCCTTATTTTGTATTCTGGCTTTATCTTCCATTCTTCTTCTTTATATATTCTCCTTTCAAGATGCAACAATTGCTACTCTTCTAGTTCCCTTTTTTGCTTTCCTATAGCTGGTGCCTGTTCCTGAAATGCCATTCTGTCAGTTTTCCTGTTAAAATCCTACTGATCCTTTGAGACTACATTTAAATGCAACCTTTCCCTCCTCCCCCCCCCCATAAAGTCTGTCCTGAGTCTTCTAGGTAGGAACAATTTCTCCTACCTCTGGTCTCTTGTAGAATTTTGTTTTTACCTCTTATGTACTAATTTGGTTATAATTACTTGGTGCACATATCAGTCTCCTCTACTATACACTATAATCTCTTTAAATCTCTTTTAAAATTGAAGTTTATGTTCCCTTCAGCACCTAACAGACTTCATACACAAATAGAAATTTATATAGCACTTTATTGTTTGAAAAATATTTTTACATAATTTTTTTTGTTTTTGAATATTACTTTTCAATTAATACATATTTACTTTCTCTCCATCCTACTTTCTCCCATTTGGAAAAAAAAACTCTTGGAACAAACATGCACAGTCACACAAAACAAATTCCTACATGAGCCGTGTCCAAACATTTTTGTTTCATTCTACAATTTGAATCCATCCCTTCTGGGTTAGGAGATGGGAAGGCTGGCCATCAGTCCTCTGGAATCATGATTTGTCATTGCATTGATCAGAGTTCTTAAGACTTTCAAAGTTTCTCACTTGAGAGTCACAGAAATCTAATGAGGAAAATTTTATAGATGCCATTTCACAGATGAGGAAACAGAGGTTTCAATTTTAAGTGACTCATCAAACAGCTTTGATTAGCAAAGCAAGCGTTATACTCGCTGCCCCATGATGACTTACTATAATAATATTCACAGGTAGAATTTGCCATTAAAGATCTTAATTACACTTTAAAACAACCCCAGGAGAGAGTTGTTGTCTACTCTGGTACAGTTATTAATATTCCTATTATACAGCTGAGGAAACTGGAGCTCAGAGAGTTGGGGTATTTTGCCCATGGTCACATTGCTAATAAGTCTCAGATTAGGGATTTGAATTTAGAGCTTCTAAATCTAAAGTCAATGTTCATTCCTATCTGATGGCATGACTACATTGATGCATGGATTCACTCTGTTAAGTTACTAAGGGACCATGAAGCTTATTTTGAGAGAATCACACTAACGGCTGCTCTTCCTTTCTAAGGAGCTCACAATCAATTGGTTAGCATTTAGTAAGCACCTGCTATATGCCAAACACTTTGTTAATTTCTGGGAAAACAAATACAACAGTGAGACAGTCTTTACCCTAAAGGAGCTTACCTTTTGACTTGCGGTGTGCACGTGTGTGTGCGTGGCGCACATAGTACGACAGGTTTACTGATACATAAATACAGTCTACCAATAAATACACGGTGATGGTGGGCAGAATACACTAACCACTTAGAAGGAAATGAATACAAGGAGAAAGAGAAGAAAAAAAGTTGGGAAAGAGAGAGTTGCAGAAGACAAAAGAAAAGAAATACAGGAAAAATGTAAGAATCGTAAACTGAGAAACATATTGACAAAGTGGTAAAGGAAAATTTTTTTTAAATATCTATGAGAGTTTGTGTCAGATTTGTACAAATGCTCATAAGGGAATGTTAGTGACACTCCAATTTTGATTACTTTTGAAATGAAAGTGTGCTTTTTAAAAAAATAATTTTATGGGGCAACTAGGTGGTGCAGTGAATGGGGTGCCAGCCCTGGAGTCAGGAGGACCTGAGTTCAAATATGACTTCAGATACTTAACACAAAAACTAGCTGTGTGACCTTGGACAAGTCACTTAACCCCAACTGCCCTCCAAAAAGCAAAAACAAAATCTTATTTTTCTGGCACCCATTCATTTTTGTCCCTTCAATCATTTCTTCACCATTAAGAAGCATGAGGAAAGAAATGAGACAATAACTCCCCATGTGCCCCAAAACAGACTATCATCAAATCCATCTTTTGCTTCCATTATATTCTTGACTCTTTGCTGCATACAACAAAAAATGAAGTAAGATTGTTACTTTTTAGGATGGAACTTTCAATATATAACAGAAAAGGATCATTGTGGAAGGGAAAAAAATCTGAGCTAAAAACCTCCTTACAAGATAATGTCTTTGCACTTTTATTGCATAAAACCATAATTCTTCTAAATTCTGGTGGGTGTTAACAGCAGAAGCATGAAGATTTCAAACACTTCAGATGTACCCTGTTTCTGACAGAAAGCTTTTGTGATGTGAATGCAGAGTATGGATGTTGAAGGTGGAAAATTATTTCTCTGAAACTGAGTCAATGTTTTCTTTTTTACCTTTTTTTTTGGAGCGAGTCAGTGTTTTCAAACCATTATTTCATAAATATGGTATTTAAATCACAATCCATTATCTTTATTACTATCTTTATCATTTAAAATCAAGTAACATCTTTGAGAATTATAAATATAGTAGGATTATAGGAAGTTATCAATGATTTTATTAGGATGTTTTCCAAGGAGCTTAAGTGTGCAAAGAAATGGGTATGTGCTGGTGGAGAGAGTAGCACAATAGTCTGACAGCATCAGTTTATCACCTGAAGCAATAGGCAAGTTCTCTTGTGTCTGGAATTAAGTCAAGGCATATGCCACAAGATTGGACCTATTTCTTTATCCGTTTTCTCAATTTGAATGTAAGCTCCCCAAGGGCAATTATTTTATTTTTTTTTACCTTGCTTTGTATCCCTACTTAACACAGTGCCTAGGATGTAGTAAATACTTAATAAATGCTTGACTGACTCACTAACAGTTCATATTGAATGTTTTATTGAACAAAGGACATCTACAAGGGAAAAAAGTCATTTCTTATCTGCTCTGGTTTCCCAGTAGCTCCTAAACCTAGGATATATGCAGTGTTAGGGGTGTTATTAGAGGCATCATCAAACAAGAAAAGCCTTAACGTAACTCAGGACTCATAACCCTAAGATGGAACACTCAGAGAATGGTTGATGAGAGCTTTTTGAGCCATAAGCATTATGAGTTAATCAGAGCAGAGAATGGAGCACACATTACATTGTTGGTGAACATCAAATTTTAACCAAAACTAATGTGGCACAAGAATGGAGATCTAAGATAAAGCATATCATGCAAAGATATGAAACAGTGGAAATCAACTGAACTTAACATAGACCTTGCAGTTTACAGTAATATGGCCCCCTGGATCAACACTGGGAGCCATTGTCATTCTTTGTTATTGGTGTTCAATAGATTTCAGTTGTGCCCCCATGTGGGGTTTTCTTGACAAAGGTACTGGAATGGTGTGCCATTTCCTTCTCCAATTAATTTTACAGATGAGGAACTGAGGCAGACAGTGTTAAGCAAACTGCCCAGGGTCACAGCTAGTAAGTATCTGAGGTCAGACTTGAACTTAGGAAGATGAGTCTTTCTTACCCCAGACCTGGCATTCTGTCCATTGGACCACCTAGCTGCCCTGTGTTGTAATTCTATATTGGTCCAAACATTAGAATAATTCCTTGAAAATAAGTGTTGGAGCAGATGTAGGAAAATTGGAACACTAATGCATTGTTGGTGGAGTTGTGAACTGATCCAACCACTCTGGAGAGTGATTTGGAACTGTGCCCAAAGGGCTATAAAACTGTGCATACCTTTCATCCAGAAATACCACTTCTAGGTATGTATTCCAAAGAGATGATAAAAATGAGAAAAGAACCGTGTACAAAACTATTTATAGCAGATCTTTTTGTGATGGCCAAGAATTGGAACTTGAGGAAATGCCCATCAATTGGGGACTGGCTGAACAACTTGCAGTATATTAATGGCATACGATTGTTCTATAAGAAATTATGAGCAGGCTTATTTCAGAAAATCCTGGAAAAACTTATATGAACTGATATTGAGTGAAGTGAACAGAACCAGGAGAACTTTGTACACAATAACAGCAACATTGTCTGATGACTAACTTTGATAGACTTAGCTCTTCTCAGCAATACAATGATCTAAGACAATTTCAAAAGACTCATGATGAAAAATGCTATCCACATCCAAAGAAAGAATTATGGAGTCTGAACGTAGATGGAAGCAGACTATTTTCTTTCTTTTTTCCTTTTGTGTTTTCTTTCTTGTGGTTTTCCCCTTTGGTTCTGATTCTTCTTGACAACCTGACTAATGGGGAAATATGTTTAATATAATCATACATGTATAGCCTATATCAGATTGCAAGCCATCTTGGGGAAGGGGGTGGGAAAGAAGTGGGGAAAATTTAGAATTCAAAATCTTATAAAAGTGAATGTTGAAAACTAAAAAGAAATAAAATTTTAAAATAATAATTCCTTGAAAGTTAGAAATGTACATTTTCCTTTAAGAACACAAAATGTAAGAGCTTAAGTCTATCCTGTTATTCTTGAAATTCTTAGATTACAATGGATATGAAAGCATCAGCAGAGGGTGAGACGTTGTTGAGAGGCCAACTTGGATATTTGGGCAAAATCTATCCAGTGTTAGTCAACTCCTGGCTTCTATTTCTGGAGGATTAGATCAGCAAAATTTAACCTTGCCTGAAGTTATGAACAATTGACCACCAATGATAATCTCCCAGGTTTAAAAAAATTTTTTTGTAGATCTATGATAAGTTTTGTTTTGTTTAATTTTTAACCATGTTTCCCTGTCATGGTTCCATATCTAATGTAATAGGTCACTCAGTGCTTGGGGGCCAAATAAACAATCTTTGTGATAAAAACATATTCAAATACCCACAGATAGAAGCAATCCAACAAAAAAAGTTAAAACAAAACAAAAAATCAGTCAGTGGAAGATAAAAGTCAGCAGGCATGGAGGTTCAAAGGCCTTTGAACTTGCCGAAGGCCCTCAGCCAGGCCTTAGATGGATCTACCTGGAAGCAAGGTTAACTCAGATTGACCCAGTTTTGCACTATAATTTCTTTGCTCACAATAACCCTATTGGTGTCTTGTGTGTGTGTACTCGTGCACATGCATGCATGCCAACACAAGCCTCCCCATTGCCATCAATATCTTAGCCCAATATACCAGATTAAGTTTGATTTAAATAGAGGGGTATGAAAGTCAAGAGTAAAATTAAATAAACGGGGAATTGTTTTGTAAATAAACTTTAAAGAAAATTAAAGTTAAGCAGGGTAAAGTGATTTGTCCAACTTATGGAGGTAAATTCACTCCTCCATGTACCTTTCTCAGTCTTTTTTGTTTGATCTTCATCCTGGTTGTGCCACTAATTGTTGGTGTCCCACATGACTCTGTCCTAGACTCTTTTCTCTTCTTCCTCTATAGTACTAGACTTGGAGACCTCATGAACCTCATGTTGTAGGGTCATCTCAAAAGAATGCACAGACTCAGACCATCTCCAGCCCAAGCAAAGGTATTTATTGGGAAATATAGGGGCAGCTTCGTGGCCCAGTAAATAGAGTACCGACCTTGGAGTCAGGAGGACCTGAATTCAAATTGGGCTCAGACACTTAACACTTACTAGCCCTGCCTTATTAACCCTGATTGCCCTGCCTTACCCACTTCCAAAAAAAAAAAAGAAGAGAGAATTATACCTTGAAGAAAGTAGACTAGGCTCTGAAAAGGAACCACCAGTTTAGCAGAGCAAGACGGATTTTTATAGAGCAAAAGATGCAACCTCCAGATAGAAGCAATCCCACAAAAAGTTAAAAAAAACAAACCAGTCATTGGAAGATAAAAGCCAGAAGGCATAGGGGTTCAAAGTCCCTTGTCAGAGACCCACAGTTGGGCCTCAGATCAATCTGCCTGGGGGCAAGGTTAACTCAAACTGACCAAAATCTTCCCCTCTTTCAAACTTCTCTTTTACTGTAAAAGGTGCCTCCATCTTCTCAATCCAGGCTAATAAAGTAATGAGGATCTACATTAAGGCTTTTTAAAAATCTTTTAATAATCTTTTAGTAAAAGATTATTAGAGGTTTTGGAGAAAGGTGTTTTAGTTGAATGATGAGGTTGGAAGGTAGACTTGCAGAGTTAAAGGAGTAAAAGAAAAGGAAATTAAGGCACCTATGATCAATGTTAACCACAAATGGTGGGAGAGATACAGTTTAGCATGATAGCTAGCTGGGATGGGTGGACTTTTCAATGACAGAGAAGGCATGGTTGTGTTTATGGATAAGAGGGAAGAAGCCAAGGGATTGAAGATCAATGAGAGTAGAAATAATAGGGTATTCTGGAAAATATGGGGTGAAGTGGAATCCCTTATGTATGTAGAGGGGTTTACCTTGGCGAGAAGGGCCATCTCTTCATGTAACAGCGGGGTGAAGGAGGAGATAGTGGCAGAAGATCTCAGAAGGATGTAAGATGAAGAACAGGGGAGAAGAGGGACTCTCAGAAAATGGCTTCAGTATGTTGGGGGGATTTTCCTTTCAGTGAACTATGATTCAAGGCTCTTAGCTATGAAAGTGGGGGCAGGGAAGTCTTAACCAAGGTCATTTTAGTGTCAAAGGAGAGAAGAGAGTGTATACAAGATCTATTACAAAGGTAGAGATTACACACTGGACAACTGGTTTGATATACAAGGTGAGAGTTTAGAATTTAAAGGATGATGAAGGTGTAAACTTTTTGGGAGGCTTGAGGAGGGATGAAAAGATTTGGAAAAGTCATTGTGGTGAGTGAGATAGTGAGATTAGGGATGTGTAAAAGAGTTATCTTGTAGTTTTGAGGGCCCCTTTCAGATTATCTAAAATAAATTTATAGTGGATCCAGTCAACATAGTTTTCCCAATCCCTAGCTCCTTTTGCTGCATTTGAGAAGAATCAAATACAATGGATAGTGATAATAATCCAAGGCTGGATTTGGCAGGCCTAAATCTTGATAGGATAAAGGGACAAAGAACTCAAGGAGAGAAGATACTGAGAAGTTGAACTGATTTATGGAGAAGTCAAGATAAGGAGGGGAAGAGAATGTAAACATGAAATGAGGTGTGAAGGATTTGGAGGCCATAGTGATGAGAAAGAACAGAATTTAGGTAGAATTATAATCAGATAAATTATGATTGGTAGAAGTGAAGGTAAAATTATGACCAGATAAAGGAATTTCAGAATCCACAAATTTGGATGTGGGATACTTATGGATCATGATATGTGTAGCTGTTGTGGGGGTTGAAGGGTAGATAATGAGAAAGGAGTAAGTTGAATTAGCAGTTCAAAGTGTTTGAGAGAGTATACACACATGTAATGTATATACACATAATTTGTGTATATATGTGTATGTGTACATATGTATGTATATACATGTGTACAGGGGAGAGGTAGGAAGAAAGAGACAAAGACAGAGAAACAGACACAGAAAGAGATGGTGAGCCAAGTATTGAATTCATTAAGGGAAGAAGAAGAGATCTGTAGAGAACAGCTGCCAGAATCTTGATTGGGTGAGAAATATGTATTGAATGATTCTCAGAGGAGAAGATATTACTGAGTCACGGTGGTAGCGACAAAGATGAGCAAGGAATAACCCCACCTTGGGTTTCTAATCCCACTATGACCAGTAACCAATCAAGAGTAAAAGTGTGAGCAGCACCGGAAAGGGGATCCAGGGAAATCCTGTCATCAGAAGGGAGTGCAAGAAGGTGGTGTGATTGAGAAAGGGAAAGGTTTACTATGAAATCTAGATTTTTAGTTATGGAGCAGGCAATCTAGAGGGTACAGTGGAGGTGGTAGGTGACTTTAGAGTGGGTGGTTGAGAGTACAGGAATAAGGGGGGAACAGAGAAAGCTGAACAATAGCAACCCAGAGTTCAAATTGCTGGGATAGATGAATGCAATGGGTGGAAGTGGGTTAATCATTGAGGAACAAATTCAGGTAGCTTATTACCACAGGGGTTTGGCCTTGAATGGAGTTGTATTAGGACTTCAGGCAGCTGAGTTGGGGGGGGGAGGATGAACAGGTAAGGGCAAAGCAAACCCTGTGGAGTTATGAGTGGCTGGAAAGGGTGCCAGGAGCACAATCAAATGGAACAACCAAAGCAGAGTAAACAATGGAAAATTACCCCTTTCTGGGATGTATTACAGTAATGTTTCACTTGTCTGATTCTTATTTGACTCTAAATTCAACCCAGCAAATTTTTTTTATAATTTTATACATTTTTAAAATAAACTAATTTATTTATTTTTAGTTTTCAATATTTAGTTTTCAATATTCACTTCCACAGGTTTTCAATTTTCTCTACCTCCCTCTCCCTACTCCCCAAGATGGCATACAATCCAATACAGGCTTTACATATATATTCCTATGAAACATATTTTCACATAAGTCGTGTTGTATAGAAGAGTTAGAACAAATGAGAGGAACTATGAGAAAGAAAAACCAAACCAAACCAAACCAAAAAAGAACAAACAGTATGCTTCAATGTGTGCTTAGACTCTGTGTTTCTTTTTCTGGATATGGATGGCATTTCCCATCATGAGTCCTTTGGAGTTGTTTTAGGGCCTTGCATTTCAGCAAATATTTTTGAGTACCTCCTATATACAAGGCACTGTGCAATCACCTTAAAGGAAATGAAGCATTGTATAAAAGTGAATTTGCCAGCCATCTGGATCATAGGATTAGAGGTAGAATCTTACTCTTTTAGATGCCAAACTCTTTTTTAATGGAAAGTTTTATAAAATGAGCAGAACTTAACCTTTCCATGATAACACGAGGCCATGTTCTGAAGATTATCATGCTAGGGAGAAATAAAACTCTCTGCTTTAACATTGTCCTGCCTCCCTGCTCAATGTCAAATTATCAGCTGTCACTTTTCTGTCTGTCATTGTGCCTGCCTCTAATAACCCCACTCCTCCCTCCTCTTTTATGGGTTGTTTCTGGTCTGCTGTGGGCTGTGAAACAAATAAGCAAACTTGTTCAGAGTTGTACGATAAAAAATTGCAAGGCTGTGAGTGAGGGGATACAGAAGGATTTTGCTTAGTGCATGAGCTTTTGATTACAAGTTTCATCCACTCCAAAACTTCATCTATTTTCACCTTCATATACATGATATGACAGCACTTTCTCCCTATTTACCTTTTTAATTATGCTTTGCTTAATCTGGAATTAAAACTGTAGGTATTGTACATTTTGCATCCTAAGTACAGGATGCCTGAGCTGAACAGTGAGGACATATGAGTTGGAAATATTCTGGATGATGGTGACAAGAATGCAATTAACAACAAAAACTTGATTGAGTGTAACTAACCAAATAAATACTCTGCGCTTCTGGGATTGTTATACTTAGGACCACATTAATGTGAAGCGGGAATTTTTTTTCTCAATTTGTTACAATATTCGCAAAGCATTATGCAATAGCTTTATTAGTATCTGATGTGGCCTGTTGAGCTTACAATAATAAAAAAGGATTCTGGAATGGCTACTAAAAATAATTGAAGCATTAAAAACAACAACTGTTTGCACCGCAAAAGATGGACAACGATTCTTTTTTTCCAATTTGAGGTAAAATGAACAGAAAAGAGAATAGGATGTAAATCTTACCCAAATGCTATTCAGTTTTTAAGGCCAAGAGTTGCACTTAAAGTACTTGCTATAGAGAGAGGTCAGGTAACTAGTTGCTTAGCTAAGCAAGACCTCATAAAATGGCAAAACTTGGTAAATTCTGCACCTTACATGGAGGTTCCATTTTGCAACCCAAGGACCTCCATTTCATTATTTCATCCCAGGATGAACTATCCCTGGGGGGACTTAAGCACAAGGCCTGGTTTAGAAATCAAAAGGCTACCTTAATTTTTAATAGGTGACATTCTTTTTTAGTGACTAAACTAGTATTTGTTATCCAAGGTAACTTCTTCAAGGTCATCCCATGCAAACTGGGTCATTGCCAGTGGTCTTGACTTTTGTCCTGCTACTGGATCTTGGTGGCTTTGAAAGAGGGAGTTAGGCCAATGACTGTCTCACTTAAATCCTATCCACACAGGTCAGGATACCACTTATAATGTCATTGTTCCTCTTTGAAAAAATGAATGACAAAGAACTTCTTCCCAAATGTAGGTGTTGGGGAACCAGAATTAAGAACAAAAAGCTTACTTAGCGAGTATGAAATTGGGGCAAAAGGAGTTAGTCTTTAGCCATACAGGATATTTGATTCTGTGGCAGATTCTGATATATTATCATCATTGTTCTACTTTAGAGGCTACACCAGGGGTGGAGAACTTGGGACCTCGAGGCCACATGTGTCCCTCTATGTTCTCAAGTGTGGCTCTTTAACTAAATCCAAACTTCACAGAACAATTTTTAATTGTATTTAATTTTTTATTTAATTTTATTTTTTATCTTTTTTGTTTATTTTTAGTTTTCAACATTCATTTCCACAAGATTTTGAATTACAAATTTTCTCTCCATCTTTCTCCTACCCCTACCCCCAAAATAGCGAACCTACTGAATACTCCTTCTCCCAGTATGCTCTCCCTTACTTCCTCCCCATTCACCCCCCAACTTTCTAGTAGGGCAAGATGGATTTCTATAACCCAGTGCCTGTATATCTTATTTCCCAGTTGCATGTAAAAAACCCCAAACAATTATTTTAAACACTTGTTTTTAAAACTTTGACTTCCAGATTCTTTCCCTTCTTCCCTTCTCATCTATCCCTACTGGGAAGATAAACAATTCAAAATAAGTTGTACATGTGTAGTTACACAAAATGTTTACATGGTAGATATATTGTGAAAGACATTATATTTCCCTCCATCCTATTCCACCCCCCACTTATTCTATTTTCTATTCTTACCCTGTTCCTTTTCATAAGTGTTTGCTTCTAACTACCTTCTCCCCCAATATGCCCTCCCTTCTATCATCTCCCCTCTTATCCCCGTCCCACCTACTTTCCTATAGAGTAAGATACCCAATTAAATGTGTGGCTCCTTAAGCCGAATTCAGTGAGAGTAAGGTTGACCCATTCCCTGAAACCTTCTTGTTCTTCCCCTCCATTGTAACAGTTTTCTCTTGCCTCTTTTATATGAGATAATTTACCTTATTCTATCTCTATCTCCTTCTCTCCTTATATTCCTCTCACCTCTTTTATTTTTTAGATATCATCCCTTCATATTCAACTGATTTGTGCCCTCTATGTGTACATGTACACACATATATACACACTCACATATGTATTTATACACATATACACCCTCCTATATAAACATATATATGAATGTATACATATATATACATATATATTCCCATGAACTATCCTCATACTGAAAAAAGTCTGATGAGTTACAGTTAAGAGCAAATATTATTTGTTTTATGAAGTTTGGATTCAGTTAGAGGGCTGCACTTGAGGACCTAGAGGGCCAGAAGTGGGCTTGAGGCTATAGGTTCTCCATCCCTGGTCTATACCTTTCAAAGGATTGAAATATACCAGGTCTATTGCTAAAAACTGACCCTGTGAAGACATAGTTAGGTGAAACAATGCTATAGGAGATAGGGACATTGTTCCATAAGAACAATGGTTTGTGAGTGAATACCTGAGTAAGTTATGTTAGGGTTTTGCAATGTTATGTTGGGTTTAATTATAATATACTAATGATGATGTTGTGAAATGATGTTGAGTCTTCCTGCATTGGTCAAAAAGAATATTCTTTTCTCTTGGTCAGTGTTGGAACATATTTCTACTTTGTTTCTTCTCCTTCTAGACTTCATGTAGACAGTTCCCTTCTGCTGTGACCTTACCTGTTATATTTTAATTAAATTTATTCCTTTTTATTTATAATTTAATCAGGTTTTCTTGACACCACAGTAGAATAGATAATTTGCCCATCAATTATCCTTAGCTTTCATCATGTGACTTTCCCATCGCTTTCATTCACATTTCTTTGATGATGTGATTTACACTTCTCCTTGGTCATTCCTGGAAGGGATATAAGAGGCCATCTAATTCAGCCCCCTAATTTTACAGATGAAGAAAAACAAGGCCCAGGGAGTTTGAATGACTTGCCTAAACTCACAGAGCTAGAAATGACAGAGCTGGTATTCATTTTTTCATTTAACAATTATTTGTTGAGTGCCAGTTACGTGCTAGGCACTGTGCCTGGTGCCTGGAATATAGAGATAAAAAAACAAAATCTAACAGTCCTAGTTATCAAAGAGGGGTTGGGGTTGGGGAGAGTAGGAGAACAGTATATAAAATACGCACAAAATAAATATAAAAATATACATAGGAATTTTGGGGGCAAAGGGGAATTCTTTCTAGTTTAACATTGAGATTGTTATGGAAGTTGGCTTCATTGAGTTCATACCAAACTAACCTTTTACTTATTTAAACAGGATTATTAAATTCTTTAGATTAAGAAAATGCTGCAGATGATATTTTACCTGTATATTAATAATATATTCGATAAAATATTTCATGATATTATTGATTGAATGGTAGGATCCAAAGAATGGCCATTAATGGTCTCTACTACAGTGTCACAGGGATCTAGGTTTGACCCTATTATGGCTGACATTTTTATATTTCGATACAGGCATACACACAAGGATTTTCAGATTTGCAGATGGCATAAAGCTGGGAAAGATGTCCAGTCATTTTCAGTCATGTCTGATACCGTGTGACCTCATTTGGGCTTTTCTTGGTGTAGCAGCAACCACACGGGCATACCCGGGATGGCTGCTAGCACAGGTTCTTAGATCTGCTTTCCTAGGAAAGAGAGCTGTTTAAGGGGTGAACAATCTTTTTAAATTACATTCACTAGTTCAGGGGGAAAGTCAGCACCCTGAACTTCAGAGAAAATACAAGAAGAGAAATAAAGACCAACAGACGGGGCTCTGACTGCTTGAATCAACTATATACTTTGCATACACCCCTGGAACAAGAGAGCCTTTACATCTGAGCAGCTGGGAGCTCTGAACATAGGCCGCTCAGAATCTCGACCAGGGAATCACAAGATCCTTCTCATAAGCAAGCCCCCAAAGCAAAATACCAACTCAGAATATATATATGCACTTCTCAAAGTCAGAAGGCATCACAACCCTCAAGACTCAGTGCCTAATTCAAAATTAGCAAAAGGTATGAAACCTTCCTACAAGCAAATCTCCCCTAAGTAAGGTTCCCTTAATGGGCTCCACTTGAGGCCTGTTAATGGGCCAGGAAGTTCTTAAATCCCATTAACATTACACTTGGCAAAGAAACTGCTGTCTTTTCCTTCTCCAGCTCATTTTATAGTTAAGGAACTGAGGTAAACAGGGTTAAGTGACTTGCCCAGGGTCATGCATCTAATAAGTGTTTAAGGTAACATTTGAACTCAGAAAGATATTCCTAATTCCAGGCCCTGCACTCTATGTACTGCTCTACCTAGCTGCGCCTAGGAAGGATGGCAAGTGTACTAGATGAAAAATCAGATGAAAAGATTGGGCCCAAACTAAGAAGATAGAGATAAATGTAAAGTTTTGTACTTCACAAGTACAAAATGGAGAAGATTGGGTTGAGAAGCAATTCTGGAAAAGGCCTATAGATTTTAGTGGACGTGCAAGGACAATGTGAGTCACCAGTATGATAAGGCACCCAATCATACTGGATAGGTGACACTCCTCTCTCTCTCTCTCCCTCTCCCCCTCCCTCCCTCCCTTTCTCTCTCTCCCTCCCTGCTTAGACCACGTCTCTCTAGTTCTAGGTATCATATTTTAGAAAGGATATTGATAAGCTAGGGAATATCCAAAGAGTACAATCAGGATGATAAAAAGCCTAGAGACCATACAATATAATTATCAGCCAAAAGAACCAGAGATGCTTAATCTGAAGAAGAGATTTAGGAAGATATGACAACCACCTTTAAATATTTTGAGGATTGTCCCCTGGTACAGGGATTATCCTGGCTCTTATTGGTCTCTTGTTGGCAGAACTAGGAACCACGAGGAAAATTTAGACTTAATGACAAGAAAAATCTACTAACAATTGGAGTCATTCAAAAGTGCAATGGGCCGTGTTGGTACAATTATGTGTAAAGTATTTGAAGAAACAATATGGTTTCTTCTTTTGACAGAAACGTTCACATACATGAACTTCTTATAGTAGACTGATTCAGAATGTCTAACATTGACCAAATGAAATCAAAATGACCTGGTTTCCCCATCTTTAGTTGAATGCTGGATTTTGTTCCATGCACATGTAGTCTTGCTCCCATTTGTTGTTTTTAATTCTGGGGTATTGAAGGAGGCATATTACTACATGGAAATGTGCAAAAGTTTTACTGTTTAAAGATGATGCTTCAGTAATTGTTGATGTGAGGAAATCAAGACTTTCAAGTATCATTTGGACCCACAATGAATCAATATCAGTCACTCTGAAGGTCAAAGGAAAGCTCAGTCAAAAATGAAAAAGAGCCCACAAATTGGTGCTATCAAACACAATTAATCCGCAGAAAAAAGTTTTAAAAAGATCTTCAGAAGGCTTGGCAAGTTGGGAGAGAGGATTAAGGAAGAGGGATTGCTTATTCCTCTCTCATGAAGTTGGAAGAACAGTGAGAAGAACAATTAAAAATAGCTGCTAACTGTTGTGATAAAGGGAAAAAAAAACCACAAAAGCTAACCTTGGAAAAATGGACTGTCTGTCAAAAGTATACTTGATATTGTATGTGATGGGTAGTTTCATAATGACTTAATATGTCAAAATCTTGTGAAGCCAATGTCAAATAATATAAAGGAAATGATTGAAGTAAAAGGACATATTAAATAGGGGTAGCTGTAATAGGGGTTATTGAATTAGTTAATGAAGTAATTACTTCACTCCAAATTATTCACACACCATTGTAAGAACTGAGTTCTCTCTCAGTGGAGGTCTTCAAGCAAAAACTGAATGATTTCTTCTTGTAGAGAGAATATAGGTTAAACTAGATGACTTTTGAGGCTCTGTCGGACTCAAACTCTAGCTAATCTAATCATTCCATTTAAAACTAGTCAATTTTTCTTAATAATTAATGTAGCAATTCTGTCTCTTCAGAATATGCTTTATTTCAATTCATTATTTCAGACCAGTCAATTTGGAATATGTATTTCTTTCAAGGCTGTGTCAGCTAATCTTAAAACTTGTCCTCTAGACATGACTGTTAAATTTCCCACCAGTCTGTGCTTGACTGATGGGAATTGTATAAGCAGGTAACATCAAATACACAAGGAGATTAGCCTATGATGGAAGTGCACCATTATCATACCCTCCAAACAGTCTTAGTTGTATTTATGTATGAAGGTATATGTATTATATCTGTGAGTTCATGAAATGACATGAGCTGGAAGGGATTCTAAGGCTTGCACTTGGTGATTATTTGAAATTTGCCCTTTCTTAATCCTTGGGGAATGGTGGAAAGGGTGAATAGGTTGAACGAAAGTTTGAAATATAAAAGATTCAACTCAAATCCTTCCAAATACTGAAATATATTGACACTGGCTGGACAGAGAGAGCCAGACAGAATACAGTCACTACCTTTTTTAAAGTCCATTTAGTGGGCCACTCCTGGCTTACTGGCCAAGTAATTGGCTTTGAAGCAGTTATCTTCTCATTCCATTCCTCCCCTTTAGCACACACCAAATCATGAGATCCCCAGGATTTTCTGCATCATCCCAAAACAATAAGCCCTCAGACATTGAACCTCATTTTCCTGGAAGTAGAAGTGTGCAGACTCAGTACTTCATGGGCATCCTCTAGACTGAGGATGGCTGCTTTTTCACTCCTCCTTAACAACAGGTAAACACCCAGAGAGGTTATATGCCTTGCCCAAGACTCAGGCGGTAAGTAGCAGAACCAGAATCTGAACCCAGGTCCTCTGCCTCCAAAGTCATTGCCCATTGTAGTAGCCTAGAACGATTCAAGTCCAGTTTAAAGGAAGATGATTTCCTAAGTCTCTCACGGTAAAAACTGACAGGTAGGTGTGTCCCCCGTGAGCGCCACACCCGTTTCCTGGCTTGAAGCGTAAATAAACACCTTCCTCTGCAAAAACAAAAACTGACAGTCGCATTATAATGTAAATTGCATCCTGCGCGTTATCTCATAAGAGCCTCACGACAATCCCATTTCTTGGATGCTTAGAAGTTCAGTGACTTACTCCCATGCACCCAGCTCCTTAAATATTAGAAGCGGTGTTTGCATCCAAGTCCACCCCTGGGGTCACTGTGCTAGGCTGCCTCCTGGTCTCCATTTCCAACCATAAGGCATCAGAGAGATGCAAAGAGTCGGACGTGGCTCTCTTCCCACGCTTAACTGTTCTGGCCAGCAAAAAACCAGCTCACACGATTACAAAACATAGGAAAGGCACCATATCCAAGGCCGAGTGGTACAGGAGCTGGACGGGTATGTCTACCAGACCTCCCTCCACCCTGCCCCAGACCAGTTCCAGCTGCATTTCTCCGAGAGAGCTCCCCAGTTCCCCAGACAGACGGTTCCACCCCCAGGACCCTGGCCAATCGCCTTCCTCGCCCCAGCTGAGAGGGGTGGGAGTGAGCCGCAGTGAGATTGGATTGGCCGGGAAGGTGGAGTGGGGAAGTGAGGCGGGGGGGGGAAGGAAGGGGCGTGGCGGCCGGGTGCGACCAGAAGGGCGCCGCGATAAGGAGAACTCGGCGCAGGCGTAGCTGAGGCCCTTACAAACAAACAAACCGACAGATACACGCCCGCCGAAGCTCGGGCTCCTAGGGCTTCCTTCCACTGCCTATCTTTTCCTAATCCCGCGCCCCGCCCCCGGTCACGTCGCGGCACGTCTCCTCCTCCCCCGGGGCTCAAGGCCGCGCACGCTCCCTCCTCCCGCCCCCACCACGGCTGCCTGCATTTAACCCCTCCCAGGCCGGAGCGAAGCTGGCGGCGGCCGTGGCGGCGGTGGCGGCTTCTGGGACCAGCGAAAGCCCGGGCCGGGCTCCCGCTGTGGGGGGAGGGGGCGCCAACGGCTCCCGAGCTCCCGGCGAGCGGACGGACAATGACTTGCTACCGAGGCTTCCTGCTGTGCAGCTGCCGTTGCGTGGCGGGGAGCCGGGCGGCCGTAACGGCGCGGCGGTGTCCGTTGGGGGTGGTTCCGGCGGAGAGCTCGGGGCCCCGACTCGGCGGCATTGGAGGAGGGGGCCGGCGGCACCTGGGGCACGGGGGGCACGGACGGCACGGCCAAGTCCGCGAGCTGGAGGGCAGCAGCAGCGGCGGCGGCGGGGGCTGCCCTGCAGGCGGGTTCCGCCCGGCCCGGGTCGTGGTCGTGGCCAAGACCACCCGCTACGAGTTCGAGCAGCAGCGCTACCGTTACGCGGAGCTCTCGGAGGAGGATCTGAAGCAACTGGTGAGCCCCCTGGGTCGCCCCCAGAGGCGAGCCCAGCCCCAGCCCCGACCCCAGACCAGTCTTGACTCCGTGCCCGCCGCGGGAAAGTCCGAGCGGCCTTGGCCCGGCAGCCCCATAGCCAGCTCTTCCTCCTCATGCACGGTGTCTCTCCCTTTCGAGCCTCAAAGTGTGTGCATTGGAGAGAAGCTCATTTTGAGAGTGTGTGTGTGTGTGTGTGTACGTGTGTGTGTGTACACTGTACTGCATATGTGTGTGTGTTGAAGAGAGGCTCAGTCCTCATTCTTTGTGTCTGTGTATGTATCGCTCTTTGATCATACATTTCGTGTGTTGGACAGAGCTTAGTACTCACTCTGTGTTGTGTTGGAGAGAGGCTCATTGGGGTGTGTGTGTGCGTGTTTGCGCGTGTTGGAGAGAGGGGAAATCTGTGGTCCTTACCTAAGGCTCGTTTTTAACTCTTCTCCTTCATCCTTCTGTTAGAACCTGTTATCTCTCCCGTGTCTGAGACAGTCTTTGTTGAGTGCTTTGCAAACTTCGTAGAGTTCTTGCTACTTGCTTATTCAGTTTTGCTTGAGGACAATGAGCTAATGAGGAACTCCAAAAGTGCACCCAAATTCAAACCCCAAATGAGAGACTAGATCTCGTTGGGGGCAGGGATGGCCTTAGGAATGTAGTCTTTTGCTCAAACCCCGTGAAAATTGTCCCCCAGGGCGCCTCTTGTGGCCCTGGCGGTATTGCTTATGTGCAGCAGACACACCCCCTTCGGCTGGTCTGTATGCCAGGCCTGGTCATGCACGGCCCGGCTCGGCCCGGCTGAGTCCTTTTTTTATGCTGGAATAGGACCGTTAGTGCCGAACAGGCTCTGTCAGTCTGCCTTTAAGGCACTTGTAGTTATAGCTCTTTTTTTGAATTGCAGAAGAAAAAAAAAGGATGTATTTTGAGTATTTCATTAATACATTCAAAAGAAGAGGGCTAAATTGTAGATCAGTGAGGTAAAAATAATTGTATAATTCTGTGTACAGAAAAAAAATCTAGGTGCATTAAGAAATTGTAAACAGTGGAACTGTGCTTTAAGTAAGTGCTAGGATAAATTGAACATTATCCTTTCCAACTCCCTCAAATTCCACATAAATCAAGGAGCTTTTCCAGGTCCTCCCCCCTCCCTTGGTGATAGTGCCTTCCCTCTGAGATTCCTTCTCATTTACTCTCTATGTGGCTTGTACATACAAGGTTGCTCGGATGTTATCTCTTCTATTAGAATCTCATTTCCTTTAGGACAGGGATTATGTTTTTGCCTTTCTTTGTTGTCCCCTTAACTTATCGTAGTGCCTGGCACATATTAAGCACTTAATAAATGTATCTCTGTACTGTCTCTGTCATTGAGAATGAGATTGATTTGAGATTGAGAAATGAGAAACCACTACATTTGTGGTTGTGAGTTTTTTTGACTTTTCTG
Source organism: Pseudocheirus occidentalis (assembly GCA_028646575.1). Classification (NCBI taxonomy): domain Eukaryota; kingdom Metazoa; phylum Chordata; class Mammalia; order Diprotodontia; family Pseudocheiridae; genus Pseudocheirus; species Pseudocheirus occidentalis. The sequence goes on along the minus strand of CM053594.1, from coordinate 298,252,366 downwards.
TGATCTTTCTTTGAAATGTTATTTTCATAGAAAATTTTAAATAATTATTCACCTTTGTAGGACATACTTTTAGTATTAAGCAAAGTATGTATTTTATCAGTTAATTATAAACACTGGAAATAAAGTGCCTATTCTTTGACTAAATTGTTTTTATTGCCAGCTTGGACAGGGTAGAAGGAATTTTGTTTTGATAGCACCTAAATGTTTGCTTCATTATCCAGCTTCTTACATACCTTTCCATATTTGCATGCTTTTATTGTCACTTCAGTTAGTGCTGAATGTCAGTAAGGCACTATCTTAGGGAAAGTATAATGAAGGGAATTATGTTTCAATAATAGTATTTTCTCCAAAAACCAGAGTCAAATACACATTTTCTCTTCCCCATCACTTAAAGGTAGTAGATGGGAGAAAATATATCCTTTAAAAAGTATATGCCACAACAGAATTGCATGAATTTCTGTATTTGTCTTGAAGAAGAGAACCCCAAAGAAGTGAAATTAGATCTTAAGGTCAGATTTAGAGCTGAAGTATCCCCAGAGGGTAGCTAGTTTAACTCTTTCATTTTCCGGAGAAGCAGACTAAGGCCCAGTGAGGTTAAATGACTTGCCTGAGGTCACATATGTGACAGATGTGAGGATTTCAGCCTTGGGCCCTCTGAGTCCAAATCCTGTTTTCTTCACAGCACCTGAGATTTTGTTTTGGTTTGGACAAGGGAGAGCGTACATGTGAAATTTCTTCCTAAGTTGTTAAACTCTGCTTTTGCTGAAGTGGTCTTACATTGTTTTACCCAATTGTATTCCTGCTGAATATTCCAAAGAAATCACTAAATTGTTTTGACTTTAAAGCTCATATGCCTGTCTTTAGTAAGATCTGTAAGTAAAAATTCTTGGGCTACAAAATAAATCATAACTCTCAGGTAGTCTCTTTTGGTTGTTCATATTGAACTACCAACTTCTTGTACTAGTTCTCAGTCTCCATCTTATTTATTATAGGATAAGATCACTAGTACAATTCACATAGATTGGAATGATTCCCTGGCTGGAGATCAGGACTAGGCAGAATATATGTGTTGAATGAGAATAAAAATCAGATTATAGTGCTATAGAAGAAAATTTACTGACAGATTAGAGTAAAAGCATAGGGAAGTGAACAGTATTGGAGTGATTCCCAGCTCTGTCTTTTGTAGGTGGAAGGAATGGCCAACTAACCATTGGCTTAGTTATATTGCTGTTGCTATGGGAGAGAGCTTCAGTAACTCTTAGAAATGCCTGATAAAGTTTTTAAAAATATATGTCATCTCCTAGTTGTTCCCATTAGATCACTTCTAGAAATACGAATCTGGAAACGGAAAGTATAAGAGCCATTTACATGCTGAGATCCCTTCCATGTTTTTTGTGCTCACTGTGGGTGTTATTTTCCTAGAGAGAGGGTGATTTCCTGTAGTCTGTGGTTGTTTTTTCCCGTCATCACTAGGGTCACCTGTTGTTTTTCTGTTCTGATAACTATCCACTTTCCCACCTGGGTCCTTTGAGGCTTGATTCCAAGCTTTCCTGAAAATCTCCCCTACTCCGGTATCTTTGAAATAAAGCCAGTTTTAAAAAGGCTTTTGCTCTTAGGAACTTCATGAAAATAAAATAAGAGGGTTAAAATAAACAAAGAAAGAAGCTTAACAGGTTTCTTAACCTGGTAGTTATAGGTAATCATGAGCTAGACTTTTTCATTCCTACTAAAAGACTTAGAAGATATTGGTTGGAGGTAGGATTAGATACTTTACTAATTGTGTGACTGAACAAGTTGCGCAATCTCTCTTAGTCTGCTTTTCCATCTGTAAAATGGGGACAGTATTTTTTTTTTACCTACCTTAAAATTATTGTAGGGAAAATGTTTTATAAGCAAAGTAATATATAAATGTGAGGTGAGTATTCTCTCTTATACGTTCATCTCTCTCCTTCCTCTTAGTTATATATAGACTAGGCTTCCCTTTTTTTTAATCACTGGTGAACATGATTTTCCCTAGATCTCTATTCTACAAATTTCCTTAGGCCCCTTGAAATGGAAGAGTATGCCAGTTTAGATTGTAGAAATATAATTTGATGAATTTGACTTGTTGTACAGCCAAGTTGCCTTGTGGAACGTCTGCTGTTTTTTTCAGAATCGTTAGTGACTTGCTTGTTTTGGGAATACAGGACATTGGATGCAGTCATGCCTAATGAAACCATTGTTATAATTTATTTGAGAGGAGTTGATCAGGGAAGTTCTCTTGGTCAACTTGAGTTTAATGGGAGGTGAGTCTTTGTTTATACCAGTGATTCTCCATGTGTGGTGGACCCCTAGGGGTCCTAAGGATCCTAAGATCCTTTCAGGGGATCCTCAAGATGAGAACTATTTTCATAATAATAGTAAGATGTTATTTGCCTATTGAAATACTCTTCCTTTTTCCAACTATGCTTCTTTTTCTTCATATACTTCAACCAAAACAACATTATCTCAACAGATTGAATGTAGAGGCAGATATGAGAATCCATTTGTCTTCTATTATGACATACATTAAAGAGATTGGCAAAAGTATGTAAAACAGTATCATTCTTCTTAGTAAATTTTTTGTTTTGGAAAAAGTTTTTCAGTTGACATTTATGTTAATTAATTTTATTTTAAAATAAATATTTTAAAAAGAATTATCAGTTTTAATTTCTAATACAGTAAATACTGATGGATATATTCTACATTGAAACAAAAAGCCCTTAGGAATCCTCAAAATATTTTAAGAGTCTAAAGAGGTGCTCAATAATTTAAGAGTATAAAGGGTCTTGAGATCATATTTGAGAATCACTGGTTTAGACTTTTGGTTATTTCTGCTTCTCTCTATTGAGTACATATGCCCAGTGGTATTTCGTTGAAACAAATGCCAGCATAGGATTAGGTCTCAGCCGAAGGGGCTTGTCTAGGATGAACTGGATAGTTAGGAGCACCTCTTGGGCTAGGGTTCTGGAGGATTAACTGCTGTCAGAGTAGCTGTTCCTTTTTCTGGTCTGTAACAGAAAGCCTGCAGAGAATATAGCTGATGAGAGGGAGAGATTTCTTTCCACCTGCCCTCATGTATATCCTGCACATGGCAGATGTATATTTGTGATTGTCCCAAAAGACAGTGTCCAAGAATAGTATTGTAATGATAGAAGAGAAGGTAGTTTCTTGGGTAGTGCCCTCTTTGAGAGATTCATCAAGACTGAGGGTTTGTAAAGAGAATGCTTCTTGGGGAGTGGAATGGATGATCTGTGACATTTCTCTCCACCCTCCCCCAAACCAACAGCCACTCTCCCTAGAAAAACCACCTTATAGCTGGAGGAGAAGAGACTACCATATTCTGGTGGGGTAGCAGCTTGACAGTCCTATCAATGATTCAGACAGTGCTCCAGTGGTGGGAGGGATATTACTTATTTATCAGCCTCCTAAGTGTGTTTACCTTGAAGTTGGGGGGGGGGGAACAGAGTGATGGGGTGGTCGAGAGGAAGTTTTTAAACCACAGAATGGCACAATCAGTCTTAGGAGAGAGGAATTTCACCAGAATGTTCTGCTGGCCACTTCCAAATTTTTTTTCCTTTATAAGAATATCCAGACTATAGAGTGGTGGTCTAGTCAGACTCTTAAGAACCTGCTTGGGAGGAAGGAGAATTGCATTATTTGATTGTTGGCAAACTGTGAGTGCTTTTTGTATTTTCTTTATCTGTTTTTGGGTTCTTGTGAGTCCTTTTTTACCTTCTGGATTATCTAACATGAAATAAAAGCAGCTCTTTATCTGATATTCATTGTTATCTTGAATATTGGTACTGGAGCTGGGAACCTTGCTAACCACATTTGTGGAAAACTTGATTAGGGCATGTTGGGAGATTGCTCGGGCTAAGAGGTGTAAGAACATAACAAACCAAGGAGAATGTTGTTTTTTTAAGATAGCACTGTGGATCAGACCTCATTATAGCCCTGGACCTATGGATTACATACACATAGTTTGTTATGATTATAGGTATAATATAAGTAGGTCTTTTATTCAAGGTGCTTGGCATTTAGAAACCATAAATGTATATACATTATTGAATTCCCATGGTCACACCATATTAAATGTGATTTAAATTTTTGTCAAGCTGAAGGAAGTCTTATTTCAGAATTAGAATATTCGATTATGTATTCCTAAAATGAGTTAAGAAATTAAATGACTATCATTTAGCAGTTGTTTTACTAGTAGAGTGTTCCCATTCATTAGGCACACTGACTATTGCCATTTTATTGGGTAACATGGAAACTTGTGCTCTTTGGACCCAGGTTAAAGACCCAGTCTTTGTTGTCTTCTATTCCTAGTGCAACAGAATGGATATATTGTAGCTCCGTTTCTGGAGCTTCTCACACTATTGTATTTTACGTTGTACAATGAGTGTGTTTGTATTTAGCTTTCATATAGACCCACCTAGCAGTAGACAACATTCACTATCACTGTTGCATCTATTATCAACATTCTTTCTAAATCATGTGTATCTTCTTGCCTTCTGGACTATTTAAAACTTTGTTTTTAAATCTCCCAGAACCTTACACTTACATAGTCCTCATCAGTGTTAGTTGACTTAAATTTAAGAAGTTGCCCACTTCTACAGGCATCTATCTGCATTTTAATAAATGATTCTTTTTTTAAGTTAGTGTTTTATTTTTCCCAATTACATGTAAAAACAATTTTATCTTTAAATTTTGAATTCCAAGTTCTCTACCTCCCCCATTACCATTGAGAAGGTAAGCAATCTGACATAGATTATAGAAAAATGTGTTTCCATGTAATTCATGCTGTGAAAGAAAACACAAAGAAAAAGTATCTTTGATCTGCTTTCAGACTCCATCGGTACTTTATTTTATCAGTAAGTCCTACAGAATTTTCTTGGATTATTGTATTGCTGAGAATAGCTAAGTCATTCATAGTTGATCATAATACAATACTGTTTTTACTGTGTACAATGTTCTTCTAGTTCTGCTCAATTCAGTTTGCATTAGTTCATTTAAATCCAGGTTTTTTTGAGAGCATCCTACTTGTCATTTCTTGTGGCACAACAGTGTTCCATTACAGTCACATTCAATAACTTGTTCAGCCATTCCCCAATTTATGGGCATCCCCTTGATTTCCAATTCTTTGCCACCCTAAGAAGAAGTGCTTCCATGAGTATTTTTGTACATACGAGTCCTTCGTTCTCCCTCTTTTTAAAAATATCTCTTTAGGATACAGATCCTAGTAGTGGTATTGCTTGACCAAAGGGTACATGCAGCATTTCATAGCCCTTTGGGCATAGTTCTGAATTGCTCTCTGGAATGGTTCGGTAAGTATACAACTTCACTAACAGTTCGTTAGTGTTTTAATTTTCCAATATCCCCTTCAACATTTGTCATTTTCCTTTTCTGTTATATTAGCAAGTCTGATAGGTGTGTGGTAGCTCAGAGTTGTTTTAATTTGTATTTTTCTAATAGTGATTTGGAACATTTTTTCATCTAACTATAGATAGCTGTGATACTTTGAAAACTGCTTGTTCATATCCTTTAACTATTTATCAATTGAGAAATGCCTCTTATTTCTATAAGTTTGACTCAGTTTTCTATATATTTGAGAAATGAGGTCTTTATTAGAGAAACTTGCTATAAAATTTTTTTCACAGTAATAATGACCAATTATGTATTTCATTTCATCATATTTTTCTCCTGTTTCTCCTGCTTCCTTTCTCCTTTCACCCTGTTCATTCTTAAAAGTGTTTTTGCTTCTGGCTTTTACCTCCCCCAGTCTGCCTTCCCTTCTATAAGCTAACCTCCAACCTTCCCTTATCCCCTTTCCTCTCTTACTTTTCTGTATGTTAAGATAGATTTCCACATTAATAGGTGATTCTTGAACACCAGTATAATCTCTACGATATAAAGGATTGACTGCTTAATGCCAGCAGTCAGTGTAGGGAAGGTTGTTGATGAGGTTTGAGAACCCCTTAAACTGATATAGGTTAAGGCCAACCATGCTTCAAACTAAAAGACTTGCTCCCCTACTAAAAATTAAAGGAAAGTAGTTGGTAAATATATTCCTTTTCATTGGGAAGATGGAAAACTTTGTTTTTTTGAGATGGAAAACTTTTGAGAAATGGTTTTATGAACTATTTGTGTATTTGTTTCTCTTTATTTTAATCTACCCAGCAAAGTTAGCAGGCTTGGTGTCGAGTGAGTTTCCCTTCTGTGCTCCCATAAAATTCTCTAAAAGGAAGGGAAAAATTGGACTCAGTTTCCAGATGTTAGAATGAATAAATCTTGACCTAGAAACATCTCATTCACAAAAGAGATCTAACTTCAGGTGATCCAAGATCTTGTCTATGTGGACTTTCCCTGTTACAGTATGGAGCACAGTCTCTTGGCTTTTCATCTTGTGGATGCTTTCCTAATTTATCTCTTAGGCTCGAGGCCTTCATTTAGGACTTCCTACATTCTCTGAGTATTGTGGTAGCCAAGAATGATGCTTCAACAATATGCCTATTATATGTCATTATTGGGCATATAGTAGGGAAGTACAGATTTAAGAAATTTAAATTGATACGATTTTAAAAAATGATCTTGGAACATTACTTATTGCAGTATGGAAAATAAAATATAAGTAGATAGTTTTAGAATTTGTTTCATTGAGCCTGATCATTCTGGTTGAATAACTTGCTACTTAGATTAAGCTAAATACTATGTTAAAAGTCCATTAATTTTTACCATTTACTGCATCATCCAGTAATTTATTAAATTTATGATGAGCATCTAAGTAATATAACTTCTACTCCGGCAGTGGTTTAGTCATCTATCATCTCCATGACCATTACTCAAATAATAACAAAGTAGATAACTGTTTTCTTCAAGAACAAAAGATAATTTGTTAAAGGAAAACAGCAGGTTATAGAGTATTTTGTCCATAACTTCTGTGATATCATCAGAGTTACTTTTTTTGTTTATTTGATTCTGTAGCTGCAAACTTGAAGTTTTGTCAGGAGTGATTGAAATTTTAGTTATTTTCATTAAGTACTTCACCTATAAGTTTTTATACTCTTTTCACCTTAATGTTCTTAACCAAATACTTTGGGGGTGGAATGTAATGGTAATCAATTTGTTTGATATTTAGGGCTAAGTGGATAGGATACTTAGGGCTAAGTAGATCCTAGTAACTTAGGGCTAAGTATAGAACTCTGTCCATTGGTGAAAAGGTGTGAATTCCCCTGTTGATGTTGAAGAATGCTATTGGCTGAGACA
>CM053594.1:298222045-298244579 GCA_028646575.1 Pseudocheirus occidentalis | reverse complement strand
TTCTTATTTTGCTTCCTTTTCCTCATGCTGGCCAGTCAATTAATTGGTTGGGGTTTTTTTTTAGCTTTGTGAAACTCTGCTTCCAGGGGGGAAAGCTCTGTTCCAAATCACTGGGGTTTTCCCAGCTGCAGGAGCTATTAGGGGGGTGTTGCAGCCTCCCCTAACTTTGGCTTGCTGAAAGTGCTCCCCAGGGCCACCACCCAAGACCACGATCAGGATCCAGGCCGCTCAACACAAGAGCACTTGGCCCTGATCAATCAACTCAGCCCCCCTGCAGGATCCACATGCCAGGGTCTCTGAAGCAGGCCAGTGTGGGGCATCCTCTGGTTACAGCAGTTTCTGCCCTTCCCCCATTGCTTCCTTGCTCCGGGGGTAGATTGGCCAAACTGCTTTTCCTCCCCCAAATTTAACTTGAAAGCTTCACTCACTTTCACTGACCTTTAATCCTGGCTTATGCAGATTACTCCAGGTGCTTTAGATCTTCTCTGAAGTAGACTCAGGCTGTGGTTTGGGAGGCTCTGGCTGCCCTGGAGCCTGGCCACATGGTGGTTTCAGGCTTGGCTGGTCTCAGTTCCTGGCCTGGGATGAGCCCCTGCTGCCTAGCTGCCTTTCTTTAATCCCTATTTTTCACACCTTGGTAGATGTGGAGTTGCTGGAGACTGTAGCTCTTCTGTCTTGTAGACTGGCTGTGGCTAGGCTTGGCTCCTTCCTACCGCTGGTTTTGGTTTCAAGCCAGGCTGGCCTCTGCTGGAGTCCTGCCCTGATGATCCCCTGATGCTGAGCTGCCTTCCGCAAGAGATGTGTTTTCTGTATTTTTTGAGTTTGAGAGTCCTAGAATTTGTCCAGCGTCATATTTTTATGAGTGTTTAGGGTGGCTGCGTGGGAACTGTGGGATGCTGCTGCTTCTATGCCGCCATCTTGGCTCCACCCCTGAACTCATTTTTAAAATCTTAACTGAAAAGGATGGTGTAGCAGCAACCACACTGGCATACCCAGGACGGCTGCTAGCACAGGTCCTTAGATCTGTTTTACTAGGAAAGATATCTATTCAAGGGGTCAACAATCTTTTAAAATTATATTTATTAGTTCAGTGGGAAAATCAGCACTTTGAACTTCAGAAAAAATCCAAACAAAGAAAATAGAGAAAATATAAGAAGAAAAATAAAGACCAACAGACATGGCTTCTAAGAAATTAGCACAGATCAACAGAAAGATCCACCTGCCTAACCAAGGCAATACATAACATGGTTACCAGAGAGAGAAGCACCAACATCTGGGTTTTTTTAAGTGGGGGGAGAGGGGAGAGAGAACGACACATGCTCCATAATGGATACCCAGAGTTTCATCTGGTCAAATCACAAGAACATTCTTCCAATGAGGAAGCCCCAAGCAAAATGCTAACCTCTGAGTGTGTGTGTGTGTGTGTGTGTGTGTGTATGTCCTTTTTAGGGTCACAGGGAATCAGAACCTTCATGACTCAGTGCCTAATTAGAGGTGTGAAAGCCTTCCTACAAACAAGCCTCCCCTAAGCAAGCTTCCCTTAACAGGCTCCACATGAGGCCTATTCATGGACAGGGAAGATCTTATATGACCAGGTGGTATTACTATAAAACAGTGAGCAGTAGTGACAGGAACAAATTTATAGAAAGACTGACCAGAAACCCAAATGTGAAAAACCACTCAAAGAGCAGTGAAGATGAAACTTGAAGAGGGATAACACCAGACAAAAAAGATGGAAAAGATCTATAATGACTTCTGTAACAAACTGTTTTCACCGTGAAGGTCAGTAGAACCACCACATTTGAAATCTATTATTAGTCCTAGATGTGCTGTATGAGGCATTAAAAATGAAGAAACAAGATGGAAAGAACAGCCTAACTAGATCATATATTCAGAGGTTGCTAGACACAACATGATTTTGAGGGCACTGAAGAATAAATTCTCGAGGAATCTGACAAGATACTGAAGATATGGAAAAAATCTTGAACCTTATTACCAAAAAAGTGACTGTTAACCTTTATGATTCCCTAATCCCCAATTGTGAGCTTCACTGAAATTAAGTAGAGGTGTGTGTCATTTTTTATTAACATTCATTTATGTGTATAAAGTTAATATATTTCTAGTTTTTTTTTAAAAAATTCATTTGGCATGAAAATGACAACTTTTCTGTTCAGGATGAATGAGAAAAATCTAAGATTCATCAAACAAAAGATAAAATAAATATATCTGTCCACTATTAAGGTCATGCAAAGAATCCCACTATCTTCTGAATCAAAAACAAACTTAAGATCACTCAAACATCCCTAGCAGCTGGCACTACCTTGCTTCTGTTTTACACAATAGTCTAACTCAGAACTTCCGGCCTATCATCTTTTATGACCACCAATATTCAATTACCAAAAACACTTATTAATAAGAACACATTCAGGTCCTGTGTTAGATAGTAAAGAAAAAATGGAACAACTCCTCCTACTCTACAGGAATGCTATTTATTAACCCATCCAAACAATCAATGATGCCCAACTACTCTTGCCCCTTAAATTAGTTCTTACATTTATTAGTCCATAGTCATCCAGTTTTTCTACCCCTGACACTGAATAAGAGAATGCTAAGTAAGTCTGGGGCAGTACTAGCAAGAAAAGGGAAACCAAGTTTATACCCAATGATTGTGGAATGGCTAAAGAAATTGTGATCCAAAAACATAACAGAATATTATTGCACTGCAATAAAAAACATATAAAGAACACTGAGAAGCATTATTTGAACTGCTGAATAGTGAAGTAAGTAGAACCAGAAAAATAATATACGCAATAGCCACAGCAATGTAAAGGGAATGACGAATAAAATGAAACTGAATATTGTGTAATTAAAATAACCAAGACTTTAGAAAATGTACCTCTTGGGGGCAGAGCCAAGATAGTAAAGTAAAAGCAGGGAGTTGCTTGAAGCTCTCCCTAAACCCCTCCAAATATCTGTAAAAAAAAATGACTCTACATAAATTTTATAGCAGCAGAATCCACAAAATGACAGAGTGAAACAAATTTCTAGTACAAGACAACCAGGAAGGTCAACAGGAAAGGTCTGTTGCACTAGTCTGAGAGAAGAGCACAATTTAGCCCAAAATGGGCCAGCACAGACCAGACCCCAGCAAACCAGGAACAGGCCTCAGGGGACTGAATCACTGACAGTTGTGGCAGTTTCCAAACTTCTCAACCCACAAATGCAAAAGAGAACTTAAAAGGTCAGCAGGAAAGAACTGTTGGACTTGGGTGAGAGAGGAGCGCAGTCCAGCTCCAGCAGCAATGGCTATGGTTGCTTCTGGAGTAAGATGGTGGGGGCCCACAGATGGTGGGGGGATCAAGTGGCTGATCACAGAGAGATTACAAGGAACTCTTTGCTGGAGCTGAAGCAAGATTCTCTTGCTTTGCCCACACTTGGATCTGGGCTACAATCCTAGGTGGAGGTCCTGGGGCAAAGAGGAGCACTGTCATGGCAGAGCTTGTAGCAGCAGTGGAGAAGGAATTCTCCTCACAGTTTCAAGGCAGAAAAGAGTAGTTGTGGTCACTCATAGACCAGACCACAGGCCAAGAGAAGAGTAAACACCTTTCCTTTAATCATACCACCTTGAAAGAACTGAAAATTTACAGGTCCCTAGAAGTATCTATGAAAACAGCTGCACAAAAACCCCTGAACCTTGGGATGATATACCCTCCACAATGGAAGCAGAGCCCTATCTTAACAAAGAGTTAAAAAGTTAAAAATATACAACCAGAAGAAGACAACAAAGTCAAAGCTCCTACATCCAAAGTCCTCAAGTAAAATATGAATTGGTCACAGGCCATGAAAGAGCTCAAAAGGATTTTGAAAGTCAATTACAAGGAAAGATTGGGAAGAGAAATGAGAATGATGCAAGAAAATCAAGAAAAATGAGTCAACATCTTGCTATAGGAGACCTCAAAAAATAGTTAAGAAAATAACATCTTAAGAAATAATAACCCAGGGTGGCTAGGTGGCACAGTGAACAGAGCACTGGCCCTGGAGTCAGGAGGACCCAAGTTCAAATCCGGCTTCAGACACTTGAGACACACACAAAATAGCCATGTGACCTTGGGCAAGTCCCTTAACCCCAACTGTCCTGCCTTCCCCCTTCAAAAAAAAAAGAAAAAGAAATAATAACCCAAATGGAAAAAGAGGTTCAAAAAGCCAATAAGGAGAAGCATGCCTTAAAAAGCATAATTAACCAAATGAAAAAGAAAGTCCAAAAGTTCACTGAGGAAAATAATTCCTTAAAAATTATAATGGACCAAATGGAAGCCAATGACTCTATGAGAAATCAAGAAATGATAAAACAAAAACAAAAGAAATGAAAAAATAGAAGACAAAGTGAAACATCTCATTGGAAAAAACACTGACCTGGAAAATAGATCCAGGAGGGATAATTTAAAAATTACTGGACTACTTGAAAGCCATGATCAAAAAACGAGCCTAAATATCAAGAAATTATCAAGGAAAACTGCCCTTATATTCTACAGCCAGAGGGTAAAATAGCAACTGAAAGAATCCACCAATCACCTCCTGAAAGAGATTCCAAAAGGAAAACTCCAAGGATATTATAGCCAAATTCTAGAGGTTCCATGTCAAGGAGAAAATACTGCAAGCAGTCAGAAAGAAAAAATTTAAGTATTGTGGAAACACTATCAGGATAACACAAGATTTAGCATTTAGGGATCAGAGGGCTTGGAATGATATTCTGGAGGGCAAAGGAGCTAGGATTAAAACCAAGAATCACCTGGCAAAACTGAGTATAATCCTTCAGGGAGAAAAATGGACATTCAATGAAATAAAAGACTTTCAAGCATTCTTAATGAAAAGACCAGAGCTGAATAGAGAAATCTGGCTTTCAAATACAAGAATCAAGAGAAGCATGAAGAGGTAAACAAAAAAGAGAAATTTAAGTGACTTATTAAAGTTAACTATATAGAGAGATATACAGACACATACAGACAGAGGGCACAGGGCGAGTTGAATAAAGGATGATACCTAAAAAATAAAATTAAGAGGTGACAGAGAAATATACCGGAAGAGAAAGGGAGAGGTAGAATGAGGTAAATTACTTCATATAAGAGGCAAGAAAAAGCTTTTACAATAGAGAGGAAGATGGGGGAGGAGAGAGGGAATGTGTGAACCTTACTCTCATAAAATCTGGTTTAAGGAGGGAATAAGATACATACTCGATTGGGTATTGAAATCTATCTTACCCTACAGGAAAGAAGGGTGAAGGGGATAAGAGAGAGGGGAATGATAGAAAGGAGAGCAGATTGAAAGAGGGGATAATTGGAAGCAAACACTTCTGAGGAGGGACAGGGTCAAAGGAGAGAACAGAATAAATGGGGAGGGGGCTGAATAGAATGGAGGGAAATATAGTCTTTTACCACAAGACTATTAATGGAGAAGTGTTTTCCACGACCACACATATCACATTGCTTGCCTTCTCAATGAGAATGGGTGTGGAGGGAGGGAGAGAATTTGGAACTCAAAGTTTTAAAAACAAATGTTAAAAATTGTTTTTACATGCAAGTGGGAAATAAGATATACAGGCAATGGGGTACAGAAATCTATCTTGGCCTACAGGAAAATAGAAGGGGAAGGGGATGAGAAAGGGGACAGTGAGAGAAGGGAGGGCAGATTGGGAAAGGGATAATCAGAATGCATGCTGCCTTGGGGTGGGGGAGGGGAGAGATGAAAAACTTTGGAACTCAAAATCTTGTGGAAGTGAATGTTGAAACCTAAAAATCAATTAAAAAAATAGAAAAAAATACTTAAAATGTACCTCTCTCCCTTCATTAAAGAGGAGAGGGACTTGAGGTACATTTCATACTGTGTATTGCTGTCATATTGTGTATGCTGTTAGACATAACTGACTAATGTGTTGAATGATTTTGCAGAACTTTTTTTCCTCTTAGAAAAAAATCTACACAAGTGATGTTTGCTGGGTGAAGACGAAGATAAATATATTATATCAATATACATATATACATGTATTTGTATACATATACATACACACATACATAGTTTTAAATGAAAATTATGTAAATGTGTAACACTATAGAAGTACCACACTTGGGATTCTAACATCACAGTCCTAGATGTGCTATAGCCACGTCCCCCATCCATTCACAGGACAGACTGCTGATCTACATGTTATTTTCTGAACACAAAAAAAGTTCTCAAAGTGAAAAATTAAAAGTTATTTATGAAGATAAAATTCACTCAATCCACAGAGAGAAAACTTTAAGGCTTAAAGCAAGGAAAGCAAAAGCAGCAAGATAAGGCCAAGGTAACACAAGGAAGAAATCTGTATGAGAAATGACAACTGTCAAAGTATGGAAGGATTGATTCACAAGGTAGCTGAAGGAGAAAAAAATACCCAAGTTATAGAAAAGACCTAATACCAAAAGAGATAACTATGAGAACATCAAACAGCTATCAATATATATGCCTACTTATATGAAAATATACAGATGTGTAGCGAACAGAAAAATGGCCTAGAAACCAGAAAAATCTAGGTTCAAATCTTATCTCTAATACATATTGGTTTTGTGATCTTGGGCAAGTCACACCTCTCTGTGCTCTAAACAACCCAGATAACTAAGTTTCAAAAAGGTGCTGACCTCCACTGGTAGAGCTACATACACCAGTGAAATAACAGGTTCAGATCCTAGTCCTATGAGATTAAAAGATGCAAGCTCTTTGAGGGCATGGTCTTGTTCATTAAAGGCATACTATAAACATCTGTTTAATTCAATTGAAAGAAAATCACCTACATACAAATACACAATGAAGGTAGTAGTAGAAAACAGGTAGATTTTCTGTAAACAATATTCTACAGGAGATCACATCTTTACTGTTACATAATTTCCTGAAAACTACAGAGAATACAAGATTCCTGATGCTGTTTCATTTTTTTAAAGCATTTAATTTAGTCAAGTTAAATGCCAAATTAATAAACTCTCTTCCAGCAAGGTATCTCTAATCCACCCATCTTTCAAGAATTCTTGAAAGTCATAATATAAATAACCTTGTTTATGACCTGAAAGTCAACAAACATCAAGAAATTTATAAAAAGAGGGGATGTATTTTCAACAAAGGCATTTTTCCCTTTGATGGAGGAGCTTCCAGCCAAGTGGAAGTTTAAGAGGGAATCTCTATGGATGGCAAGAAGTCGTTCACTTTTTCCTATTTGTGGTCCCACAACCATTACTGAGCCTCCTGAAAGAGAATCATGACTCAAGAATTTGATCTGACAATCTACAAAGGAAAAATCAAATGTCTGAAGAATGTCTACTGCCCAAATTAGGACATGAAGAGCTTTTTCACTCATAGATACCTGGAACAGATAAGACAAACAGACAATGTGTTGGGCTCAAAGTTAGGTTCGAGTACCCCCCAGGACATTGATAAACTCTGTAAATGATCCCAACCTTCTTCCAGAAATAAAGACTCATTTTTTAAAAATACCAATATTCTATTAGTGGTCTTATATAGCTATGAGACAAGAAACATGGCTTCAAAAACCTGAAAATAAAACTCACACATAGGGAAATGGGGGCACAAATGGTAGATATTAGTAGGCTACAATGTATAAGAAAGAACTCAAAAGAAGAAGAGAAGAGAAATAAAGGATATCATCAGCAAAACTATATAATCATAAAAGATAAAAAAATCAACCCATTGGTTGGTTTGTCATTATTTGTCATTTAATTTGTCATTGGTTGGTCATATGGTGAAGGTGAAAAACAGGCGGAAAGTCTAAGTGCTCCCACTAGTATCCTTAAGAAATCAAAAGAAAAGGTCTCTCAGGAGTCAACTTGTGGGAAGAACAAAGGCAAAGAATCACAAGAGGATGGGCAGACATGGATTAGTTGTGATCTCTGTCAATGAAGGGCACATCTAAACTGATACGGTCATGAATTTATATGAGTATGTTTAAGGGAGGATAAAGGGAAAATACCCTTTCTGTTCTCTAATTTGGAATGGAGTGACTTAATCTTTTAAAATGTTTCTGTTGAATTTATGCCTGCAAAATCTCTCTGCCTTTCCTCCAATATATGCCTTTTTAGCAGCTGGAAGGGTTAGAATGATGCCTTTTAATTGCTAAACACTGTTACTGTAGCCTGAGATCAACCAGAGATCCATTGCAGCAAAAAGGTTTTCCCCAGAACAGTGATTAAACAGGCTTAATTTAAATTTTAACAAATACTGTTGCTCTTACCTCCACCAGTACCTACCATGTCTCTATATTTGTTCTTACAAAACACCAAGGATAAAATTATAGAGGAAAAAATTTAAGCATAAAACTATTTACCACAACATATGACTGAAGATATATCCATCTACAATTATATTAGTATTCGCTTTCTCTAGCTAAAGAAAGAAAATAAATTTGGAATTGAGACACCTCAAAACATTTGCAATAAAATTAATTAAAACGTATAACCCAGAAGATAAGTCTATATACGGTCACTAAGATTTTTATTTCAAAGGAGTTACATGCATGCAGATGGCAGGAATAAAGAGGAAGCTTTTATATATTTAAAGGTGTTATCAACAAAAGTCTAACTTCAATGCCTTTTAATGGCACATAAGTGATCCTATATTACCCTAGCCCATTCCATTAGAACATGGGTTCCAGCAGGTCTTTCCTAACTGTAAAAGATTCAAAGGTGGCAGCCACACAACAGTGTAGCTAAATTCCGTGAATTAAGCAGACACGAACTTTATGCATATTCCTTCCATTCAACATGTATTAAATGCCTATTATGTGTCAGCAACTGTGCTACTGAGTGGGAACATGAAGACAGAAATAAAACAGAGCCTCCCCTTTAAGCAGCTAACTCTCCTATAAGTGCTTAATTTTACTTGTAGGTCAGTAAAATGTCAGGGGTGGGAACCTGTGGCCTTGAGGTCACATGTGGTCCTCTAGGGCCTTGTCTGTGGCCTTTTGATCAAGTCTAAATTTTACAGAACAAACCCTTTTATTAAGAGGATTTGTTATGTAAAGTTTGGATTCAGTCCAAGGGCTGCACTTGAGGACCTAGAAGAACACATATTCCCCACCCCTGTGCTATATTATGTGCCGGCTCCAAATCATCATTCAATTAAACACACATTTGCAAAACATCTGGAATTTAGAAGGCATCTGTGCTAGGCAGTGGAGACACAAGACAAAAACAAAACCACCCCTGAGTTCAAGGAACTTATTTTCTACTGGAGGGATACTGACCTTAAAAAGATAAATACAAGGTAATTTGTGAAGGGAAAGAGATCTAACAATCAGAAAGACTCTGGGGAAGATTTAACATCTGAACCTATCCTTGAAGGAAGGCAATTGCAAGAGACAAATTGAAAAGGCAGTACAATTCAAGCAGAAAAAAATGAAGCACTAGTTTGAGGTATAGTTAGTGCAGTCATGCTGGAATGAATCAACTGAAGCAATGTGAAATATTACTGGAAAGAAAAGATGGAATTAGAATGTAGAGAGCTATAATTTTTAGGGTTGAGTATATATTTTATCCTAAATGCAACAGGCAATTCTAAGTAAAGGACAGATAGTAAGATTTATGAAAAAAAAAACTTCAGCAGTTGTGTTGAAGACAGATTGGAGAGAGGAGAGAATGGAAGCAAAGTCTGAATGAAGAGACAGTGATAGACGCAAGTCAGAGTAAAGAGACTGGAATGACTCTGAAGTTATGACCAGATTAAGGATAGCCAGGACTTCAATAGAAATCTTGAGAGATGAGTTAGAGAAAAAGTAGGTTGGGATGAAGGAGCCGATATTTCTAAAAGCCAAAAATAAGTATATGGTGCAATGAAATGTCAAAGTTAGAAGGAAATACATGTGAAGGGAGTTTCTATGTTAAGCAGATGAAAAAATCTATCTCTGGCATATGCTTAAAAAAAAAAAGAGTCCACATTTTCTGATACATTCAACTCTTGTTATCTGTGTTAATAGGGTTTTAAAAAAGGGAAATCATAAATGAAGGAAAAATCTTTGACCCCAAAAAAGCATTCATAACCAAAGTCTCCTGACTACTCCAGAGTATTCTCTTAAGTTTTGTTTTTTGGGGGTTTTTTTTGTTGCTTTTTGGCAGGAGGAGGGTAGGGCAACTGGGGTTAAGTTACTTGCCCAAGATCACATAGCTAGTAAGTGTTAAGTATTTGATGCCAGATTTGAACTCAGGTCCTCCTGACTCCAGGAATGGTGCTCTATTTACTATGCAACCTGGCTATTCCTTCTCTTAACATTTGTAAGTACTTTATTTAAGCAATAAATTATAAAGTACCTCAGAACAAATATAAAAAAAGAGTAGATGTAATCTCAAGATTGAAAACAAAAAGCCAATGTAACCTTAAATGGAATGTAATATTGACAACGTCCCTAACTACATTAACCTACTCTGATCGTGGATTCTTGTACTGTTGAGGGCCTTGCTGTGTTGATCCAAACTCAGCTGCTGTTCATGGAGATCTACAGGAACTGGGTTTATTCCAGTGCCTTCAAGATATAACCTGATTCGCTGCCTCCATAGCCACCTTGGAGAGGGGAAAAAAAAGAAACTAATTTCAGAGCAGGACATGAATACAATAAAGATTATATATCAAAACAATTCCATCAAATATACAAACCAATCATTTTATGAATAATTTATTTATACCTGAAAAAACAAACTAAAGAAAGTCAAGAGATAGTCTATTTAGGGCAGGTATCTCTTCAAAGCAGAATTACATCTTTGTTTCTCTCTGAAAATCCTAAATGGATTTATTAAGGAAAGGTCTAGGAAATCTGTTAAAAAAAAAATCTATAGTTACCTCATTCACATAACTGAGCAATGTTTTTCTGAACTCTAGTTCTAATTGAGATAAAAATGTGGTACATTTAAATTTAAATAGTAACTTAAATGAATTTTCTACATAATTAAACTTCAAGTTTTCATTCCCTAATTCTTTAATGCCAATTTCAAGAACAGACACAAAAAGTGCATGTGCACATGTAAAATTTAATGAGACAGATCATTCTAAGAGGGCTTCTTCTTAAGTATATATATTTAAGAAAGGTACCCAGACTCTTTGGAGGGACAAGAATATTATCTGACATACTGAGCAGTAATTAAACTAATACAAACAGTCAAATTAGATTTAGTATGGCTTTAGGAATACTCCAGGGAATAGTTTCCTCAGTGTATAAGAGCTATTGTAGAAAAATATAAAATTGCAAGACTAACCTGGCTACCTTCAAATAAATTTAGGCCTTCTTCTTGACGTATCTGGCTACCTAGTACTTTATATGTATAACCTATTGTCATTATTACCACTATTTACTAGAGTGGGAGGGAAGTATCTGAAAAGTCAAGATGGGACATGAAGAGTAGCACTAGAATTAGACTTAAGAAAACTCAATTATTCTTATTTATTAGGGCAAACTGGAGCAAAAGAAAATGAAAACACAGAAAAATGAAAAACCCAATTCTAGCCAATAATTTCCACTATATGACCTACTAAACTACTACAAATATGTAGCAAAATGCATTAAGTATAGACTCAAACCAACCTCTTTAAATGCAGGGAAACTATTACTAGCAGCTACATTAAAATCACATATCAAATATTTGTCATGGCCATAATTTTAATTATTCTTATGTAGGGCTGAAGGAAGACAAATTACACCCATTTTACTATGTTCACTCAGTTAATCAGTTACTTTTTATAATGACTAATTTGAAAATGTAGTATAATTAGTATTATATCAAGTTACCCAGTTAATGTTCAGTAGTTTTAAAAGACTTATATTTATCTATGAAATAATTTCTACTTATAAAACTTTATCTCAAGAATATGTTTTTATAAATGTAAAAAGAGTAACAAGATAATCATACCTGAACTCACCACGATAAAGCTTCTGTAGTGCTTCTGGAAAGGAGTGTGTATATCGCACAGGCAGACATAAATGACCCTCAGACCTTTGTTTTGCAGATTTTGCAGGGTTGGGGAAAAGAAAAGAGAGATCTTTCATTTATAAGAGTATTAACATCAAGAATTAGATAGAATATTTTAACATATTTATATTAAATTGTATTTTACCTTAAAAAATAAATTCTTATTTTCCATTATAAAATAATAGCAAACCAATTTAAAATTAAAATCTATACTCAACGTAATGTATAAAACAAGAACATAGTAATAGTTAATATATGATATGCAGTAATGTTTAATATCTACATCAAATTAAAATTGAAGGTGAAGTTATTAAAAGTCTATACCCTTAAAGAATGCATGTTAGATCTTATCTGTAAGTTATTTGAAATTAATGGAAGACCAAAACTAAGAATACTTTTTTTTTTTTTTTTGAGATTTGGTCTTTCTACTTCACCCAGAATGGAAGTACAATGGCCTTGGACAGGCCTGACCCACTGCTAACTGGCACAGAAATTGTGACTTGCTTTTTTATGGATGCTTTAGAGTTCATCATTGCTTCTGGGTTTGTGTACTGTATATCCCTGTCTCCTTATCAGTTCTTTTTCATCAATGACTTCTTTCTTCCAATCTTACTTCCAGAATTGAGACTTTATTAGGGCAAGGCACTATGTACTTTTGGAGGGAATGTTGGGGCCTTGTTTCTTCCTAGTCTATGTCATATGAGGCTCTTCTATTTTCTTCTAAGATTGAGTGCTATCTTCAAGGATCTCAAGAGTGACTTATGCCAGTGAATTACAAACTTTTAGCACTCCCTAAACAGTCTGATCTAAGGCACAGTCTCATCACTGCCCACCATTCTGAGCTCTGCCGGTTTTCCATTCTGAATGGAACATAAATGGCTGCTGGTCCTAGGCTCAGTCAGCTAGTCAGAAGACTGCACAGTTTCAGAGCAATAGAATTGCAGGTTCACCCCCACTCTTGGCTCCCTGCCCTGCTTACTCAACTACAGGATCTAAGCCTCAATCTGTGGGAGCAAATCTGGATTCTGCTCTGAGATCAGAACAACAGAGCTGTCAAATCATCCCTGTTCCACAATCGCTGGCCTAGTGCAGAGCTACAGGCTGCAGCCTCCATTCTTCTTCAGTCCTGCTCCATGATGACAGCAATATAGCTATAGGTCTAGGCTGGCAGGTGCCAGGACTCGACTCCTCAGTCAGAACAATATAGTTTCTAACTTGTCTCTACTCCTGCTCCCCATCAGGGCCCTAAAGAGAGTGGGTAGAACAGAGCCTTCCAGCACGATGGGACCTGTGATTCTGTACTTACACAGGGAGCAGGAAAAAAGATAAGGAAGAAAAGGAATATTAAGTTGAATGAATTGCTAGATTAATTAGACTTGATTGACCCATATCAAACAACCTATGTCTGAAGCTGGTTACAAAAATCAGTTGTGTGCTAGGGTAAAAAAGGAATCAAATGATGTTTGAATATCATGGGTTTTATATTTATACTCAGTTCAAGGGTCAGGGATCCTTTCATTAAGGGCAATAGTAAATGAAGCTTTTGTTAAATAAGTAACAACCATAATAACAGCTCAACTCAAACATTTATTAACATAGCACTGGAAAAGTTTTACATACATAGTACTTTACATGTCTAAAGTACTTTCCAAATTTGATGTTATTCCTGCAATATCCAGAATATACAGATACATCTATAAATACATATATATATATATATATCTTTGTTGCATGGTCATTTGTCTTCACTGAAATGTACTATGAGGGTTCTTAGCTCCAGTCTGTATTTTTCTCTATTCTTTACCCCATTCTACTGAGTCTATTTTGCTTTCATGTGAATTATAAACACTCTAATGAGTCAACTGAATATTTAGACATAGAATAAAATTGTAGCAGGAAGAAATGAAGCTGCATTTTAAAGATATGAGATACCTTGTTCCTAAGAGAGATAAAGTGTAGCAAGAAGCTTCAGAGAAAAAAGGGTTGTTACTTTTGTGCCTGAAGGCAAGGAGGCAGAATGTATAACCTCTTATGAGCCCTTCTGAATTATCCCACATGCAAAACCAGATAAAAATGGATAGTATCATGGCTATGCTACTGTAACAGCAATCAGTTTAGCAGATACTTAGCACTTAATAACATAAGGCTAAGTATAGAAGGTGTGAGTCCTGTCCACTGTTGAGAAGGCATGAACTCCCCTGTTGACATGGAAGATGGGGACTGGATGAGACAGGAGGCCAGTGTGTGTATATGAAAAAGAATTCCAGAGACAGACGGACTGAACTGGAATTTTCCTGTTGGAGGAAGCAGGATTGTCTCAGTATCTTAGAGCTGGGCTGCTGGACTGAAAGAGTGAGTTGGAGTTTTCTTGAGAGAGAAAGAAAGAGAGAAAGAGAGAAAGAGAGAAAGAAAGAGAAAGGGAGAAGGGGAGAAAGGGAGAGGGGGAGAAAGGGAGAAAGGGAGAGGGGGAGAGGGGGAGAGAGGGAGAGGGGGAGAAAGGGAGAGGGGGAGAAAGGGAGAGGGAGAGGGAGGGAAGGAGGAGGGAGTTTCTCTCCCAGCATCTGGAAGCTGACTGAGAACTGAGACGGAATTTTCCTGAGACCAGAATCTGATGAAGGCCACCCAGAAGGCCTATAGGGCCAGCTGAACTGCTAGAAGACTGAAGAAGCATGACCAGGGTAAGACTTTATTTATTCATTGCCTGGCTGATCCTTGAGTTCCAGGCAAGAGAAGTGGTGGACCCAGTGAACTTCAGTGTGTACCAGGGATTGCCCTGAGGACTGGACAAAGACCTGGGAGCTGTCTATCTTTGAGGACTGGACGAGAACCTGGCAGCTGTCTACTTCTGAATCCAGGCGACTGTTTGGTGGATTCAGGAGGGAGCTGGGACCATGGAAGGGGATCCAGGGAATTAGAGAGACCACCCAGAGTCAAGATGAAGGCCTCCCCTTGGACAAAACTAAGGTTTGCAGGACACCAAGGGGTGGAAGGTTTGTGTGATTTTTCTAATGATTGTACTAGTGATTAATGATATTTTATATTTGGTAATTGTGAATCTAGATTAGTGACTGATTAAGTTAATGGTTACCCCATGAGTGGAAGATTGATATATTGTGAACTGATTGAATGATTGATAAGGGTTTCCCCCTTAGGGAAACCAGATGATTATTCTTTTGTTCCTTGTTCTAAATACTGTGGCCACTATAGTGAAAATTGTGTGGCCATTCTAATGTTACGCTGTTATGAACACTATATTGTGATTTTCTGTGATAAGACGTAATGTTGTGAATATTATATTGTGATATTGTGAATGTTTGCCTCAATTTGTAATGGAATAAACAGAGTGTTCACTATTACTGTGTAATCTGAATCTTAAAAGCTGTTAACAGTAGCATTCTTTTGGGAATCTGCTGGAGTGTTACAGCTACACCATTACCAGATATTTCATGAGTCTACACAAACTATTGATAACTAGAGTTTTCTGATTGAGAAAAGATTTTCATAAATTGTAGGGGATAATTACCATTTAAAAATCACTTCAAGAATCACTTTAATGTTGTAATTTAATGTTGTAATTGTAAAAAATGTTAATGTATACACAAATCTAAACTACCCCCTGTAGATATAAAAGCAAGCACTGAAATTACCTGCTGAATAGGCAAATCAGATTTCTAAAGAAGCTGGATTATGGCATACCCATAGAAAGATAACAACCAGCTTGGTTGAGGTCATGGCACCTTTTCCTCTATCTGGGTTAAAAAGACTTCTTGCCAAGGAGAAAGGAATCCACAAACTCACCACAACAGGATTCTCTAATACTCAGCTAATTCACGGACTACTCTCTGAAGTAATCCCTCATGTAGACAGGATCTTACCCTCCAAACTAAATTGGCAAAAAAGATTCCCATTGTGGAAACTAGCTCTTCCCTTGGTGAGGATTCTCCACCACCCAACCCAGCTAGAACCATTCCTTCCTCCTATGAATGAGATATTATTTTGAACCACATGAATAAAAGGGAACTATGCTAAAGGGAATGCCCAAGTCTCTGCAAGAGTCTCCATTTAGAGATAACAGACAATCCAAATGATTTTGGATGCTGGCTCCATTCCATACAGCAGCTTAAAAAACAAGAATACTGCTAGGCTTCCAAAAAATACTTCTCACTTAAGGGTTATGTACCCAACCCAAATTACCAGTACAGTAGCTTGGAGCAGGGAGTAAAAGACTAACTCCTGAAACATGAGAATGATCAAAGGGGAAAATGCATGTGAATCAGCATGAATTGACAGAATCTTCTTATTTAGCAATTTTCATTCATTTTTTAAAAAGTAATTTATTTTCCTATATTTTCCTTACCGTTCTGGATCAGTGTTCACTCCAATAACTGGTTTAAACCTGTCCAAGACCTTACTGGCTGCCAGTAGCATTGTACCATCACCTAGGAAACATGATAAGGCAAAATTACCCATTTGTGTTAAAACCAGTTGATACCAAAATTTGGTACTATTTTCTCTTTGGTCATCCCTCACTCACTCCTCCCCAAAATACATTTTATCTCCTTATCTTCCATCCTATTCCCATTTGTTCATGACCAAAACCCTTACTTGTTCATCACTCACTCAATAAGGAAATACACTACAATTAACAATTACAATGTGCGCAGATCTCCTTGACAGTATCATTCATAAAGGATCTTTGCATTAACATTCAGTGGTTTTCAGTGATCAATAACCAACTCAAGCATCAATCAATCAACAAGCATTTATTAAGCACTTACTTTATAGCAGGCACCGTACTAAGAGTGGGGGACACAAAGGAAGACAAAACCACTGTCCCTGCCCTCAAAGAGTTCACCTTCTAAAGAAGAGAAAACACGCAAGTAACGACGAGATACCAGATGTATACAGTGTAAGTGGGAGGTCTCAGAGAGAAGTCATCATGGAATGGAGGGAGAAGGGATGAGGACCATCCTCTCAGATACTGGGAAGACCTTTCTGCTAAGCTTAGCCTGAGAAGAAGGAGGCCAGAAGGCAGGGATGAAGAGGGAGAGGGCAGATACAAGGCAGATACAAGCCAGTGAAGAGGCCCAGGATCAGGATAAAAACAACAACATTGCCAACATCTATACAGCACTGTAAAGTTTCTCATTTTATCCTCACAACTGTAAGAGTAGGTGCTATTATTATCATCTCCATTTTACAGACAAGAAAGTGAAGAAAAGAGTGGTTAAGTGATTTGCCCACAGTCACATGGCTAGTAAATATGTAGGGCTGGATTTGAACTCAGGTCGTCCTGATTCTAGGTACAGCATTCTATCTTCTGTACCCCTTAACTGAAGGTTCAATCCTGTGTGAGGGACAAGAAGGTCAGTGTTACTGGAACACAGAATACGTGGAACAGACTACAGTGTGAGAAGACTGGAAAGGGAAGAAGGAACCAGGTTGTAAAGAGGTATAAAAGCCAGAAAAGATCCTAGAGGTAAAAGAAAACCACTGAAGTTTACTGAATGTGGGGGAGAGAGATGGTGACACAGTTAGAACTGGGCTTTAAGGTTCTTTGGCAGCCAAGTAAAGAATGAAGTGATGTTGGATGTGTGTGTGTGTGTGTGTGTGTGTGTGTGTGTGTGTGTGACTTTTTGTCTGTTCTTTTTGGAGTGGGAAGCAGAAAGTTGTGCAATTTTTTTTCAAATTAATTTTGCAAAACAAATTATTTCTACAAATTAAGTTTGTTTTTAAATGAAAAAGTTGACATATGTACATCCTAATTACTCCAACAAACCATTTGACTCATACTATGTGAAATTCTCCATAAGGTACCTGTTTTTTGGCTCTTGAATTGTTGAGAAGTCATAACGATTTCATATGGCCCTGACAGCTCTACTATGCAAGGATATGGTGTATTTTCAAACACATTTAGCAAACAAATATTTCTGTATCTCCCACCATACTTTTCCTATAAGAATATTACCTCCTGCAGCTATAACAGCATCTGCCCATCGAACAGTCTCTTCATCATATTCTCTCCTCTTCACTAAACGAACTTCAATTCCCTCATTCCTAAGAGGTACAAGAAAGTTGAATGCAAGGAATAAAATCTTGCTGTAATTATTATGTATTTAACTGCCTGAAATTTTCCAGAATAAAACACAAAATAGTAAGGCTGTGAAGTCATTTTTAACTATTAACTAAGGTTTGGGGATTAGGTCTATTTCCTTTACCAACAACAACAACAAAAAAACCCTTATAAAATATCAACATTGAACAGACTGATTTCACTTTAATTCTGACCACTCTGACATATTCAGGAAAAAGAAATCAACAAAAAACTTACAGTTAGGGGAGGAAAGAAAGAAGCATAAAACCTGATCAGTAGTCTTTGAATTTCAGTATACAATGCTATTATACTGCTATTTCAAATAACAAACACAGAACCCTATTTAGCCATCTTGCTAAATCCTAAATTTCCTGTGATTTTTATACCAGTTACATTCATATCCAATAGATTACTTAGGGTGCTATACATCAGAATGGTTATTTATCACCTTAAACTTTTCTTAAGAATTTTCTTCTTTCTTAGTTTATAGATTATTTTTTTTAAATGAAAAAATTTGAGTTATTCCTTTCCAATATTTTTAAATGGCAACATTAATGCTACTAACTTTTTAATAAGTTCACAGATCTAGTCCTTGAATTTCCAGCTATCATCTGTATTTTAACCCCTCTGGTTGCTAACCTTAAAGGACTGGACTAGGGTTAGTATTATGTAGTAAAAGGAATACTAGATTTAAAGTCAGCAAACTTGGTTTCAAATTCTATCTCTATAACTTACTACCTGGGTGACCTTGGATAAGCCCCTTAACCTCTTGGGACCCAGGTTTGGCAGTTTAATACACAAAAGTTTGGAAGCCTGGGAGCCAAAACCTTATCCCAGTTTTTCAGAAGTCTTACCGTAAACTATCCAGAATGTGCTCCACATTCCTGGTATGAATATGATGTCGCTCAAGTAGTCCATTGTAGCTGGATCCTTTTAGTGCAAGCTATAGGAAAAAAAAATCTGTTACAGTATCAGAAGAAAAATGCCTAAAAACAATCCAAGTGGAATATAAAATGTTTTATTCACTGCAATAAAGCCAAATTCGTCTGGGGGTGTGGAGGGGATAGTAAGAAGAGAATTTACGATTGCCTATTAAGCTGGATCTAATAAATTAAACTTTGGTTTTAATACAAAGTTGCCTTTTACTTCCACCTATAACTCTGAACAACAGCAACAACAAAATTTCATAACTAAGATAGACATGGATACCTAAACTCCAGAAGTAGTTCATCTACTTTCTTCCTTATTCCCCCTCCATTTTTGCTGTTGCCATTTAAGGTCCAAAAGTCATTGACAACTACATATTATGAAAAGTACATGAAACTGGCTAACTGAAGACCAAAGATAAATTTTCCAAGCAATATTTAAGTGTCTTTGTTTCACACTGTGATTTCTCACTTGCTCACTTTTACTTTGATACGCCTCAAAAATAATTTTGAACCAGGAACAATTTAAACCAAAACATATGACTGTGTCTACTTCAAGTACATGAGATATAAAAGCTATTCATTTCAATAACTTTTATCCCATTTTCTATTAATATAAGAACAGTCTGATTTCTTTTAAACTTTTAAAATAATTATTGAGGTAATGTATATGTACCTCTTTTAAAGTTATAAGGTACCATTTGGCAAGTGGTACTGTTTATATATTTATGATATAATAATTTACACTATACCATTAATGATTATTCAGACTAATAGTACAGCACTATTTGGGGGAATAGTTTAAGATTGAAAACCAAGTGTTAGTTCTTAGAATAGATTAAAAAATAATGGTAATACTAAAAGATAACAGTACTTAAAGCTAAAAGGGACCTTAGAGATCACCTCATTCAGTTCCCTGATTTTTTTCCCATGAGGAAATTGATACTGAGAAGTTAAAAGACTTGACCATAATTACACAAGTGGTAAAGGCAATCAAGGTCAAATGCATTATTTAGTTTCAAATTTATAGCTATCCTTATCCTAAAACCTAAGGAAAGATATCTTAAAGTGCATTAATTACAGTAAAAGACTCCATTTTATTAATATGTTCACCTGATACCATGTTCACCTACTAAATTTCCAAACATACCCTAATCCTACTTCCTGCTTTCACATTCCTGTCACAATTTGTTTAATAGCAAAATATCGCTTTTTCCAGTCATTTGACTGGTGGCAGTAAGCTTTTTAAAGTCATCAGAACTAGCTATTTTTAACACTGTCTTACAAATCAAGACAGATTTTTCAGGTGTTCTTTAGAAGTATAGAGGCCATGACTCATCAAATGAATCATAAAAATGAATAATGACCAGGTATTGCTTGACATTTATATAGCGCTTTTAAACTTTATAAGGCATTTTACACATATTATCTCAATAGATGCTTAAAAAACAGCCTGGGACGAATCCCTATTTTGCAGATAAAGAAACTCAAGTTTAGAGAGGTTAAAAGATTCACCATGGCCATTTAACTAGTAATTATAGGAAGCAATATTTAAACCAGTTCCTTGACTCCAAATCTAGTGTTCCTTGATTACATCATCATATCTCACCATAATGTTTAGTTTTAGGTTAAATTGAATCCAGATACAGATCAAATACCAATTAGTAAGAATGGCCTTATTCATGAATCCTAAAATTCTTTCTAATGCTTTCTAATTCTTTGCTGTCATCAAAAATATGGAGCAAAACACAGGGCGAATCTTGTGCCTGAGAAATCTTTTCCATTTATTTAACACAGAAAAATAAAAAGAAATTACCTAGAATAAAAGATTACTATATTATTTCCACATGTTAGAAATCTCAGCAGAGACAACATAATAATGGTCAAACTGTTACTATCAATATGCCTAACTGTGGACTAATTGAATTGTGAATTAACTATGTGACCTAGATCTGCTGAAACTTTCACCTTTAATGTAACAATCAACATTTATTAAGTGCCTACTAGTCTTTCAGGTACCATAGTTTATAAATGCTGGATAAAGATTTTTCAAAGCAATAACAGTATAACACTTAACACTAGCCATATGACCTCGGACAAGTCACTTAATCCTAATTGTCCTGCCTTTCCCCTCTCCAAAAATAAAAAAAAAATCAATTAACAATAATGCAGACACTGAAGGAAACGATTAAAATAGGTGACAGCAAACTGCCATCTTAAATATCCAAATTAACGTCTTCCTTGGCAAAGGTAATAAGTATGATGCATTTATTTGTATCATGATGCTCCCTTGACACTATCCCAGTATAAATTGCTGTTGTTTTTTTAATTCACATAATTATCAGTAGAAGAATTAAGCAGTGTTATTTAAGGTAATGAATACTGAAATACAAGAAAATGCAGAAAGTCAACTATTAGCCAATTTAAAAGAATGTATCTGAGTTCCCACGATCTCACTGTCAGGTTTATGGTAAAATGTACTTCCTACCTATACAAGGAAAGAAATAGGCTAAAGATAGTAACTGCAGGACTTTGAAAAAGTCACTATTTTCTGTATCAATAAACTGACAGAGAAATAAATCTGTCCCATCTACTTCTCAGATTGTTGAGAAAAAGTTGATGACAGATGCCAAAAAAAGAAAGTAATACCTGATCTAGGAATAACACAATAACATATGTTTAACGTGGGCAAAGAGTAAGATGTAACTATCCATTACTCTACCAACACTGGTCAATAAGGTGTGATAGAATAAAGTGTTCTGGATAACTAATAAGAGATTACCTCTTTAAGTATCAAGGCATTAAAAAATTTTTTTAACCAATTTTTGACCGGAATTTTTCTAAAAAAATTATTATATACTTCTCTGTCTCTTTATGGGACTTATACTACATATAATTTAACTTTGATTTTTATACTCTGAGCCAGTGGAAAGAGAGCAACCTTGGGCAAAGGACAATATACTTCTCTAATAAATTTCAGCTTCTGCTTCCTCATCTGCAAAATGGAGTTAACTATACTTTGTATAACTGTATTACCTATCTCAAAGAAGAATTTGAAGAATCATCAATCTCAATTATTATGCCAGGCTATCACACTGGCTACATTTTTTTTTTAAGTTCACATATTTACTTTGTAATACTTTCTGTCGTTCTTAGTCTGGAAACCATCAATTCTTGTTTTTGTCTATGGCAACACTATGTGCCTGTATATGGATACCTGTGTATATGTACACACACGTATATGTATGCATGCATACATGCATACCAAAACAGCTCCATTACCTAATAGTAACTATAACTGCTCCAGATGACCTTATTTCTAGGTTCTAATCTGCCCTGAGCCTGGAAGGTACACAAACTTTTTACAACTGTAAAATACTGTAAAGCCAATCAGCAGTAGATTCCTGAGAGAATGCTACTGTGAACAGCTTTTAAGATTCAGATTACACAGTATTAGTCAATACTCTGTTTATTCCATTACAAAAT
This sequence comes from Pseudocheirus occidentalis, assembly GCA_028646575.1. Lineage (NCBI taxonomy): Eukaryota > Metazoa > Chordata > Mammalia > Diprotodontia > Pseudocheiridae > Pseudocheirus > Pseudocheirus occidentalis. Next base: position 298,222,080 of record CM053594.1, on the reverse strand, counting down.
CAAGACTCAGTACAATATTCACAGTATCAACAATT
>CM053594.1:298203054-298221545 GCA_028646575.1 Pseudocheirus occidentalis | reverse complement strand
ATTGGAGTTAATCTATTCTTTAAAGTGTTGTTTTCTTCAGTCAGGTTGTTGACTGTCTTTTTGTGATTTTCTTGCATCATTCTCATTTCTCTTACTAATTTTTCCTCCACTTCTCTTATTTGGTTTTCAAAGTCCTTTTTCAGTTGATGTATAGCTTCTAGGCATTCTTCAATTGTCTTGGAAGCATTTGGTGTGAGAGTTCTGGGTTCTGGGCTCTCTTCCTCCTGTTCCATGCTTTGACCTTTTTGTCCATAAAAAAGGATTCTAGAGTTTTATTGTTTTTATTTTGCTTCCTTTTCCTCATGTTGGCCAGTCAATTAATTGGTTGGTTTTTTTAGCTCTGTGAAACGCTGCTTCCAAGGGGGGAAGCTCTGTTCCAAATTGCTGGGGTTTTCCCAACTGCCGGTGCTATTAGGGGGGTGTTGCAAGTCCCCCCAGCTTTGGCTTGCTGAAAGTGCACCCCAGGACCACCACCCAAGACCACGATCCGGATCTAGGCCGCTCAACGCAATAGCACTTGGCCCACATCAATCGATTCAGCCCCCCTGTGGAGTCTGCAGGCCAGGGGCTCTGAAGCAGCCTGGTGGGGGCCATGCTGGTTCCAGTAGTTCCCTTCCCCCACTGCTTCCTTGCCAGGGGGCAGATTGGCAGTTTTCAAAGTTTCACTTTCACTAATCAAACGAAGCTCCCCTCAGGCAGGTGCTTTAGATTTTCTTTGAAGTAGACTCAAGCTGTAGCTTGGGAGGCTCACTCTTGCTGGCCGCCCTGAGGCCTGGCCTGCTGGCCTGGCTGTGGCTGCGGTTTTGGGCTCAGTGGTCTCTGCTCTGGTGTGAGCTGCCCCTCTCCCATCCCTGTTCCTCATACCTTGGCAGATGTGGAGGTGCTGGAGGCTGTAGAACCTCTGAAGGTTCTGCGGCGCAGCGGCTCAGCTCAGCTCCTTCCCACCGCCCCAGGCCTGGCTGTGGTCTCAGCTGAGCCCCTGCTGCCCAGCTGCCTTCAGGGAGAGGTGTGTTCTCTGTATTTTTGTGAGTCTGAGAGTCCTAGACTTTCCTAGACTTTGTCTGGGCTCATATTTTATGGGTGTTTAGGGTGGTGGTGTGGGAGCTGTGGGACCTTGCTGCTTCTATCCCACCATCTTGGCTCCGCCTCGGGTTGGTTAGATTTTTGTCCCAAAGTGCAGAAGTAGGAGTAATGGGTAGAAAAGGCAAAATTATTTCCTAACACTACAAGCTGTTCAGAAGTAGAATGGGCTGCCTTGGAAGGTTCTTTTGAGGTTTTTAAGCAGAAACTGGATATGACTACTTATTTATAGGCAAAATTTCTTGGGGGTTTGAGTTGAATTAGATAGGATTATATGGCTGCTAAGATCTCTTCCAACTTTGAAACTCTATGATTCTGTTCAGTTGGACTGACTTTGCAGCTTTCTAATGAATTAGAACCCAGAAGCTGCTAAAGTAAAAATGTTTCAGGTACTTCTGGAATGTCAATGAATGTTCAAATTACTGAATATTTTCACTCATTTCACATGTCAGTAATGTTATGCTTAAGATCTTACAAATTTGACTTCAGCAATATTGTGAACTGAATTACCAGATGGCAGGCTGGTTTTCATACAGGCAGAGGAACTAGTATACCAAGTTGCCAACATTTGTTGGATAATGGAGAAAGCAAAGGAGTTGTAGAAACTTGTAGTTGTAGAAAGTTGTAGAAATCTCCTACTTCATTGACTACACTAAAGTCTTTGCATGGATCACAACAAAATGTGGCAAGTTCTCAAAGAGATAAGAGTACCAGATATCTTATTTGTTTACTAAGGAATCTGTATATGGGCCAAGAAGCAACAATTGGAACCAAACATGGAACAAATGATTGGTTTAAGATCAGAAAAGGAATAGGACAAGGCTATATATTATCACTTTATTTATTTGATTTATATGCAGATATGCAGATGAAACCATTCTGATGGCAGTAAGTGAAAAGGAATTTAGAATCCTCTTGATGAGGGTGAAAGAGGAGAGTATAAAACCTGACTTGAAGCTTAACATAAAAAACTAAGATCTTGGCAACATGTCCCATCACTTCCTGGCAAATAGAAACAATGTCAGATTTTATATTCTTGGGCTCAAAGAACACTTCAGATGGCTTCTATAGCCATGAAATTAAAAGATACTTGCTCCTTGGAAGGAAAGCTATGGCAGATCTGGACAGCATACCAAAAAACAGAGCCATCACCTTGTTGGCAAAGGTCTATTTATAGTCAAAGCTCTGATTTTTCCAGTAGTAATGCATGACTGTGAAAGATAGACTCTAAGGAAAGCTGAGCTCTACAGAATTGATAGTTTCAATTTTTGGTCTTGGAGAAGATTTTTTGAGAGTCTCTTGGACAGCAAGGAAATCAAATCAGTCAATGCTTAAAGAAACTAAAGTCAAATACTGAAGCTTAAGCTTAAATACTTTGGCCTCATACTGAGAAGGCAAGATTCATTGGAAAAGACCCTGATTGAAGGCAAAAGGAAAAGGGGGTGGTAGAAGATGAGAGGGATAGATATTGTCATGGAAACAATGAACAGACAGACTTGGACAGACTTAGAGATAGTGGAAGATAGAAGGGACTGGTCCATGGGGTTGCTAAGAATTGGATGACTGAATAATAACTCCTCCCTCAATTCTGGAATTCCTGGGACCACTCTAAAACCTTCCACATGCCTATATCACATGTCTACATTGTTACTTGAAGTTCTCAACTACCTCTGTTATTTTTTATGAGGTGCGGTCTTGGTAGAAGGGCTAGAGCATTAGAATTTGTAACGATAGACTGCTTTTCTTAAATTATTTAAAGAGGGTTCTGGTGAAGTCTTTGGGCCCTGTCTAAGAATGATATTTTTAAATGTGTAAAACAAAACATGTAGGATTGCAGAGGAACCGATTATCTTGAAATAAAATTATCAGTTTTTTTAAAGTTCAGATTTGGGGTGGGGGGTGCCAAGGCAGTTGGGGTTAGGTGACTTGCCCAGGGTCATACAGCTAGTAAGTGTCAAGTGTCTGAGGCTAAATTTGAACTCAGGTCTTCTTAACTCTAGGGCCTGTACTCTATCCACTGTGCCAGTTAGCTGCCCCACAGACTCCTGACTGTTTTTTTGTTTTTTAATTTAAATTTATTTATTCATTTTTAGTTTACAGTATTCGGGTCCACAAGCTTTTGAGTTTTAAAATTTCTCCCCTTCTCTTCCCTCTCCCCTGTCTAAGATGATGTGTAGTCTGATATAGGCTCTATATATACATTCGTATTAAACATTTTCACATTAGTCATGTTGTAAAGAAGGATTATAATGGATGGGATGAACCAAGAGAAAGAAGAAACAAAACAAAACCAAAAAAGAGAACAAGCAGTATGCTTCTTTCTGCATTCAGATTCTGTAATTCTTTTTCTGAATATGGATAGCATTTTCTATTATGAGCCTTTTAGAGTTGTCTTAGAACCTTTCATTGTTGAGAAGAGCAAGTCATTCAAAATTAGTTATCACACAATGTAGCTGTATCTGTGTACAATTTTCTCCTGGTTCTGCTCACCTTACCTAGCATCAGTTCATATAAATCTTTCCAGGTTTTACAGATTCCTAATCTTAAGAACTGATTTAAGATCTGTTATTATTAGGAGATACTAAATGGCTAGAATACTCCTAAGCAATGTAGATATCCCTTTCTTTGAATTTGCATAATGAGTTTTACACTGGATTAAAATACTGTTTCCCAAACATAGCAGTATGTGTTAAATCATTGTATGACATGCCACATTATTTATTATAAAGCATTTTATTGTGCCTTGTGTAAATTTTTTTTTTTGCTATTTAGCTTTGAGAGACCATTTAAAAGACTGTCCTTTTCTTTGTACCACAATTATTCAAAGAAAAACATTGTTTAGTCTTTAGTTGTTGGACATTTATGAACCATTCCAGTATTCTGATTCCTCAGAATTATCATGTGAGTGCACTCTCAGGAGAGGTTCTGGAGTCTGAATCTGTTATTAAGATGTTGGTGATAAAGTGAGGTTTATATTTAGGACTTTAGTTTTGCCTTAAACATCATAATTGTATTTAGTACAGCCCTGTGTTGAGTTAGTTATTACATTTTTACAGAAGTACATATTTCATCCTTGGCTATATATTAAAAATCCTCTTGTATACCTTATTGCTAAGAGAGAATAAACTAGGTATACAGAAATCTAGATTTTTAAAAAACTCATATACTTAAAGTAAAGCAACAAAAATTATGATTTTGTTTCTAGGTCATATAACATTAACAGGGTTGCAACACAAGCTGTAGAAGATGTTTTAAAGATTGGTAAGTACCACAGTGACTACTTTATGCTAGTTGTATTTTTTTTTAAGAATTTTATTTAATTCCAATGCTTTTCTTCTTCCACCAGCTAAACAGCAAGCAAACTTGGATCTTCCATTGAATAAGGAATTAGTTGAGAAAGGTTAGTGAAGTTAACTTAATTAGTTTGGCTGATGTTGGTTCTAAATAATGCTATACTTCGTAGTGAAGAATGTCCACACCGTAACATGTACTGGTCACTTGAGTGAAATCATGGAATCCACCAACGTGTGTATGTTTTTCATTATTAGACATTTAAGTTTTCTCACCCCTCCCCCAATCCCTTTCACCTTGTCCCTCTTACTGTATAACCTTCCCTTCTCCATTGTACACATTAAAAAACAAAATAAAATATAAAATCCCTCAATACATAACTGCATAGCACAGAAAAACAAATTCCCGTTATTAGCTGTATCTGAAAATATGCCTCTTTCTGCGTTTTAAGTTCATGATCATTCTGTCAGTAGGTGAGTGTCATGTTTTATATTAATTCTTTTGGACTTGTGGTTCACCATTGTCCTAAAGTTTTTCAAAGTTGTTTTACAGAGCAGTTCTCAAATTTTTTGGCCTCAGAACTCCTTTGTACTTTTTTTTTTAAATTAAATTTTATGTTTATTTTTAGTTTACATCATCCATTTCCACAAGATTTTGAGTTACAAATTTTCTCCCTGTCTTTCTCCTACCTACCACCCCAAAAGAGCCCTTTGTACTCTTAAATTAAAGATTGGTCTGTGTCCATGTTGTGCCTGGCCAGCAGCCTCCTGAGTGCCCACTGCCCTGTTACCACCTAGGATAGCAATGCTGAGTTCTGTGCAAGAAGGAGCTGGTGCCCAACCCCATAGAGGGGCAACTATAACAAATAGTCATTGCTGCTCGAGGATGAGAACTCTTTAAGTCTTGAGGAATTTAAGCTCCTGGGAAAGGCCAAGACCATCATGGACAAAGAGGTTGTCTCCTGATTGTACGTCCACATCCTGACTGATGTGTCTCAGTGAGCTGCAGGAGGACAATGAGGGAATGAAGATGAACAAGAGCAGTGCACAAGCTCTGAGCACTTTGCATCAGAAGATTCGTAAATATAATCAAGATTACAAAGTCCAGATCACCAACTATAAGCAGAACCCTGAGCAGTCTGCAGATGAAGATGTTGAGAAAAATGAGGATTCAGAAAGTTCTTCCACTTCAGATGAGGATGAGGATGGTCTCAGTGTGACAAGTTACCTCAAGAAGTCTGAGGCACCATTTAGGAAAGTTGCATATTCCTCAAGAAGATGGAAGATGAAGATAAGAATTTGGATGATGATGAAGACTGGGGTTCAGATTCCACTTCCTCGCATTCTGACTCAGGAGGATGATGGAAAATAGACCTTGTTGGTTTCCATATTCCTTAGGAAAAAAAGCAGCACAGATAAAAAGACTATAAAAAAGAAGTGAGAAAAAGCATGTTTCAAAATCCAATGTGCCTAGATGGGGAGGAGGATAATGAAGGTGGGAATTGGGAGAGGGTTTGAGGAGGGGCACCAGTTGTCAAGCCTAAAATGTTTGCCAAGGGAACAGCGATTACCCAGGCAGTGGTAGTCAAGAAGTTGAATGACCTCTTGTTAAGTTTGTGATGAGAAAGTAACTGATTTGTGAGCGCAGATTGAGCTGCTGCCACTGCTGGTCCAGCAAAATAATCTATAGGAAGGGGTGATTTTAAAGATCAAATTCAGTATCATTACTTCTGTCTATGACTACAACTCCAACATGACCACATTCATGAAACCAGAGATGTGGTAGAAGAGCTTAGATCAGTGAATTGATAGACTTCTTGTTTGCAAATTCTAACATCTTTGTTGGAGAGAATTTTCTGGGCAAAATAAGAACCTATCTAAATTTGAACAGCCACTTTGTAGTTGTAGTTGTGTCCTAACTCTGGTGGGAAGGATAGATGGAAAGTTTACCAAGATTGTACAGAACACAAATCCTCATTCCTAAGAATAGGTGGAGCATCTCAAGGATGAAGCTCCTGTCTGAGCATGTTCAGTGCTAGCTGCAGGAAAAAAGAATGAGATTTGCCATATCTACTTTATTGTGTGCACCAACGCTACTGTAAGTTTGAGAACAAAGCCCATCACACGTAGCTTGCTCCCATGAAGGGTCCTCAAAGTCAGAGCAAGATCAGGCTGAAAAATTAGGGGGAGGATTCAAATGTGCAAGTACATGTATACGTAAGATTAGACCAAATTCAGACATGTGCAGTCCTCTGCCACATCTACAAACACGTCCTTCATTCTCACTAGTACCTTATGCTTATGAGCTACGTACAGGACAAAATTCAGCATGCATAATGTCTTATGCAGATCCTTGATAACCATACCATAGTACTGTTTGGCATCTGTGTTTTCTGCCAGGGCCTAACCAGGGATGCATGTTTCAATCAAGTGGTCATGCAAAGAAACTGGTGGGGCAGGGCAGAAACCAGGAGTGGAGAAGGTGGAATGTTATTGCCAAATTTCTTTCTACTTGCATACTGACCTGGAGCTGCTTAAATGTGTGTTTGTTATCTGCCATGCTTCCGGAGATCTCATACATAGCAGCCCATGAAAATGACATCTGGAGGTGTATAATTAGCAAACACTTACAACACTAGCTGTGGGTGGGTGAGCAGCAACCCTTGCTGGGTCCACCTGGGTAAATGAGGGAAGTAGAAGCTTCTAAAGCAATGAAAATGGGTGACTGGAAGAGCTGGCCACAGTTTTATTATTAACGAGAAGATGAAAAGGAAAGTTTGGGATTTGTTCCCTAAGGCCAACAAAGCCCATACCATGTTAGTTAAATCCAGTCTGTCTTTGCCTATGGCAACAACTACAAATCTATTATTAGCATCCAGATAAATGTCTAACATATTCCAGATGGGTCTACCTGCTACTCCATAATTGGCAAAATGATCATCAGTGAGTTTATGGGTTCTTGGACCGGCCAGCACAGACAATGGTGAGGCATTGCACAGAGCCCACAAGCTGACAGAACCTAGTCCTACAGCTGGCAGAGGAGCTGGGCAGCTTGATGGAAAACAACGAATGTCATCAGTCATGAGCGCAGAGTACCTATTGAGGTTATTTTAAGGGACCAGAAAGATGACTACTGAAAAAAATAGGGAAGATATATGCGTTGGGGAACTTACAACTAGCAGGCACTTACAGACTTCCTACTGACTTCCTCAGGAACGCAACCCTTGAAATGTAACATTAGTCCAAAGCATAGGTTCCCATACTTATTTGACTCACTGTCCTCTTTTTAAAAAAAATCACACAGTTTTCCCCTGGGGTTAGGTTAGGTTAACTCTTATATTTATTCATTGCCCCCCAATTGCATCTGAGGCTTCTACCACTCCCACCCCCACTTTTCCCCAGTATTTGGGAAACTATGATCCAGGGTAATTAAAAGTCTATATTGTGTTGGGGAAAAAAATTATTGAATACCTCCCAAAGAGCATTTGTTTATGTGAGTTCTGTCTACCAGTATTTACCATGTTAGATCTTAAAATATGCTATCATTATAAAAATAAATTTGACCTCATGGACCTCCTCAAAGGGTTCTTGGACAGTATTTTGAGAACCAATGCTCTTATGTTTTTGTTTTCATTGTACAGATTTCTCTCATAATTGTGTTCACTTTATACCAGTTCATAAAGATCTTATCAGTTTTCTCTGAAACTATTCATTCTGTTATTTTTATGGTACAATAATCTCATATTTTTATACCAGTTTGCTTAGCTGTTCCCCAATACAAAGATATCCCCTTAGTTTTCCAATTTTTAGTTACTACAAAAGGAACTACTGTATTTTTGTATATATCATTGAAACTTGTTATGTTTACTTTTGTTTCTCTATTTTCAGTAACAAATGAGTATAATGAATCTTTATTGTATAGTCCGGAAGAGCCAAAGATGCTTTTCAGCATTCGGGAACCTATAGCAAATCGCATATTCTCAAGTAGTCGTCAGCGTTGTTTCTCTTCAAAGTAAGTTTTATAAGGTTTTACTAGAGATTGTTTTCTTCCCTTTTAAGTATGAATGTGAATTGCTTTTCACTAAATTCACTTTATTTGTAGTTAACATAGTAGAAAAACAACCTGTTGAACAAACATGGTAATAAGAGATTGGCTTTAAGGGTACTCTGTTCAATCCTACTCGGAACTGGTAGATGTCTCAAGAGAAACTTTCCAGTTTGTGTGTTATTTGGAGATGTTGGATCTTTCACTTGGTTTAGATTTGTTAATCTAACAAGGTAATGGAATGGGGGCGGCTAGGTGGTGCAGTGAATAGAGCACCGGCCCTGGAGTCAGGAGTACCTGAGTTCAAATCCGGCCTCAGACACTTAACACAAAAAACTAGCTGTGTGACCTTGGGCAAGTCACTTAACCCCAACTGCCCTCCAAAAAAAGCAAAACAAAAAAACAAAAAAAAACAAGGTAATGGAATGCTAAAAACCAGATCAGTGTATTGAGAAAAATTTGAATAGAAGCTAATACTTTACAAAAATTTAATTCTACTTAAAGTAATCCGATTCAGTGCTTTCAGCTTTTCCTCAGTTAACAACAGTATTAAAAATAACTGGATGTTTCTTATAAATTTATTTTAGAGTTCAAAGAGAAATTAATGGCTCATTTTAGAAACTGTGATTTCTGTTTTAGCTTTTTCAGGAAGCCCTACTGTTGAAAGAAAATTTGAACTCTTTGACAAAAGTCATACTTTTCCATTTTATTTATTTTATTTTTCCCCAGTTACATGTAAAATTTTTTAACATTCATTTTTAAAACTTCAAGTTTGAAATTCTCTCCCTTCCTCCCTCTTCACTCCTCCCCACACCCCTGCCCCTTAAGAAAGCAAGCAATTTGATATAGGTTATGCATGTGTAGACATGCAAAACATTTCCATGATAGCCATTGTGAGAGAAAACACAAAAAAACCTCAAGAAAAATTAAGTTAAAGAACAAGTATGCTTCAGTCTGTATTCAAGCACCATCAGTTTTTTGTCTGGGAATGGATAGCATTTTTCATCATAAGTCCTTCAGAGTTGTCTTGGATCATTGTATTGCAGAGAATAACTAAGTCATTCACAGCTCATCATCTTACAGTATTGTTGTTACTCTGTACACAATACATTTCACTCTGCATCAGCTCATGTAAGTCTTTCCCGGTTTTTCTGAGAGCATTCTGCTCTTCATTTCTAATAGTATTCCATCATAATCACATACCACAATTTGTTCAGCTGTTTACCCAGTTGATGAGCATCCCCTCAATTTCTAATTCTTTGCCCCCAGAAAAGAGCCGCTATAAATATTTTTGCACATATAGGTCCTTTTCCTTTTTGTTTTTTATCTTTTTTGGGATACAAACCTAGTAGTGGTATTGCTAGGTCAAAGGGTGTGCATGGTTTTATAACCTTTGGGCATAGTTCCAAATTGCTCTACAGAATGGTTGAATCAGTTCACAATTCCAACAGAGCATTAATGTCTCATTTTTCCCCACATACCCTTCAACATTTGTCATTTATATTTTCTGCCCTATTAGCCAAAATAATAGGTATGAGGTTATACTTCAGAATTGTTTTAATTTGCATTTCTTCAGTCAGTAGTGAGTTACTGTATTTTTTCATATGGCTATAGATAGCTTTGATTACTTCATCTGAAAACTGATCATATCTTTTGATCATTTCAAAATTGAGGAATGGCTCTTATTTGTATAAAATTTATTCAGTTATCTATGTTTGAGAAATGAGGCCTTTATCAGAAAAACTTGCTTCAAATTTTTTTCAGTTACTATTGCTAACAGTATTTCCCTCTCTTATTCCCCCTTTTTATTCTGTTCTGTCTTTCTCCTTTCACCCTGTTCCTCCTTAAGTGTTTTGCTTCTGACTCCCCTCTCCCGCAAAAGTCATGTTTTTCTAGTTAATTTCCAGTGTTTGTCTGTGAAGAAATTCCCTAGTAATACAGACCACCTAGTGTTCTGCAAATAATTTTTTGAGCGTGACATTTAACATTAAGAGACTGTTACTTGCCCCTATGTGTCAGAGATAGGAATTTGACTTACATGTTCCTGACTATGGCCTGCTACACCACGTTGCCTCTCACCATTTCCTTATTGAGAAAAGTTTAACTTTAAACTTCTGTTTAGACTTTGTAAAATTTTTTTATATGTACAGGTTTTCAGGTCATAAAAGCATTTTCCTTTTAGTCATTTGTGAGCTAATTTTGGTAGGCTATATTTTAAGTTCATGATGTTGCTGGTGGTCTTAAAGATACTGATTCTTTTTTCATGAAAACTCATTTTACTTTTGCAGATTTCTTAAGTTTTATTAGTTGATTAACATGTCCACCAAAACATTCTGTGAACTTGGTGAGGGTTCATCCAACTTCATATACATTGAAAAATTAATTTGGAGGTTTGAGGTTAGCAAAGTTATAATTATATTTAATCTACATGAACTTCTTAATATTTTCAAAGATGACCAGACTGCTAAAATGCTGTGGTTTTTCATTTACTTATTATTTTGTGGAAAATTATTCCTAAGGTTAATGATAATGTGTTTCTTCTTTCATTTGCAGGGTTTGCGTTCGTTCTCGTTGTTGGGATGCCTGTATGGTTATAGATGGAGGAACTTCTTTTGAGTTTAATGATGGAGCAATAGCTTCAATAATGATCAATAGAGATGATGAACTTCGAACGGTGCTGCTAGAGCAGTGAAGGATTTACTCAGCAGACAATAAATTCTGATCACCCCAAGAAAAACATTTTAATTGCAGAAACAGACTGCATGTCATATCGCTGCATTAAAAAAAAAAATTTGTTGATGGCTGTTCCTTACAAGTTGGATACACAGCCAGCTCTGAAATTTGGGAGATCTTGAGAGAACCTCTGTGATTGAGAAAGCTCGAGAAAAAGTATTTATTGCCTAAGAACACTGATGGACTAAAACTACATGGAATTCTTAGAATTGGAGCCAGCTGTATACCTATAGATGTTTTAAAGTGGTAATACCTTTAAATTTAAGGAGGTAGGTTCAAATAAAAGATTAAATGTATAGGGTGTGATTTAACTATAATAGGGTCCCTTCACCTCTTCCCTCATCCCCCACTCCTTCCAATAGTATTTGAGGATTGTTCAAACCAAACATACTTATTATTCATGAATATTTTTTTTTTACAGAGAAACAACTTGAATGTTAAGATTTATTGTTTTGATGATGATGATGATAATTTTTATAAATGCTGACATTAACCTATTTTAAATAGGTAAATGTTTTTATATGTACTTTTGAGAATTTTATAATTTCAGAACATGATGATGATAATGCCTTATTTTTTCATCTTCAGTGATTTAAGGCCAATGTGGAATTTAAATCTTTTTCCTTTTCTGCCCCATGTTTCCTATCATTTTTAAAAAACTTTACAGGAACCCTTTCATTTATATCTTGATTCAGGTTATGCTGTTCACTTGTGGTTGAAATGCATTTATCTGGAGAAAATCATGCTGCTATTATAAAATTTCTAACTGCTCAAGAATTGTCCTGATAATGAATCAAAAATTTATAAATATGCGATCATTGGAGTAGGTAATCTCTAAGGTTCCTTCCAGTTCTACAGTTCCATGACGAGGTTGATGATGATGATGATGATGATGATGATGATGATGATGATGATAGTGATAAATGATGATGTGATAATAAAATGAAGTTATATCTGCATAATCTGAATTTACTTTAACCTTAAGAAAAACCATTTACTCTTTGAATCTACTAGTTGGGTACCAAATCTGAAAGTCAACATGAAAATCAATGAAACATTTGTATTCATTTTCTTTTGAATGCCTGGTTATAGTTTTATTTTTTTGTTTTTTAGTTTTCATCTAATTTACTGCAAGCTTTACATAGCTGCATTGTTCTGTATGTTATGACTTTAATTCCTTTTTTTCTCACATTATGAATTAGATGAAAATTTCTGAATAAAAATGCAAGAAAATCTCTTTAGTTTTCAGCCCATTAGCAAGTTGCCTTGTAATTTTTTCCCCATTCCTCCCACTATTGCTTATACAAACACTGTATTCGTGTGAAAAGTTTCATTGAAAACTTTTTTGTAGCAATAAGTAAAATAATTTGTGAATGATAACAATAATTAAAAACATAAGTGAACTAAAATGTTTTGCCATGCAGTATAATTAATTTATCTTGTTACTTTTACTCACCAAGTTACAAACTGCTTGTGAGTCTTCCGAGAGAGCCCAGGTTTTGCACCATGTAACAGAATGAGAATAATTAAAATAGCATGTCTATATTAGATGGATAATGTCAATTTTATTTTAATAATGTTTTTCATCTAAGAAAAACACTATTTTAGAACTAGACCTGACTTGTTTAAGGATGAGTTGAAGCTTTTAGTTTGTGTTGATTTTGTTAGTTATGTTTAAAATTTTGAAGCAAGCACTTTGCCCAAGTGGAACTTAATGGTTCTACCATGTAAGCATTTCTTCACTTTGAAATATCTTGGTGACTGAATAATATATAAAACTTTTTTAAAAAATTAAATTTACTACCACTTTTGTCATCTTTCAAACAGGAATGTAAAGTTTAAATTCGTATTACTTTAATCACACATTCCACTGTGCCAGTGTATAAGGGTATAAGGGTAGTGTTAGTGAAGACATGATCTTAGGAGTGTGGCTCTTCCATCAGGGCAGGCACTCCATCTTCTGGTGATTTTTGTTCAAAACTGCTACATATTAATGCTGGGTTCCTTCTGATTTTACAATAATTAATGAATATAACAACTGAAAGAATGACAGAAAAAGTGTACCTCATATATGTGTGTATAGATACATACATATATGTGCATATGTATATGTGTTTGTATACATACATATAATTATACATAGAAGTAGGGTTCTATAAAGTGGAAGGACTTTTAAAAAAATTTTAAGGAAAGTAAGGCAAAACAACTTTTAAAAATAGATCTTAGTAAACATAACTGGCCAAAGATCAAATGGACATCTTTACTGACACTAATAAAAGGATATTAGGGAGAAAAATGAACATTTTCTTTAAAAATATTTTGGAAATTTTATCATGGTTTAACAAATGCTTAAGTTCAACTTCATACTTGAAAAAATGAAAGTTAGGAAAAACTCTCGTGATATACGTTCTTCTGTATACATTGATATTCTGAAAAGTAACGACATGATCTCTCAAGTTGTCACTTTTTCATACTGTCATAGTGTGAGCTCCTTAATTAAAGGGCAGGGAATTATGTCTTGCTTTTAATATGACACAGTGAATAATCACACATTGACTCAGTTTGCAAGTACAGAAACTATCAATCTCAGTACATGGTTTTGCCAAACTGAAACTTGACATCCTTTGCTTTTATGGAAAAAAAAAATTACTGCGGAGTGTTGGTAATTGAGTGTGTATTAAATACAAAATGATACAGTATTTGGCTAAGTATTTTCATAATTTTCATGTTTCAAATAGATTTCATTTCTCATCACCAGTTTTTAACATTTGCCAGCTACATTTGGATGACATTAACCCAAGTAGTTTCATTCTTGTTCCTGGCCTCATTTATTTCATAAAATCTCTCACCCAGAGCATACTGTTTGAAAAATAAATTGTCAAAAAATTTTGATTTTTCTGACACTTGGGCAGCCCAACTTTCAAAATATGTATTGAATACATCAGCATGTAGATTATCCACTTTATCTCATTCTTTATTCTTCTGGGCTGGTGTGTGACCAAGGAATGAAAATTATTTTTAACATTAGCCAAAGTAGTTGGCCTTTGGTCATCAGACACATTCTCAAAGTCTTAGTATTAATGGATCTCTACCCAGTTTTCATGCTAATGCTTTCCATTTAGCTTTTCAGTGCACTTGTGATAGCTGATTTGCAAAATACAAAAGCAGTCTATGGTGTGACTAAAACAGTTTCACGTGGGACTTAAGGAAGAGTGTCGTCTTCTTTTTAATGGGATCACACTGTAGGAATTAGGGCCATAAATTATGTAAACAAGTGAATGTAGGGGAAGGTAATCTGTAAGTGTGGGAGGCATTCAAAGGAGGGAGAGATCATTTCTAGCTGGAGTGATCAGGAAATCAACCCCGTACTTCTTAAGTCTCTGCTATGTGAAAGGAGCTAGGGATATACATTTTCACTCAGTGAGCTGACATTCTAAGAAGGGAAGGAAGAATGAATGAATGGGAAAAGCATGTATTAAACTGTATATCCTAAAGCACTGTGCTAATTAAGCCCTCAGAGATATAGATAAAAATGTAGATACAGTCTTTGTTCTTAAGGAGCTCCCATTCTAATGGGGTATGGAAGACTAGAGGTTTCAGCTGCAAGTCTGATGGAAAATCCCCACTGTCCTAAGTGCAAAATAGATGGTAATACATCATCAATATTGTTTCCTGATAAAGATCATATTGTTGCTGATTTGAACCATATAAGGGTGCCAATGACTTGGGTGTCAACACATTTTTCTGGGTCTTCCCTAGATGTATACATAAATTTACATGTGTACAAATATTATGTTAAGTAAACCTATGTAAATGGTCACAGAATATAGAGTTAAATAGTTAAATGGCAGTTTGGGAGGAAGAGTAGAAGATGGTACTTGAGCTATCTTAAATGGAAGAGAAGAATTCTGAGATGGAGGCAAAAAGCAACTTCATCCGGACTCTGAGGGCCAACTAGTACAAAGGCAGGGCAACCTACCTTTGTGAAGTATTGTCTGTGAGGCACGGAAAGGCCAGTATGGCTGATGGTAGGTTTTCTGGAGGGGAGTAGTAGTTCCATTTGTGACAGGCTTGAAAAGTTGAAGAAATTTGGATCTCTCTGAGAACCATCAGGGAGCCACTGCAGTTTAATGCAGAGTAGATACATAATGTGGAGGATAGATTAGAGTGGGGAGGAACTTGAATCAGAGAGAAAAAAATAAATTACTGCCACAGTTTGGGTGAAATGTGGAGGACCTGAATGAAGTAAGGTGACAGCTGGAGAAAAGGTTAGACTAGAGGAGATACTGTGGAGGTAGAAACAGCAAGATTTAGCACCTGATTGGATGTGAGGTAAGATAATTACCCTGAAGTTGCAGATTTAGGAGACTGGAAGAATGATGGCAGGTGCCTTTGGCAGAAACAGAAAAGAACAATTTTAGTGGATTCTCAGGAAAAGATGAGTTTTGAGTTTGAACATTTTGAATTTAAGATATCTCAGACATCAACTAGACAACTGATAATGCAGAACAAACACTCGGGAGAAACTGGCCTTGGATATAGATCTGTGAGTTACCTGTGTATAAATAATTAAACTCAAAGGAGCCGATGAAGTCACTAAGAGTATCCAGGAGTCTTGGGAGATACCTATAGGAGGTGTAATGGATGATGAACTAACCTGAGACTAAGGAACAGGTAAGAGAACCAGTGTCAAGACTCGAAAAAACCTGGAAAGGAGCAAATATCAAGGAGGAGAGGGTGGCAAACTCTGGAATGCAGCAGGTAAGGATGAGGATGGAGATAGGGCTTATTAGGAAGGGCTGAAAGGACTTAAACTGACCTTCAAAGTTGGTTATTACATGAAGGATGATTGGGTGAGTGTGGGACTGGGGAAAGGGCAAAGTATGCACAAAGTCTAAGACATATAAAAGGAAATAGTGACCAAATGACTTTGGATCAGAGGAAGAGTAGAATATCTAGCTTGGACTTCAGCATAATGTAACAATCTTAAGTCTGTGCAAGCTAAATCATACTATAATTAAGTGAATTTAATCTGGTTTAAAGATCAAAAGCAAAGAGTGGTAAATTAATGGATTGATGTCAACTTGAAGGTCTCTTACAATGCCCCAGGAATCTTAACGTCCTTGACCCTGGTGTGCAGTGGTGGTGGTTTTTCCTCTTGTCAGTGATTTGAAGATTTCCACGACATACTTGTCAAGTCAGATGAAATGAAGGTTATCTAGGATGGTTATGGAAAACAGTTAAGATCCAAAAAAAAAAAAGATCTTGATACTGTATATCAAGAGGCTAAATTTAGTAAGATGAAAAGTAATAGAAATCAGTGTAAAATTACACCTGAGTTTACTACAGAAGGATATAGGCAGAATGCCCAAATAATAGTGGATGGAGAAGAATCTGAGAGTTTTTGTAGGGTACCAGCTCAAACACTGTGATATGGCAGCCAAGAAAAGCTCATGTATTTTTTAAGGGCATTAAGAATCAGTGCTAAAAAAAAAAAAAAACAAAAGTAAAAAAAAAAATCAGTGCTAAATGAGGGAGGTGACAGCTTCCTCTCTTACATCCTGGTCAGAGAACATCTGGAGCACTGGTTTCAGTCCCAGGTGCCATATCTCAGGAAGCACAAGATGGGCAGCGAGCAAAGTAAGAGGATGTTCATTTCCAGACTCTGCTGCTGGTGCATCTCCACAAGACTACCTTCATGCCCCTTATCTATGTTTAGCACAGTGTCTGGCCCACACTAAGCACTTAATAAATGCTTACTGACCAATTGCCTGGAGGCCATGCCATATGAAGAGTAATTAAATAAAAAGGATATTCATTCTGGGGGAAATGAGACGATGCCTATATTTAGTTATTTGAAGGGTTATCCTGAGGAAGAGAGGCTAGTTTTCTTTTGCTAGGCTACAGAAGATAAAACACTTCCAAAATAATGAGCTGTCTTAGGTAGAGGGTTTCCTTCTCTGAAGTTTTAAAGCAGTCGAGACTGCAGGACCTTGTCAACATCAGAATGGTATAGGGGAGTCTCTGATGAACCTTGCAACTGCTTCTGACTAGAATAGAAAATTCACAGGGGGTACATGGAACATGTGGCTAGGAACCAAATTGTGTTGTCTTGAAGGCCTGAATGAAGTGTTGGCTTCAGTCTTTTAGGAAGCAATTCAACCATTGAAGATTTCTGAAGCATAACATTACTTTATGAAAGCTTTAAGTATACAAGCTGTATATCCAAGTATGATGGCTAGGCCCATCTAGTCTACACCAGTCTCAAGAAGTCTATAAAGAATACAAATCAGCAGACAACATTGGTTTAAAAATTAAACCCAACCTCTCCAAACTTGTATAGGGACTTGGTAATAATGGGGGAAGTTTCCTTGATGGTAGAGGCTCTTTTATTGTTTTCGCATTCTTAGGACTTGGCATAGGACCTTACACCTAGCAGGTTCTTAATAAATTACTGGATTGAATTAAATTGGAAGAGATAACAGGAGGAGACTTGTCATTATAGTCTGTCATCTCTACCCTCTACTTCCTGTCCTCGACAGTGCCAAGATTTGGAGTAGACCTTTTTGTAGAAAAAGTGAGAGAATTAGAACAAGACCAGGCTGAAATTAGGGGGAGGCTCCTAAAAGTGGGTTAGGAAATTTTTACTGAGATTCACTTTAGCTCTGGGGGAAGCTAAGATTCAGTCGGTTAGATGTTTTTAACATAGAGTCTGAATTTGAAAAAAAAAAAAAAAGCAAAAACTTAAGTATAATTGGTTTCCTTTGTATTCTGTTGTTAAAAACTTAATTCTGAGAGGGGTTCCATAAGCTCCACGAGACTTAGCAGAGGGATCTATGACAAAAACAAAGATTAATTCTTAAATATTAGACTTGGCCCATCACTCTAGCATAAGGATTCTTTTTTATTTAATGAACTTTTTAATTTGTTTTCATCTTTCATGTTCATGAGATTTTTGATTACAAATTTTCTCCCCGTCTTTCCCCTACCCCAACCCCAAAACAGCAATCCCACTGTAAAGCCCCTCCCCTGATCTGCTCTCTAACTTTCTGGTAGGGCAGGGAGGGTCTCCTTATCCCAGACCCTGTATATCTTAATTCCTAGTTGCATGTATTGTGGAGCTTTAAATTCTAGATTCTTTTGGTTCCTCCCTTGTCACCCACCCCCACTGGAAGGACAAGCAATTCAATACAGGCTGTGCATGTGTAATTACACAGGACATCTTCACGGTGGACATATTGTGACAGTCTAATCATATGTCCCTCCTTCCTATCGCATCCCCCCTTGTTCTGTTCTCTACCCTGTCCTTGTCCCTTTACTGAAGTGTGTGCTTCCAGTGTCCC